>OX352773.1:81307464-81907464 GCA_947095535.1 Poecilobothrus nobilitatus | reverse complement strand
TCTATTTTTGTAAAGACTCCTACCTTATGGAATTCGTTGCCGCAATTTATCAGAGGTGAATCTCATTATGGAAATTATATTAAGAAATGCAGAAATTATTATATGCAGTTAAACTGATTTTGGATAAATATGAAACTTTTGAATACAACAAGCTAGTATTCAAAAGTTTCATATTTATTTTATTTTTATTGTTTTCTTTCTTTTATGGGATAGGATCCGGATTCAGAACGTCTTGTATACGCGTTTTGTTCCTCTTATATTTTCTTTTTTTTCACTTTTTTGTTTTTTTTTAGTTTCATTTGTTATTATATAATAATTAAGTATATTATACACACATTCTAAAAAAATTAAAAAAAAATGTGCTTATTAGTTTCACTCTGTCCGTCTGTCCGTCTGTCCGCCCGTCCGTCCATCTGGGTGTTTACAAAACTTCTACACCATTTGAAATAAAGCAATGAAATTTTAACTACGGATAGGCATCGCCAAAAAACGAATGTCGTGGAACAACTTTTTCGGTAGCCCCACCGTTACGGAGCTGCAGCCTTTCAAAGTTCGAAAAAGCTCTATATTTAAATTGTTATAATACAGGTTCTATAAGGTCTATTTTCAATCTGAAAACGCTAGACGATAGCTGGTTTTATAAACTTTAATAAATATAGAGGAAATAAATATGGGGCTTTGCCATGCGGTATTTTAAATCATACCGTTATGTGTAACTCAATTTTTGCAAAAATTTACACCCTTCTATTTTTCAAACGGTTTAACTTAGAAGCTTGACATTTTGGGAGGAATTAGATTTTTGGAAATCAATATGTACAAATGTACAAAAATTAAAGCCCCAACATTATATTTTTGTTTGTGTTAATAATTTTTCTTAATAATATAGGGTTACCTTATAATTGACGAAAGTGTGATTTGATTTTTCTCAATTTTTTCGTACCAAAAAAAATATCAAACAAAAACTAATTTCTTATCAAAATTTATTTTTCAATATATGTATCTGCTTTTTACTGTAGGCTTATTATGGAATATTTTTTAATTTTGGTAATGTGCTTTTTTGAAAACCTTTGGTTTTTTCCATTAGTTGTTTTGATTTTATTTTTATTTTGTATTACATATTAGTGCTATTTAATCTTTTATTTTAATAACTTATATAAATATGAATTGTTTTCATCATAGAATTATTTTATTAATACAATTAACTTTATAAATATTATAATATGCAATTTTAGAGCCCAACAGTCTCATGTGAATTAACGAAATAAATAAATAAAAATTAAATTGATAAACTTTAACATGCAGTCACAGACGAAATGGATATGTAAAATTCACATATATGGTCTGAAAGATACACAATCAGAGAAATTAGTCAATGGTTGCATATCAAAAATGAATGTTTTAATAGTATATAAGGACTTTAAAGTCTTATTTAAGAAACTTATCATAATTTAATATTTAAAATAGGTTCAATATATAACCTATATATACTTAAAAACAAATTTCCCTTTTAAATGTAGAAATAGAAATAAATTTTCAATCCGCTCTTTCGAATATTCAATATTTTTAATTCGATCGATAAATAGTCCAAGAGATATTCAAAATTATATAAATTCATTTTTAAAAATATTTACAGTTCAAGGGAACCTTTGAAATTAAAATGCGTAAAATTTTATTAATACTATGCGTAAAATCTGCTTAATACTATTTAAACTGACTATTGATTAATAAATTAATATAAATTTAAATTTTAAATTTTTAAAGTGACATCTTTGACACCAATTGATGATTTACTTTACTAATTAGCAGCTTAATGACACATAAACAATATTTTTTGTCAAAGTATTTATAGTAAATTTTTTTTTCCTTCTAATGTAGTATTAATGTTGGAGTTAAAAAAATTAGAGTATGTTCCATTCAATTGATCAGATATTAGACCAATCACTGAATATAATGATGACTATTATTGTATTTCAAGAATATCCTTTGAAAGGAAAAAATATCTCCAAATTATGCATAATCTAAGACAGATGATCTTTACCACTTTGCAGAAGAATGGATTTTTCTTATAAGCATAACAATACCCAGTACAAATGAAGAAAAGGTTTAAGTTAACTTGTCTTCAAATGAAATAAATAATACGGAAAGAATATATATACATTATAAATTATTTTTAACACATATTCAACATAAAGACCATAGCATTTTAGGTTTTAAATATAAAGAATTACTATTACTATAAACAATTCATTATATAGGTTAAGTAACTTCTTAAATATTAAACCTAAATTAACTTATACGTGTAACTTTAATATTACTTATAATCGCTATAATATTATAATACATTTAACACCCTATGCTATCTTTAAATGATTTTTAAACAACTAAGTCAGACATTTAAATAATGTTTATGGCGACAAAAAAAAAAATATTATTTTTGTTGAACAGTTTTTTAAATTTTTATAATAATATTAAATACAAAAAAAAAATTATCTTCTATAGACCTTACTTTACATATAAAACAAAACAGAATAAAAAAAAAAAAATTATTAAATATCAAAATAAAATATATGTATATATAAGTATCTTCAGATATTGTTTTGGTATGAATTTGTATAAAATTCATATTTATAACAAAATTTTATTAACCTAAGAAATAACAACAGCAACAACAAATCATAATGAAAAAGGGAAGACAACACTTCTGCAGGGCAAAAAAAAAAAAAAAAATTTTTTTCTACATAAGAAAATTTATTTTTGCTTAAATACAAAAAAGGGTTCACCTAAAATGTATGTATATGTATTTTTTTATTTTTTTTAAACTATGGGGAAGTGGTAAAGGAGCAAGATATGAATATTTTTATTTTTTTTTTAAGAGTTCCCATATGTATTAGAACAATATATTATGTTCGTTATTGTTCGGATATTGCTTTCTATATGCAAAAAAAAAAAAAAAAAAAAACAAAAAACAACTTTATCCCATATATACAAATTTTATGGTGGTTTTTCGTTTGTCAAAAATAAAAAGTAAAAAATAAATAAAATATAACTTATAAAGGATCATATATATAATTTATTGTAATTATTTTTGTTAGGGTGTATTAATTATTTTGATTATTTTTAAAATTAATTAAAAGAACTAACAAATATAAAATATAAGATCAAGGATAGAAGGAAGGAATTTTAAAGGATTCTATAAGATGAATGACCCAATTATTGGTTAGTTGGTTTTATTAGGAAAAGAAAAAGAGTTATTAACTTCAGATTATCTTAAAGTTATCATAATGTTATTAAAAAGGATAATCAAAAACATTCCTTGATGGATATCTAAAAAAAACGTCATCTAAAAAATCTTTTATACAAATAAATTACTTGATCATCCAAACCTTATGGCAGACAACTAACAAACACAAGAAGATATAAAAGATTTAAACATCAACTAATCTGAATATCAATCAATGTATTCTACTGATGACATGATAAGATATATGTATAGCAAAACAAAAGACTTAATATACAATATTTTTCAAAAAGAATGTTTCAAAGATTTAGATTGCGTGCAAACAGCAGCATGAAAAAACTAAATTTTATTAGATTGTAACATACTTATGGTATAATTGAGTATGAAAAGAAATGGAAAAATTTCAATACTAAATGTTTCATTCCAACAATCTTAATTTTTTATAGTATGTAGATTTAGATTTAGATAAAATTAACACATCAGTGTCATCTCTAGACTCTAGATCTGTAGTCGACCTTCAAATGTAAGCGAACTTATATAAATGTTGTCATTGTCTTTTATTACATTTGACTTACATTTTTATACTACTAAACTTACATTTTTTTACACATACAAGCGTCTTGTTTAAAGTAATTGTAGGTAAATTAAAAATGACAAACGATTGTAATTAGCTCGGAAAGACGTTCAAGATAAAGTGACCAAAAATTTATAAAAAAAAAATAACAAAATCATCAAATATATCTTATATCCGCTCCTTTTAAAATTTACATTTTTGTTTTATCTTCAAAATTTTTTTTAAATTTTCATAATTTAAAAAATTTATAAATAAAATTTATAAATTAATTTTATTTTAAAGTTTGTTAAATAGAAAATTTTAAATTTATCCCACTTTAATTATATCCTACAATATAGCTTACAAATATTATGGAAAAGGGAACGATTTACAAGTACAAAATAATAAACTTTATTAACCCAGTTTTTTTTTCTCATCTGGCATAATTGCGATTTACAGTTAAAAATTCAGAATTTTCATAGAATAAGATTTGTTTTGAAATGATAACGGTATATTTTAATAAAATTTCCATTTAGAATAAATATTTGATATAATTCTTTTTAATCCTTTTTTAAAATAAAAATTTTAAAGTGTTAAAAATTTCAATAATTTACAGACATATTGGTTTCGCCATCAACCATAACCTTAAAAATTTTTATTTTTAATAACGGTAATCTACTTTTTTTTTTATGAAATGAAATTGTTCAGAATCCCAAAATTTAAATTTCTTACAAAATTTAAAAAAAATTATTTAAAAAATATTTAATTTTTTTTTTTATTTATTTAAAAGCTTCACTTTTCTCTCTCCGTCTCTTTCGGTTTCTTATTCAACTCATTGAGTTTAAAAAAAAAAAAAAAAAAACGATTTTAATATTTAATGTATTATGGAATATTCATAAATCTTTAAACCTTATATTAAACCGTTATAATATGCATATCCATATGTACTTATTTCTTTTTATTCATTCTTTTCTTTTTTTTAATATGAAGTACACATATGTTATATATTTTATGAGGTTTTACATATGAAGTTTATGTTGCACGATGTACGATAATACTTAAATTTTGCAAAAGAAAAAATATAAAAAAACAAAATACAAAAGAAAATGTTCAGTTCAGCATAAGCATACTTTTGGAAGAGAAAAGAGGACCTAAAAAATTATGAAATTTTATGATTTGTATTTTTATTTTTTTGTTTTTTGTGTTATATGATTTTCACTCTTTTACACTCTTATTTACAAAAAAAAAAAAAAATAAAAAAATTTTCTCACATAACTGAAATGGTTAGAAAAAAAAAACAGAATCCCATCACATCCCATCACATACCATACCATACTGATATAATTTCATCTCATATAGATTTTCTTTATATGGATTTTTTTTATGCTCTAAATGATCCCAATGATGAGAAGAGAACATTTTTTTTTTTTTTTTTTGTTTTTTAAGAATTAATAGTGATGATGATGATTTTAATGATGATGATAATGATTATGGGTTTCTTTAGGAATTTAAAATGCTGGAAAAAAGAGTAAAATGGGGTATACATATTTGTTTTTCAAATGGTACATTTACATATGTTTGTATGCATATATTAGAATAAAAACAAAAAAATTATTATGGTTTCATGTAATTTAGTTTGATTTAAATTTGGTTGGGTGAAACTGATGATTTTGGATGATTTTCTTCCCTTGTTTTCCATCCTCTTTGTTTTTAATTCTCTTTCACTTTTCATATTTTTTTTTTTGCTTTTTTTGTATTTCTTTCTTTTAATGATTTGAATGTTTTTTTTTTTTTTTTGTTTATTTTAACTCTCTGTTATTTGTTATAATGCTGCTTCTAAAATGTTCATATTAAGTTCCAATTCCATACACTAAAGAGCAAAAAAAAAAAAAATAAAATGAATTAAATTGTTAAATTGTTAAATAACTTTAACGTTTTTATTTATTTATGAAAATATAGTTTTCTTTCTTCTTCTCTCACCTTTGTCCTTTAAATTCTGTTAAAATACATAGAATGTAGGGCGATCGAAAAGTTGTTTTCATCTTTCAATATTAGAGGCAAATTGCTTTATTTGGGAGTTTTAAATTGCTTTATTATTGCTGTATTATTGCTTTATTAAATTATATTTTTTTTCGGTTTTTTTTAAATTTTAATAGCACTATAATTTTCCAAGTTCTCTTGGAAGTCCCATTCCTTTTATGCAATGGATAGCTTAGATGCATCGCTCATCTCAATTATGATTATCAAATTTTCGACAAATTTTTTGATTATGTTATACTGCAGTAATTCTCAATTTTGGATCGTTAAAGTTGATGTATACACAAAATACAGACTTTCCTTCTGATATGACTTAAAAGTTTCCATGTGTCACAAATTTACTTAAAGGATAATTTTACATTCCTATATGAAAAAGATGTTTAAAGGTCTCAAACAAAAAAAATTATTTATAAAATTAAGAAAACAAAAAGATCTTTAAAATTTAAAATAAATTGAAAAAATTTCATCGATTTTAATCATTTTGAGCTTTGAAACTAAAAGAACTGATGTGGGAAAAGAGATCATTAATAAATTTTTCTGGTTATATATTTCTTGCCAATTTAAAATAAAGTTTATGATCTTTTTGTAATTAAAAAAAAATATCTATTATAATTGTCATAGTATCCACTTCTATAAAAATTATTAAACTAATTTATAAAATTCTCAAATAATGGATATTTTAATAATGAAAGCACATATATGGGGGGCTAATTATATATACCTATGTTCAAAACACTATGCTTTAGTACTTTTCCTAATTGTATTCTTTATCAAAAACTGGAATTTATTTGATCAAAATTAGTTTAATTGTATATACATTGAAATTTCTAAATAAATTTTTTTTTTCATTCTTTTAAATTATAAGGATAATAACGGTTTGTTCCTTTTATTAGTATTTATTTCTTTCTAAAATTTATAAGACTTTTAAACCGATAATCTCTTATTAAAAAATAGATCAGCTGATTTATACATATTATTTTTATTTTTATTTATTCCTCTGTTCTCATTTTTACCACACAAGAGTCAACATTGGTAGCGTTATGCTCTTCACTGTATTGCATATAATATAACATAATATTATAAATATGCGGTAAAATTCTTTATATTTAATTTCTGTTTTTTTTTTTTTTTTTAGTTTTATTTTAACTGGCCTCTCTCTTTAAAATGTATAAAAATGAATACTAATATTTTGAATATTTATGTAAAGAGCTGATGATTATCATAATCATATTTTATGCTATATTTATGTTATATTTTCAACCATTCTGTTTTTTTTTTCTTTTTTGTTCTTGTTTTTTTTTTTTTTTGACTGCTGAATATGATGTTGTGATATTTTATTTAATGTGTGATTATTTAATTTTATTCAATTTTATAAAAAAAAAAAAAAAACAAAAACATAAAAGGAAAAAACAGAAAATCATCAACAAAAGAGTGTTAAAAAAGCTAAAAAAGCAAAAATGAAATAAAAATGATTTCAGATAAACCGCGATTTTATTTTTTTTTATTTTTTGAATTTTTATTTTTTGTGTTTTTTTTTTTTTAATTTTATATAAGGGGGAGCAAAAATGTGATAATTGTTTAATATAATTTTATTTAAAAAAAAAAAAAAACAACACTTTTTATGCTTTAAATTAATAAAGTGTTTAAAAAAAAAAAATCAAAAAAAATTTTTTTGTTTATTTTAACGTTAAAAAACGATCAGATCAAATTATTTTTCAAAGTTCAGTGATAATTTTTTTTTTAAATATAGTTTTAAGAAAAATATTTTCTAATAAAATTTAGTGTGCTAATTTTAGTATCTAATTACTAATTAGTAATTAATATTTTGTTAATTTTAATTTATTTAAACAAGAACAGAGTATTGTAATTTTTGAATCTTTTTGATTCTTTGAATCTTTTAGTTTCTGCTCAATTACAGAATGTTATCGATTTTTTTTTTTTTTATTATTCTTAACTTATTTTATGTAAATAATAATTTATTTCGTGTTAATTTAACTACTTTTTTTTTTTTGTTAATCGAATTTCTGATATGGTAAATATCTTTATATTAACTACCCTGAATTTTAACTTTTTTTTGTTATTAAATAGAATGAATTATGAAAAAAAAAATTTTTTTTAAATTTTAATTTTCTTTTTTTATTGATTTTATGGTCCTAACTCTATTATCATTAATCATTTTTTTTTTTTTTTGTTATATGGATTTTTTTTTTATATTTTAAGCTGAACTAACTAAAATTAAAGCTAAAACGAACAATATTTTAAATTTGGTAGAGGAAGGTTTGAATTTGAGAGAAGGAAATATTAATTCTACTTATTTTATGTATATTTGATGTTATTATTATGGTGTTATTATGTAAAAAATGAAAAATAATTTGAATAATGAGTATTGTAAAAAATAAAATTAAAAGATTGCTATTTTGATTTTATACTCCAAACCAAAGTTGAACCTATATCTATACTTTTGAGATTATGAAACTTTTATATTTATAACTTAAGTTAAATTTCGTCAGGATATGTGATATGTCCTATTGAAAAAATTTATGGAGACTCTCAAAATCCAGCAACATAAAATCCAACTCGCATAAAATCCAGTCTTTTTTCAAAATTCAACTTAAAATCCAGTAACATAAAGTCCAGTACGCATAAAATTCAATACATAAAATGCTGCAAAAAGGTGTACATTTGGAATGGAATAGAGTGAAATGGAGTATAAAATGTAATGTAATAGCTGAAAAGATTTTTTTAAATAATTTTAACATATTTTTGTTTTAATATATTAAAAAATCCTTTTATTTCATTTATTTAAAAGCCTTAAAAACAAAGTATATATATAACATTTTGTGCGTTACTAGATTTTATGTACTGAATATGTACTGTAGGTAACTGGATACCTATATGAAACGCAAAAAATTAATACTGACGTATTTTTAAAGGTATTTTCCATAGGATAATGTTTAAATTTTCTTCTTCATAAATTAGAGGTTTTTCCTTTACTTAACTACAATTACGTATTTAAACGTCTTGAGTATCCCTATATTTAACTCTGATACCATATGAAACGTGGAAAATCTCTTGCATATACCTTATTTGATATAATATTGATTTTTTTTTAATATTAACATTTTTTGTTAATTTATATTCGATATGATATTATTCTTCTTTCTACATCTTCTATATAATCATTTCACTACATCTTAAATTTGCTTTCTTCTCAGTTTTTTTTTTTTACTTTCTATTTCTAAACTAGTTAACAGTGGTGATTATTTGCAATACATTTATTTTAATGATCTCAATTTTGTTTTATTTTTAAAAATTTAATTGCGGTTTTCTGAATATGTACATATATGTATATACCAAATTATATAAATGATGATATAAAAGTTTTATATACTTTTTAATCTTGATTTTCAATAATATGAGTTTTTTTCTCCATATTACATTTTTTAAAGAGCCAAATGAAATGGAGCTTTGTCTAGATTATTTCGAACTTTCGAACTAATTCAAGGCTAAAATTAAAAGATATTTCGTTAACCAAACACCGAATTCTTATCTCAATTAATTTTTTTTTATTTTTAACTCTGTTATATCAATGCTATATAAAACTTCAAAAAATAAAAAACTATATATGATTGAATCTGTGATTGAATAACAACTAAATAATCAGTTTTTTCAATATTCTTAAAACCATAAAAGAGCGTTACTCTTATGCTAAATAAAGCTATATTTAAAACCAATTTACGTTGTATCCCTGTGTTATCACCATTAAAATAAAATAAAAAATTATTTATTTTAATATAAATACAGTGAAACTTTTTTTTAGAGCGAATTCGTAAAAGAAATCAAAAATAATACGAGTTTATAAAGAAATTTCAAGTTAAAGAAGTCACAGCTGTACACAGCACACAGTTACAAATTCACAGCTATACGTCTTTTACAGAGTATTTGAAAATAAAACAGCTTTTGGGATTTTACAATTTGGAATTTTTGAATTTTAAGATTTTGAATTTTTGGGATGTTATTATTAGAGTAATAAATTAGGAAATATCATTATTTTTTTTCTGTCATTTGTTTTTCTGTGAATTGACATAGAATCGAATATTTGTGTACAAAATCAGGGTTATATACACTTTTTTCAAAAATTGAAATATAAAAAAATAACGAAATTTAGAGATACGATTATTCGTACCCAACCCATTGAAAATATGTAAACAAACCAATAAATTAAAAATAAACATTAAAGCGGATTTTAAAAAACCGGATTTTGATAAAACTTAGGATTTCGGTAAACCGGCTTTCGTAGTAGACCCATTTACAGTGCTTTGTAAGACGTTCCGAATAGTTTAATTAGAAGATAATATACTGATCCAGAATATCACAACGGACTTTAATTGGCCTAAGTGTGCATATGCAGATCCTATTCATCTAGCTACCTTCCGTATAAGATACCATTAATATTAATAAAGATTACCAATTTTGAAACTTTATTTTGAATTATTACACTGTAAACTAATTTTTGTTGTTGTTGTATAAATTGTATAATTATACGCTCGTAAAGAGTAAAAGATAGCTTATAATAGCTCATAATAGATAGCTTATAATAGCTCATTTGAGATTTAATAAATGAATAAATGAAATGAAATGAAATTTCTTAAAGTTCGAGTTAAGAATATTTCACTGTACACCT
Source organism: Poecilobothrus nobilitatus (assembly GCA_947095535.1). Classification (NCBI taxonomy): domain Eukaryota; kingdom Metazoa; phylum Arthropoda; class Insecta; order Diptera; family Dolichopodidae; genus Poecilobothrus; species Poecilobothrus nobilitatus. The sequence continues at coordinate 81,896,952 of OX352773.1, read as the reverse complement.
TATTATTAATCTGAGTAATTTAATCAATTAAAATAATAAAAATATTTCCCATTTAACTTTTTGTTGTTTTTTTTTTTGTTTTTTTTTTTTTGTTTTTTTTTTTTTGTTTTTATATAACAGTAATATGTTGCCACTTATTAAAATTTAAATAAATAAAAATTTAATTTCCATAATTTATTTATTTCATTTTTGCTTTTATATATTTATAATATATTAAATACTAATTAAATTACATCATTATTCAAAAAAAAAACAAAAAAAAAAAAAAAATGATATTTAATTTGCCAGAAAATAACAAACATATAATTTTGCAATAAAATACTCGTACATACACCACTCGTATTAAAACTGAACCATTCACGATTGTTGTTTTTTTTTTTCTTTATGGTTTTTATAATGCACTTTTATCTGAAAAAGCACTATCAGATATTTAATTAAATTATATTAAATATATATTAAATAAAAAAATGATATTTATTACAAAAAAAAAAAAAATAACATATGGTTTATAATATAATAATTTAATTTATATAACAACAAAAATTTGCAGCAGCAAAAAAAAAAAAATTAAATTTTTTAGTTATAACAGTTTTTTTTTTTGAGATTTTTTTCTTTTTTTTTGTTGATTTAATATAGTTGTTTTCCAATTTTATAGAAATTAACTATTAGTTAAATTTAACATAGTTAATACTTCTTTCTTAATTATTATATATTAAACTATATACATATAGGTATATACAATATATATACATACGATATTTAATATTTAATTAATTAATTTTAAATTGAGATGAAAATCCTTAAAATTACGCTTTAATTAAATTAAAATTCAGTTTAGAAATCAATTTTAACAGTTGCCACTTCCAAACTACCCCTAAACATTTTACCAAAACGCAACTTGATATTGTATCCAACTCTAAAATACATCCTACTTAAATTTTTACATAATATATATTCCAACAAAAAAAACAAAAAGCCAAAATAAATGTATCAGAAATAAAGTATGAAAATGTTTTTTTTTTATTAAAATTGTTGTTTCAGTTTCGCATTTGTGTCTTCTGGGTGGGGTTATTTGCCAATATGTATATATACCATACTTATTGTATACCGTTGAAAAGGGCGTGAAAAGTCCTTTTTAACGGTATAAATATAATAAATATATGGTGTCTCTAAATTCTCACTTTTAACTGTAATAGCTCAGAAACGGTAGAATCGATTAAGATGAAACAAGATGTATATGAACAATAGGGTTTACCTATGAAATCCTGTTTTTTTTAATCTTGTTCTTTAAAATCTTGTTTTTTTTAAATCTTGTTTTTCAAAATCTTGTTTTTTTGAAATCTTGTTTTTGTTTTATTTTATTTCATTTTTTAATTTATTTGGGCAAAGATTTTAAAAATTTAACAGAATTCAAAGGCTGTCTCTTCCATTTTGGCCAAATTATTTAGCGCCAAGTACAGAAAAAGGATTTTTCGGTCAAATATGGTGAAAATGAGGTATTCATCCTGAGAAGTAAGGATGATTAAGAGCTTAGCATTTGTACCACCGGACGAGATTTTTGATTATTATTCTGAGCTTAATAATGATTTAAAGATGGATAAAGATGCCAAAATTATATCTGATTGGTTTTAAAAAAAAACTACGTGGGTGTTTTTTCTAAAACTTTAATAAGAAAGATTGTTCAACCTCAATATCATTGTTCTTTTTAGTCCGTTACTGGTTCTGAAAAATTTCATTTTCCACGCACGAAAAGTAATGCTGAATCTTGGCACCGCCGCCTTCAGGTAGTGAAAAATTATATTAATATATTATTAATTATATTATTTATATATTTATACTGAACCAACTTTAATAGATGGTTGTAGGTAAATCGCATGTTGGAGTATACAAATTAATTTCAAATATGAGAAAAAAATTGATTGTAGTGTTGAAAAGGTTAGGCCAAATGCAAAACGGAGAAATTTACTAAAAAAAAAAAATCTATAAAAAAAAATTAAAAAATTAACAAAAAATTAATATTTTATTTTTATACAAAAAAAGAAGAGAAATATCTACATTGGATTTTTTAAAAAGACTCGCGTACAACATAGAATTAAGTTAAGATAGTTTGTATGTATATTATGTTAATTAATTTATATGCTTATTTATCAAATTATAATTTTTTTTTTTTTTAAACACACGAATTATGATTATTTTACTATTTTTAATAAAGCAAATTAATTGATTTATCACTCCTAATTTAAAACCTGCGGTAAACATATACGTTTACATATTCTAGAAAAAGCGTATATATCCTACTAATCCAAAATTTCTCATATATATTTTACATACAAAAAAAACTCGCCACTAATTTTAAAATTTCAACACCCTTTACTTTCATTAAATACAATAGGATATAAACTCATTCATTTGAAATAATTTTGCGGCTCTGCAAAAACTAGCTGCTCTCATTAGAACTGACCTATAAAAAAAAACAAGATTTAGCAAGATTTTTACGAAAGCAAGATTTAAAAAAAACAAGATTTGGAAAAACAAGATGAAAAAAAAAAAGATTTTGAAAAACAAGATTTCGTACCGCTCTCGAACGATGGTTGATGGTTCCCGTTTATTGTCTTACGGGAAAAATATAACGGTTTAATTATAAAAATGGTAACTAAACATTAAGAAAATTTTGTAATGAATTTTTTGGCCACTAGATGGCGGCATCGGTACTAATGACATATATTTTCGAAAGCTTGGAGATATTAAGTACCGTTATGTGATGACGTCATCTAAATCGATGATCATCCCTCTGCGGAATTATATTCCACGTTTGTGTTTATTTTAGTTTAAGTACTTACTCTGAACATTAGACCGAAAAAAAAAGTGATTACTAGTTTAACATAAATATTCTAAATGCTTAAAGTTAGCATATCAGAACTGCAAAAAATAAAAATTGATCGAACACAAATACACTAAGTATTTCACTTAGTACATTAAAGCTACAAAAATTGTTACACTCGTTCAGCAAAAATATTAACAATTATGCTAAGTGGCAAAAAACCTTAAAAATCATTTAACGGTAAAAGCAATTTTTAGTTATTATATTAGAAAAGAACAGAGAGTAAATTCTTCTAACTTAAATAGCACACTTTTGGCAAGTTATTAAACTTTTAAATTATTATCCTGCACAATTACAACTTTCCGATTTAGCATAAGTGTGCTCTAAACTATCGAATTATGTAATTACGTAATACGCCTGTAAAAAAATAATTAGAGGGGATTTTATAGGTGGTTACATAATCAGGATATTCCCCTTTTCCAGAATATTTTGATATATATATATGTATATGTATGCGAAATTCTGAATTAGAAGGGATTTTATATAGTTGGTTGCAAAATCAGTGTTGTAATCATTTATTAAGCAGTAGTTTGGGAGCGGAAATCTCCACTATTTAAAGTGCTTGCCATTAAATTTTGAATGTTGTTTAAGTGGAATTTTTTTATAAAATTTTTTTTTTGGAATTTTTTCTTCGGGGAATTTTTTTTATTTCTGGAATTATGTAAATGATATTTTGGAAATGGAATTTTTTTTGTTTTTGGAAATTCAAATGCAAACCAGTACAATTATGTATAGCCAATTTTAAAATTTGTATATTTAAAATATTGCAACTATATAGAATATTATAAACAATATAATTTCCATATATTCAATTTAGTTATGTAATTAAATGATTTAAATATTAGAATTATTATAAAAACGAAGAAGAGTGTGGTAGAGTACACTGTGTCAACTCTGGGATACGCGTATGAACGTAATTAATACTGTTTTCATAAAACTTAATTATCTTTTACAAAATTTCAAATGTTTTAGTAACGACGTTACGTATCGAGATATATATAAGTAAATTTTGGAGTTGTATGGCAGCTGCACTAGCATAACCAAATTTTACAAAAGTTATTTCCATAAAACTGGATTATCATTTGTAAAATTTCAGAGGCCTAGCTTCATTAAATTCCAAGAGATGCAAGAAGTCCGAACCTGCTAGGCTACATCAACCAAACTTCATAAAAGTTATTGCCATTAAACTTAATATTTTTTAAAAAAAATTTCAGATGTCTAGCTTTATTAAGTGGGAAGTTATGGTGATATACATTATGCTTATATGGAAAAGGAGATATATGATAGCTCTCTTAACTGGTTGCTCTAGACCAACCAAATTTTGCAAAAGTTATTAGCATGTAACTGGACACCTTTTCACAAAATTTCAGATACCTATCTTCAATAGACACAGATTTATTTCATTTTAAAGGAAGAAGTTGTATGGCAACAACTCAAACCCGTCAGCCGAAAATGCTGAATTTAAATAGCGAAACTAACAATTTCGTAAAAGTAATGTAAAAAGCCTCCCAGCTGCTTTAATTTTTAAGTTACCGTGCGGATAGACGGACGGAGGCACATGGCTTAATCGACCCAAAATTCAATTCTGAGCCGATCCATATCATTGAGCCTATATCTAACTCAACTTCTTTTAGGTGTCACAAACGTAATGGAAAATTTAGGATACCCTTGAACATATGTTCATATGGGAAATTACAGAAATTAAAACTAATATAATATAATATAAATATTTAATTGAACATTTTTTATACATTTTTTTTTCAATTCAGAAGAATTTTATAATAATTTTAAAAAAATTACAGTAGTGTTCTTATTATTTTACAATTTATACAATAAATACGGAGAGCCGCCAAGTTCGCAAAAACTATATATTTGGCTTAATGACATAATTTCTTATAGTATATATCCCAAATTTAATTTTGAAAAATAATCATTTCGTTTAGTAGACTAATTATTAATAGTTGGAAAAACTTTACAATACATATTTAGGAATTTGTCAAAAATCACGGTTTCAATAATTTGATAAGTAGGGTTGGTCATCCTAATTTTGAGAAAATACAAGTTTTGTCTAAAAATAATGTAAGAATATTGTATTTTTAAGAATAATATATCAAAACAAAAGAAATGTGACTAAGAGTACAAGAGTTTGAAACAACAGAATGTGAGTTTTAATAATTTTGTTAATGCAATTTAATTCGATTTATGATAAATATAAGTTTTGGTTCAAACAATTTTACAATGTTTTAATTATGTGAAAAAAGAAGCTTTAAATGACAGTTCGGAAATATTACAGTAGTTGTATAATAAGTTTTAAGTGTTAGATGAAGTAAAATATGATTGCCTAAATGTAACTTAAACGTCAAGAAGCTACAAAGTGAAAAAGGTGTGATTACAAGGTGAAGAATATTTTTTCTTTCAAAAATAATGAAAGATAAGATATGAATACGTATCAATTTTTTTTTAAGTAGACAATATACCATTTTTAACATTATGCTTAATATTTTGAAATTGGTAAAATAACATACATATGTATATTTCTGTCCATTGAAAATTTTGATTATATACGCAGATATTTTGAACCCACATCCATTCACATTCTTTAATTTATTACTATAATTCTTTAAACTTTTTGATTTCGGTAACAATAATATCAATTCTTTTTGAAATATGATTTTCAAGCACCACCCTTCTTTTTACATCCTTGCTTGCAATGCTTCCATTCTAATCCAGTGTTTTGTAAAACTTATATTGTTTTTATTTTTGATTACAAAATTAAAATTTTAGTTAAATAATTAACTTAACCACATATGAATATGAATTTTATGGAAATTGTCAGTTATAGCAGACACATAACTTCCTCCATTAAATGTCCTCTGCTAATTGATCGTGAAAATGGAAAAATCTTTTAAATTCTCAATTAAAAAAAAAATTTTAGATAGTTTATTTTTTTAGTATCTGCTAAAAACAAAATTTGTAAATTTGGCCAATGTGATGCGAATAATGAGCTGAAAAGAAAAATATTAAATTTAAATCAAAATTTTTTTTATAAAATAAGCAAATAATAAAAAATTCCCTCTTTTGTTTTTTCTTCTACAATATTCTTTATCATATACACGTATGTGCATACATATATACATATGTATATCTCATCTTCTTTTATTGCATTTTCATCTTTTTATTTTAAATTCTACCTATTTTTTTTTGATTACATCGTTTGTTTCACTTCTGTTTATTTTATTTATTATATATTTTGTGTGCTTTACAATTTTTGGTTGTTTTTTTTTTTTAAGAAAAGCTAAATGAAATATATGTACACATATATATATATATACATACATACATATGTATGTATGTACATTTTATACATGTTTCATTAATTTAAAATCTTAATGTCAAAATCTTATTGTTACGCTCGCGTTACAAGTGATCGTGCACGCGCTGCATGATTACCAAACCGTAAATACAACAAAAATAATAAAAATAAAATTTAAAAAATGAAAATATAAAATCTCAGCATAATAAAATAAAAGTTAAAGAAAAATGAAATAAAAATCATAAAATATCATTCCAACAATAAATCTTCAAGAGTTTCAATCCTATACATACATATACATATAAATGTACGGATTGATGTGCATAAGTAAGTATAGGTATCTTATATAAGTATATATTACATACATCACATATGCATGCATTTAGTTTTTAGATGCGGTTTTTTTCGGACATGTGTTAAGGTGTATGTATAAAATAAATGTAATAAAAGAAGATTCCATCTATTGTTTTTGTTTTTTAATAAAATCATCTAAATTCGTGCTCAAATAATATACCTATATACATGCATACATATGTATATACTTATGTACTTATAAATTTGAAAATGTACCTACCTACTTATTAGAAGTATGTTTGGAAATAAAACAAAAAAACAAATGATTAGCTATATGTATATTAGCCATTGGGCTTGTTTACACTTTAAATGTACATATGTATGTACATAGGTACATAATATTCCGTTCTTAACGACATGTTTAGCATAACTTATAACTTATCTTCTAGCCTACGAATTAATTATGTGGTGGGGTTTTTTGTTAGCCAAAAGGGAATGAAACGTATGCTTACCAACCAAATCATTAAAAATAAATATGTATGTACATAGATAAATAATATATTATGTATGTGCGTATTTTATCCATACAGTATAAATTACAAAGCTCATTCTTTGACTCAGTTTAAGTAAACGTCCACCTAAAAATATTAGAACTTAAAATACATATTAGATATTATTATTACAAACTTAGTAGTAAATTAACAGTTATATTATTTAACAACTATTATTATAACATTATTTTACTATAATTAAAAAAAAAAAATTAAAAAAAACTGCATCATAAATTTTAACTAAATTTATAGAGCGTCTACATATGTACATTCATACATACATACATAATAATATATAGGTAATATGAAAGTTCTTCGCTCTTAACAATTTCTTTCAATTTTCGCGTTTTCTTTTTGTTAATCGGTTGCAATTTTTTTTTAAATTTTAACGGTCTTTTGAACCTAACTTAGAACAAACAAAAAATAAAAAAAAACAAATTTTTTTTATTGGAATTTAACTTTTATGAACAAGAAAATTTACATTGTCGTAACTTTATAAACATGTACATATGTATGTATGTACATATGTATATACATATCCACATTAAAGAAAAGATTTACATTTCACACAAAAAATTTCAATAATTTTACTCTTTTAAATATGTACCTAATTAATAATTTTATAAACTATTTTTTATAAATTCTTTCTAGTGATAATTTGTTTTTTAAAACACATGCATGCATATTATCTGAATAGGTACACAAAAATATTCACATAAAAGCATTCAAAAACGTTTTTATTAAATATTTAATCGATTAGATCGAAACATATGATACGATCAGTATTTTTTTTTTTAAATATTTAAACAGCTGTTTTTGGTTTTTTTTTTTATTTATTGCTACTCACACACACACTCTAATCCAATACCGAACGTCCGTCATCCGTATACTCATTGCTCAGTTACTTTTTCTCTTTTCTTTAAAACTTAAATATTGCATTCAATTATACAAACACGTAAACAGCAGTAAATAATACAAACTTCAAAGGGAAAAAAATTTATTTTTTGATAAAATATATCTAAACATAATATCATCAAAACACAAGTCACTTACAAGATAATTCCAGATTATTATTACTAATTACTATACTATAACTGATCGTACAGGTTTTTAAATAACAGAATAGTCAACAGTTCAAATTGATATAGACGGTAGACATGAAAAGTGAGTTCAAACTTCAACTAATACAATAAAAAATTTTAAGAGTTAATTAAAGAGAAAAGACATATTTCTTTTCTGTAATAAAATAAATGTAATTCTGTAATAATGTAAATGTAACACAGTTTAGATAATTGAAATTTAAAACCAATTTAAAACTGCAATCACCACAACATAATTCCAGATTGATTTTTTATTTTATCGTTCGTAAAGGTTTTAAAATAAAAGACGAAATTACAGAATAATTATGTCTATGTACAAACATAATATATACAAAAAACGTGAGATCAAAAAAAATCTGAAAACAATCAATCAAAGAGAATACCAAGTGTATGTAAATATACAATGAAAATGTAATATCTTAAATATTTTTAACCAAATGAAAACTGTAGTCAACAGTCACCACTCACCAGTCACCGCTCATATAATTCCAGATTATTACATTATTGCAGTGATCGTAAATAATTCGTACAGATTTTAAAATAACAGAATTTATAGCAGAAAACTGTTAAATATATTAAAATTCAAATTCAAAGAAAATCAAAAGATAAATTAAAGAGAATTTAAAAAAATTATAGAATATATGTGTGTGTGTATAATTAATCTCATATGAGAATATGTGTGTGTTAAATAAACTGAGTAGGTACTATGTACTCACTGACTGATCAATTGATCGAATAAAAATTACTTTACAGTTCACACCATCTCTCTCTCTCTTTATTTTTTCTGTTATTTTTTATTTTAAAAGTACATTCTCGTACTCATATCTTTTGTGAGGTTTTTTTGTTGTTTGTGAAGTCATAAATTAAAAATTGAGGTCAAAACACTTTTATTTTGTGTATAGGTTGGTAATCTTGTATTTTTTTTTTTTTTTTATTTAGTTTATTTGACTATCACAAGAATTAAAAATAAATATACAAAAAAAAATAAAAATTTTTAAAGCGAATTTTTTGTTTAATTTTTTAATCATTGAAACTGAAATAGGCGCTTGCTTGAGTTCAGCGATAATTTCGTGAACATTTTCTTATTTTTTTTTTTTTTTGTTTTTAATTTGCAGTGTAAAAAACGAACGAACGAACAAATCTCAAAAAATAAAACCAGTTTTACTCATTTTATTGCTTACTTGAGTTTTTTTTTTTATATAAATACGTATATTTTAAAATTTAAAGTAAGTAATTTAAAAAAAAAAAAAGCGATACCTATATTTGTTGTTTTGGATTATGTATTTTGTTTTAAAATTTTTTTTTCTTTAAATTAATACCTACTATAGTAACTAAAGTCTAAAATTAATTGATAACTACATATGTACATACATACATACATATGTATCTTAATTATTAAATTTAATAAAATAGCTTAAAATTGAAATACTTATTAACGTCGTCAAGTTTGAAATTTAATGTATAACGATTTTTACAAGCGCCAATTTTAATTAGAGGCCTACTTATATAAATTAATTGTACAAAACAAAAAAAAAAGGCAATAATCCTTTAAAAATCAAAAACAATTTACAATATTTTCATGCATATTCAGTTGTAAGATATATTAGACATTTCAGTTACATCTTATAAGTTATGATGAATTATGACTCTACTTTTGACGTTTTTCACCCTTGTTGTTGACCCCTTTCTACTCGAATACATCAATGTCCCCATTGAGTAAACAAATTAAACGAAAAAATGTCTACATACATATATAAATCTCTTTATTAAATCAATAATTTACAAATTTACCTATTACCAACTACTATTAATTAATAATTACCTACTATACATTCTTCTGCAATAAAAATTGAATAGTTTAAAGAAAACGAAAAGAAAAAAAAATATAACTATTGGCAAAATGGAATTTAAGTGGGATTCGTAAATACCATGGATTAGAGTTTTTTACTCAGCTCTGATAACAATTTTTTAAACATTTTCTATTCGTTTTTTAAGAACAAAATTTTCCTATCCTATTCCTATTTTTTTAAGAAAAAAATCACTCCTATAAGAAGCATAAGGGTATCCACTAAATCATTTTTATTATTCATATTTGACTAAAGCTTTAATTTCGAGAATTATTAATTTTACTAAACCGTTCAGCACTCGGCTGTAGCTATTGTACAAGATTATGAAACATTTCTTTTATTTCTACGCCATCTCTTATCTTATACAAGAATTATGTTTTATTATTATTTTTATTATACATATATTACAATATGATATTAATTATAACTAGTAAGATATATATATATATTTATTTTTAATTTAATTATGTATATTATACTAACTATATATTATAAGAAAAATCTATATTATTAATTTATATGACTCAGCCGGCGTTTCAATCTCAGACTTTTGTATGACGTATGTAAGGTATGACAGACGTATGAAATGTCGGTGTCTTAACCACTACACCAGGCCGGTTGAATCTTTTGTGAATATATTTATTTATTTATATTTTTTTTTTTTTTAAATCTGTTAAGAAGCGGAAAGGAACCTTCTTTAGAAAATGGTACCTCAACCACTGGCTATAATCTTCAGATATTCTTAAAAAAAAAATCCGAAGAAGGACATCAAAAAAAAAAAACATAATATTTAAAAATAAAAAAACTTTCGAATAAAATTTGTATTTAAAAAAAACTTCTTTTGTTGTAGAATTTTTTTTGTTATCAAAAAAAAATTTTTTTTTTCCTTTTTGTTTAAGAGCTTCTCTATTTGTACTTTTTATTTTGTAAATTCATAAACTCATAAACTTATACATACTATAAAGATGGATAATTGGCTTTGAACGTGACACGCGTAACATATGTGTAATAAATTTATTGATTTTTAATTATAAAAAAAAAAAAAAAAAAAAAAACATTTAAGAAAAATAATAATTGTTTTAGATATATAAAATTTATTACACGTTTTAAATAGAAAAAATAAAAATTCTATAAACTTAAGCTTTTATAGAATATATTATCTTTTTATATACATTACATATAAACTTATCATATATACATAATAATGTACATATATTGTATATATTATATATGTAAATAAATTAAAATGAAAATTTACTTAAACAAATAAACATTGTCTTTTAATAATACATGGGATTTTTTTGAAAAGATTTAATGTAGAACTATATTAAAAAAATAAAAGACATTAGGAATTCGGAATCAAAGCATATGACATTGACACGTGAATATTTTATAAGCGTGTAAAATACTGATAATAATAGTAAAAATGTGATTTACAAAAAAAAAAAAACAATTAAATTTTTTATAAATTTTTTATCTTATAGATGAATGGCACAGTTTTGAATAAGTAATAATTTTTTGTTTATATTTTTAGCAAAACCTTTTTGAAAAAATGTTAATATTAATTAGTTTAACTCTATCCTTCTGTCTGTTCGTCCATTTGTCCAACTGTCTGGGTGTTTATAAAATTTCTACACCATTTAAAATAAAGTAATGAAATTTTAACTGCGAATAAATATTGCAAAACTAATTACATATTTTTGTGGAACAACTTTTTTTTTATAGCCCCAACTGTTACAGAATTACAGCCGCCTAAAGTTCAAAAAAGTCCTATATATATATGTTATAACAGAAGTTCGATAAAATATATTTTCAATCTGGAAACGCCAAACGATAACTGCTTTTTTAAGCTTTCTAAATATTTTTTAATTTTGGAAATGTGCATTTTTGAAAATCTTCTTTTTTTTCATTACTTGTTTTAATTTAAATAGAACTTTTTTAAAAGCTTCTTGCAATCGGCATATAATATTAAATTTTTAGCATGTTCTTTTAGTTTCACGCGCTCGCTGTACCGTCCATCTTTCTGACTGTCTTTTTACAAAACTTTTATACCATTTGATTTCAAATTGAGGTACCCAAATAAAAAAAAAAAAAAAAGACAGGTGGAAGCGGCACCCGTGCAAATTTTTTAACGTTAAATATGTTAGCGACCTTCCTAAATTATTTAGGCTACTAATTAATCAATTAACTCTGTTTTCGACAGAACTATCACAATCACCTGTATGAGGAAAAGTCATGAATATTTACACAAAACTGAGGAATGAGCATTCATATGTATTTTTAATGTATAACTAAATTATAGCCATATATTTAACAAGTTTAGAGATATACTGTGAAATATAACTATATCTATATACTGATTCTTTTTTTTTTGCCTTAAGATTTTCGAGTTGAGTTGCAAATTTTGAAAGAAATTAAACTTCAGTTCTACTGCGACCTTAGGTTAGCAAGAAGAAAATAAAAAGAATTTAGAATTAGACAAGTTACGAATAGACTTCATTTCCCTTTTTTGTAAATTAAGTGGAAATTTAAAATAAAAACTCTTCTGTGTACTCTTTTAAGTAAACAATAATTGGTTTATAATAAGATACTGTCCATAGAAATGATTTTTCAATTTCATCTTATTTTTAACTATATACTGAATCAAATTTAATATTTGCCAGTTCCGTTCAATACAGGAAGTAAAAGAAAAATAAAAACTTAAAAAAAAAAAACATTTGTACTTGTTGTAATTAAATGGGATAGGATAAATGAAAAACCAAAAAGGAAATGAAAGAATAGTTTAAATGACAAATCAAAAAAAACTGTATTTTTTTAATTGTTGCAAGTTACAACTAAGAAAAGTTCCAATTATACTGTGTACATCAGATATATGGAGATAGTAAATTAATTTCAGGAGTTCTTACGAAGAATGGGTAGTTTCAATTCACCTGGGAATTTCCAAAATGTAGAAATAAAGTGTTGACGTAATTTTAAAATTGTTGCATTGTAATTATTTTAAACATAATCTGTATTATAATTTTTATCATTTTGATTGAATGCATTATGGAATTATTCTATTATAATTGAGTAAATTTTGTAAGTAAGTAAGTGTGCTTATTTACCTGTGAATTATCAATTACCTTTATAATAATATATCGTTTACTATAAATTTTACCCTGATAACGAATGAAATATATTTCAATTAAACTTTTAGCCAATGGTGTGGTTGACACTATCGCATTTTATTCGAAAGATCTTGGATTCAAAGCCCGACAGGGTCATATAAATTTAAAAAAAAAATATGATATAATTAAAATAAAAAATAAGTACCTTCATATATAAAATTGTATTACATATATAACATATATAACACATATACATATAATAAAAGAATAATAAAAGAATAATAAAATAATTTTTGTATAAGATAATAGATGGCGTAGTAATAAAGAAATATTTACGTTTTATAGTCTTGTCCAATGGCTATAGTCAAGTAATCAATGGCTTGGTGAAATTAATTTCCATTTTACAAAAATTCCAGAAACTCAAGCTTAGTCAAATATGAATATTAAATGGCAAAGAGCTTAGGCCATCTCTATTAATAAGAGTGGAAAGGAATAAAAAAAAAAACAAAATTTTTAATTAGCCAAGTGTTGATCAGGAATGTTAAAATAAATCTTTCTAACAGAAAATGCTCTGGTTACAAAAGAACGAGATCTTCATGGTACTATATAGATGTTCTGATAAAGAAATATTGAGCTTCGCCATTTTTATACCCCTTTGAACGAATATTAGCACATCTTTTTATTACAAATAAAAATCCTTATACTTATATAATGCCCCCATTGTGCAAAAATTTTCTGAATTTTTTAATTAAAAATAAAAATTTAAAATGAAAATTAAAAAAAAAAAAATTAATTAATTTTCTAATATTTAAAATTTATTTTATTTTAATAATTATTTCATTTTCCGTTTTTCTTCTTTCCATTTTTGTTTTTTTTTTTTTGTATAACAATGAAAATAATTTTATTACTCAATTTTCTTTTTATTACGAAACTTTCAAGTTTATTTAAAAAAAACAAAAAAAAATCTGATTGTTTCCGTTTTTGTTAAATGAATGTGCAAAAATGAATATACAAACTTAAATACATACATATTTTATATTATGTATACGTACTTATTTCAATATGCAAGTTTATAGTACATAATATACAAATAATTTATGTATTATGTACCTACTTATTTTATATTAAACACGAGTTAAAATAGCAGACAAAAACAAAAAAATAAAAAAATAAAATGTAAATTCTACTGTTATACAAATGTACAAACGGCTTGTTGCTACACATATACACACACACAAATCATAAAACAAACCCAGTAACAGAAAATAATTCAAGTGCAATTCTATTATGCAAAAATAAAATAAGAAACAAATGAAAATTAAAAAAAACAAATAATGTAGCAACAAACATTTGTACATACATATACTAAATATAAACTTTATATTATATAGATTTGATCGGCTCATATATTTGTACATATATATGTTTGAGTATATACATATATTCCATACAGAAAACATATGTAGAAAAGATAGAAGAAAATTGCATATTGATAAAGAAAAAAATTGAATAAATTTTTTATGACTACCTTTTATAGAACACATATGACATGAGAATCACAAAGCTTTAAAAAAAGTTTACGTTTTACATTACACAGTATAAATATGTAAACCGTATAGTAGCGTATGAATATGTTGTACCTGCATTGTGTATACAGTATACATACATACATATTTGTATGCAATTTTTAAAAATAATTTTTCTTTGAAGCGTTTATTTTTTGTTTTTGTAAAATTTACTTTAAAATTTTTATATACATATAAATATTTGGAATATTGGTTACGAAATATCTATAGAATACAAAAAAAAAACAAACAAACATAATAACAATAAAAAACCAAAATAAAAGTTAAAAATTGAAATATGCTGATGGAAATCAAAATTTTGTTCCATTGTAACGGGTGTATGAAAATGTATCATTCGAATTCAAACATTTGACTCAATATTCTACTCAATAATCTGTCTGCTGTAATTTTTGTTCAAATTATTAAAATCATGCTTATTTATAACTGAGAAAAGGGGATCGAATTAATTAAATAAAACAGTATAATGGAAGACTTACAAATGTAGACGGACACAAAAAAAAAACAACAAAAAATTGGTCTTTACAAAACATTGTGTATATTAATAATTATTGTAATTACTTTTTTTCAGTAATTTCGATTTTTAATTCAAGATTTATCTACGACTTGTGGCTATTACATTTCAGTGCTTCTCTTGTTATTGATTTTTTTTTGGAATACCTTCACAAATAAAATCGTATTTCTACATAATATATTTTGAATTAAGTCCAGATGTGAGTGTAAATTTCATATACAGCGTAAGTATAGGTTTATAAACTTTTTTAAGATGGCGACAATCACATTTTCAAGTGTTTAAATTTTATTGGTATTTAAATATACATGTTACTTATTGGTAATCTCTAATTTAACTTGACACCTGAAATTAAATAAAAATTTTCAAAAAAAATTTAGATGACCACTTTAATTATGGTGAAAGCTTATACTATTGATCAGAGATGGTAGCATATAACAAAAAGTTCAAACTTTTAGTTTTTGTTTATTATCCGATTATTAATGTTTAAAAATTTTATAAAAATTGGTGTTTTCAACATTACACACTGTCCAAATTACCAAGTACACAATAAATACATAGTAGCGAATTAAAATTGAAATAGCTGAAACAACTGTTTATCTATGCTATCATTTTTTCTTAAAACGTAGACCGGAAATACAATATTAATCAAAACAAGTTACATACTTCTATCCTATACTTATTGAATGTAATTATTATCGAATGCCGTTTACATGCATTATCATTCCTGAGATATTAAAAAGATATTAAAAAAATCAAAATGGTAAATTTTGGAACACTCTGTTCTCTTTATAGTTTTAATTGTATAAAACATAACACAATATTTTAATAAAATTTTACTATTACTTACTATAATTATTACTCTACTCTACTCTACTCTACTATATAATTGAACATCGAATGATAGTACTATCCGTTGTTTTTGTTACTATTAATAACAGTTATATACTTCTCCTTATACTTGCTTTTTCTACCAATTTTAATATCTACTATTACTACTACTACTACAACTACTATTTCCACTAATACCGGCATCAATGTTGCATTTTTATTTTTACTTTATCTGTTTTTCTTTTATTATATTTTGTATATTATAAAAGTTCAATTAATACTTGCTGTTGAGTGCTGCTGCAATTTAAGCTTTTTAAAAATAAAAGAAAATTTTGTAAACTTGTTTCTTGTTTTTGCAGTAAAAAATAAAAAAAAAAAAACAAAACCAAAAGTTATAAAAAGAAAATCTTTTCGGTTAGTTTTACACGTGCCAGAAAAAAAAAAACAAGAAAACAAGAAGAAAAAAAAAGTTTAACCTTAAATTATGCAATAAGAGCGATACCAACTGTTATGCATACTATAGTGTATTAATTTTTTTTTTTTTTTGTTTTTTGATATTTTAATATTTTTTATTATTATTTAATTCTTACCTGTAGATTAAGAAGATATTTTTTTTCTTATTTACATGAAAATGCATGCGTTATATATGTAAATATATCTGTATGAACATGCAATTTTATTTAACTTTGTACATAAGTATGCAATGCATAGATATAGGTAGGTATAAGTAATTACAATTTAGTATATTTAAATATTTTATTATTATTTTTTTGTTTTAGTTTAAATATAATTAAAATGGAATATGTGTCTGTTTTGGTTTCTTTAAATGTATGTACGTTAGTTTTCATAACATGTGTATGTGTTTGTTTATAATAAATAAAAAAAAAAATTGTTATTGTTTTGAAAGGGTTTTATAAACTTTAAAGTGATATTATTGACCTTGTTAAACTTAAATCAACTAAACAGAAATTTTCTTTTTATCATAAAATTAATTAAGAATTTTTAGTACTATAAAATAACTGTTTTGAAAACCCAAAACTTATTTATATTTCTATTGTGCTGGAGAACATACTAAAATAGGTACAAGATATTTTTTTTTAATATCAATATTACAAATAAATTTTTTTGCGTTCGTTTTTGATATTTAACTTACTAGAAAAATCGATGATATCAATATTAAAACATGCACAGAAAAGGTATCCATAAGATAAAAAAAAATCATGGGTAGATTTTTGAACACACAATGGACTAAATGGACGTAAACACAAAAAAATTATTTATGTAAGAACAAATTAAAATCTGTCTCTTGAATATCCACAAATATATTTTTAGTATTCTATACAATAAAATTTGGTTAGTATATCGATGGTAATTGAGATTTAGTTGCAATAAGGGTTTAGTTGTTAGCATTTATATTCGTTTGGCATTGAATCCGTGAGATTTAAATCACAGATTTTTGAGCTTTTATAAGTTTTATTAATATTTATATATTAACATTTCGCAGCCGACGAGGTTTAAAAGTGCTATATTAAAGTCAACTTAGCTGGTATTATAACAATACATATAGATAGAGGACAAACGCAGTGTTCGAAGAATTTAAAAAAAAAAAACGAAAAATTACGAAAAGATCAAACAGAAAAAAATAAAAATTCAGAAGTTTTTTGCCAACCCTTTTCCCGACATTGCCGACCCTTTTCCTTAAGTGGGACGAAGAAAAAAAAAGTACAAGAATGAAATTTTTTTTTGGATTAATTAGCTTTTATGGATATGAGCTAATGTGGGATTGCAATTGTACACTAGTCTCTTGAGTAATTTTTTTTCTATTATTATATGTATAGCATTTTAACATTCGTTCCAATTTCTTAAGTATAAACGGCTACCAAAGTGTTTTTAAATTAAAAACAAAAAAATAATTAGAAAAAAGAAATTATAAATGTTTTAAACAGAACCAAATAAAAATTATTTCGTTTATTCAATATTTTCATATCGAATAAGGATTTAAATTTAAGTCAAGAAATAAATAATAAAAATATGTATATAATAAAAAATCAACTGAAACTAAAAATGAAATAAACAAGACAGAATGTAAACCAACGGTTTTTAAAATCGCACATTTCCAAAAGACAATAAAACCGGCTTAGAATTGTGACTTGCACCAAAATTTTAAAATTTCATATAAGAAAAAATCTCAAATTTTTTTGCAATTATAAGGGGCTTTAAGTCCGGAACCTTATTTAATAGAAAAAACCCGTTAACACGCGTAAAAATATATTACTAAAGCTTTAATTTTTATGTCTTGCCGAAAAAAAATTTGTACAGGCACCTAAGTTACAGGCGTTTAAAAATAGCAAATTTTCAATTTTTGACCCGTAATACAAAGGCGCTCTTAAACAGAAGGCCGCTCTTAAACAAGAGGCGATACAAAAAAATTTTCTGAGGAAACTTATACTAATTCTATACTAATTCTTTCTTTCCAAGTCTCTAGCTAAAAGAGTGCCGGAGTTATGAAGGTAGAAAAATCATGCGATGTTTGGTTTTCACATAACGGTAAATTTAAATACTAAATTGAAAAAAATTGTATAATTTTGATATTGAAAGGTAAAAAAAGAGTCCTGCCGAATGGCGTTTTCAAATTGAAAAAATGTTAAGTAGAGCAGAAGTTTTGCAAACAGACGGACAAATGGGCAGACGGCCAGAGTGAAACTAATAGGTACATTTTTTCAAAAATTTTTTTGAAATGTGCTAAAAATTACTTTTAATAAAGTTATACCAAGTAATTTATAAGAGAAAAAAAAAAATCTGTGATAACAAGTTAGTTCAGAAATATTTCTAGTGGAACTTTACTTATATTATAACAGACTTATGTTTTCACATTTTATGTTAATTTATACTATGACAACTGGAAGTTTTAATTTATACAATTGTTTTATCGTAATATAAGATTTAAATATTATTGTGATAAAAAAAAAACAGTTTTATTTATTTTTTTTTTAATTGTACAACAATTAAAATAAAAAAGTTCAACTATCAACTAACTAAAAAAGAGGGTGTTAAAAATTAATTTAAAATAAATTTGGAAATTCTTGTTCTAATTTTGATTTGAAAACAAAAAAAATAAACTAAAAAAAAAATTTTTTTTACCAATGTAGGTTAAGATTATTTAACTATGCAAATATTTTATAATAACTTTTTTACTTAATTATGTAAAAAAGGGTGTATTATTTTTAATAATCTTTTAATCGATATTTATATTATGATAGTATTACCATTTCCCCTTATTCTACAAATATAACGAAAAAAAGGGTTTCAATTAGATGGTGAAATTGACCACAAGAAGTCTCGACTTACCTAATTCCATTATTCTCAAGCATTGACCATTAAGGATCCATATAACTTAAAGTAGGTACCTTCATGATAAGAACCAATGTATAATGAAGTTAAGGTTTTTAATACAAATGAGAGAGAGAAAGCTATAGTAAACGGAAAAATCTGACAAATTGTTATATATTCAGTACTATATGTAGGACTGAAATTCTACGGGCCAATAACATAAAATAAGTAGTATAGAAGAAAATATATTAGGCCATTAAAAAATAAAGGATAATCTATCAAATAGATATTTATATCTAGAAGAGTAGTTTGAAAATTACGCCAATATTAAAAAAATGAAAATTATTTAAATATCATATGATGCATTAAAAATCATTAAATATTTAAATATCAAAAATATCATATCATTAAATATCAAATGTAGAGGTATAAAAAAAACGATGTAATATCCTTACTAGGAGGGGGCCTCGGTGGCCTAGTAGGTAAAAGTGTATAAAATATACTGTAAACACCGAGTGTGGGTGGGAATCGAATCCCACACACGTGGTAAGAATAATTCCGCTTTACCACATCTACAGCCACGCCTGAAAAGGAAAGGTTGTGTAATTTTCTTGTCACATTTATGTGTCAAGAGAATACACCTAAAAAATAGTTGAACAACAAATTTTCTGATCTTTAAAGGATAAGCCAATCGAAAGACGCTAAAAAAAAAGAAACAAGTTTTTCAAGTTTCCACTTTTACAAGATCTCATCATTAATTGTCACTTAAAAAAACAATTTTTAAATTTTGCTATTTTTAGTTCTTTTATTTTATTTATCAAAAAAAAAAAAAATCGTTTCCACCAAGAGTGTCCCTACAATATTCGAATATCTTATATACGAATTACGAATGAATTACATATAAAAATTAAATAACAAATTTAAAGGCCAATAACCTAAATGTTACAAAAAAAAAAGCTTAAAATTTATTTTCTGATAACAAACTTCACTTTCAATTTAAATATCTTTAATTTTTTTGTAACTTTATAACCTTACAAGTGCAATAATAGTAAAATAAACAAAAAGCTAGATCCATTTCTTTCTCTCTGCCTTTCTTCTTTTCTCCATCTCTTCTTGCATACTTTTCTTGCAGTAATGACAATAAACTTAATTAAAATGTAAAAATAAAACAAGAAAAATCTGATTATATTATGAATAAATTAATTTATTGTCAATTTTTGTTTTTGTTTTTGTTTTTTTTGTTTGGTATAAATATGTATATCAGTACGTATTTTTATATGTATATTTTAACAGCTGTTATGATTGTTGATTATACTCACTTTTGTTGTTCTTCAACCTTCATATGTTACAAACAACGATTATATTGTCATTTTATTTTTATCACATTAAATTATTAAATTAAATAAAATACACTTCCTTCCTATATTTAGTATGTATGTATGTATGAATATATATTAGATAAAGATAAGTCAAAGGTCTTAAGACTTATAGATAATTCTTTAAATAGTAAAAGTATAACAGTTTTATTTTCATAGGTCGAAAACAATGAGATATTAGAGTTTTCAAATTAATTTTGTCATACAGATAAATTCTCACCTGTATACATTTTTGTGGAAATATACCCAATAATCAATATATTATGTATCTTCTACTTTTCATACAAGATACAGTTTAAGCTGTACAAACATTAAAGAAGTTGGGGAGCTTCAAACTCAACAAATCCTTACAATTCATAACAGTTTATTTGTAGTTAGGGATCTGAAATTTTGCGATATCCATCGATGTTTCATCACTCTAACGAAACTTGGACCATCCCCGATAAGGTTTTAATTGAAAGATTTTCTTTGCTGGACCATTTTGGTTCATATTTTCTACGTACCCTACAACCAGCAAAGTCAGATCAGTTTAATTATTTTTTCACCGGATTCATGTCATATGTTATAGCTTGTAGAGCTTTCTGAAACGTATCCAAGTTAAATATTATGAAGATAAAGTTGAACATTGGACGTAATGTGATGTACTGTTTGTTACCCAAGTTAAATATTCATTTCGTTATCTTTTTCATACACACCCTTGCAATATTTTTCATATGAAATGTATAAAAATAAATATTTGTGTCCAAAAAATATAAATGACCAAATCTTAAATATAATATTTTAAAATTCATAAATTAATTTTTTTTTTTTTTTCATTATAAAAATAAATAAAAAAATTAAAAAAAAAATTGTCATTATTTATTTTGAACTTTATTTGGACTAAATACAACACTGAGCTTTCAATATAATAAAATTTCAAGGTTGTGTGATGGATATTGATGAATTCAATTGAACTTTTTTTTTTTCGTTTTCTTTTTTTTTTTTGGATACGTAAAAAATTTTATATAAAAAATTTTTATATAAATTTTTGTATACATATATAAACCTGAACGTGTGCGCATAGATGTGTATATTAATTTTTATAAAAGTATATAATATTTAAATGTTCATTCAAAAGTTCAAGTCAAGTTCAATTAACTTTTGAAGGATATATGAGTTATAAAAGTAAAAATAATTTATTTTTTTTTTGTTTGTTTGTTTGTTTGTTTGGAATTAGTGTTAATATGAAAGAAAATGAAGAACGTTGATCTCGGGTCCTTGCTATTTTGAATTACATAAAAACAAAAAAAAAAGAAACATTTGATGACTTATAAATATTTAAAATATTTAAAAGTATATAATATCCAAATAATTGATAGTCTGTTGAACAAATGCATATAGATTGTCGAAGATCAAACAATAAATTGATCTTTTTGTATTAAGGCTAGCAAAAGAAAGTTCGTAATGAATTATTGTTAGCATAGATATTTTTAGCACATTTTCAAAATAATTTTGAAGTTCATTTACTCATTAGTTTCACTCTGTCCGTTCGTTTGTTTAAAAAACATCTATGTGGTTTAAGATAGCATAATCTATTAACCATGGCTCGACATTTTTATGAAGTACCAGCCATTACGGGGTTGCAGAAACACAAATTTTAAAAATAACATATTTTTAAATGTTTTTATCTAAGGTTCTGCTCAACATTTTTTTAACCTAGAAAAACCCAAGCGAGAGAACTTTTTTCTTATACCTCTATAAATTTATAAATTTATATAAAAATTGTACAACTATTTTAGTACCGTTAAGTGAAAACAAAATTTTTGAAAATTTTGCTTTTTTCATAACTTCGTCCTTCTCTTATTTCAAGTTAGAGTCTTGAAATTTTTAATCTTTCAGTATAAGTTGTATCAGAACATTTTGTTTTACAACCCGCTTTTTAAGTGATATTAAGATTCAAAAGTTAATTATGTATTTGCTATTTGTATACATCCGTATTTCAGGCACCTGTACACATTTTTACACGTAAAACTCTAACAAAAATTACAAAATTTTGTGCAACAATGGGAAAACAATGATATTGTAACCATGATTAGGGATCTTTTTATTTAGAACATTGAAATTTTGATACTAGAAAGAACTAGTTATCTAAGAAATTTCTTCTTGTCTTTAAGATCTTTTAAGGGACATATAGAAATTTTTCTATTTTTAGACAACTGTAACTTAAGCAGCTGCAAAACTATTTTCAAAATAAAACGAAACAAACAAAAATTAAAACTTAACATCATAATGTTAACATGTGTTTGTGATTTTTCCTCATTATATTATAGTGTTGCTTTGCAGAAAATTGCAGAAAATATCTCTTTATTTTTCACAATTTTTTCTTACATATAAAATTCTAAGAAAATTTACAAATTTTTGGTGCAAGTTACAGTATTCTAAACTAGTTGGTTTTCATTTTGTGTTGTTTAAAATTAATTCTGCGTTGATTTTGTTCTGCTTCTCTTACACTTGAGAAATTGTCAGTTATGTTTTTTTTGTGTTATGTTCATTATCTATATATATTCTATACATAATTTAGAGCTTGTTCTCTTAAAGCTTGTGTGCCCAGATTCAGTTTTGCAAATCTGTTAAATAATCTAACATTTATTCTATTCTATAATAGTACTTCATATCTTCATTGTAGGATATATTTAGCATTTTTTATGTATACATATAATCATTTTAGAAACTGGTTATTCTAACTTGACTTCTTATGCGTAAATCATAGATTTCGAGAGTACAGTACTTTCACAAAATTTCATCAAAACCTTTATTTTATATAATTTCATTTCTTTTTACCTCTTCAAACTTTTATGAGGGCCTAAATTTTAATTTCTTTTTAATCATTATTTGCACTAAACCTTTAATTACTCGACTGTAGATATTTAAGAAGATTAGATTATGAAACACAAATATGTATTATGTTTGTGTGCCATCTATTATCTATCATATACAAGATTTATTTATTTTTTATTTATTTTATATTACGACACTAATTATTATAATATAAATATTACTAATATGATTTGAACGAGGTTTGAATCCGACTCTATCCGAGACCTTTCGATTCGAATGCCGATGACGTAGCCACTGCACAACTTAGTCAAATATTTGATGATATTATTTTGGTACATTTTAATTTAATTAATATTTGTTGTAGATGTTATCAAATAATATTGATCCTCAATTGGTTATTATATTTATTATGATGCAATAATTTAAACTGCGTTACTTTACAATTTTCTGATTGCTAATACATAATTCGTTAGTTAGTTCATAGTTAGTGTATTTTGGTTGTTATATTAATTCTGGATGATATAGTTTTGCTTCTCCAGTTCTCTTATAATTTCTTTTAAACTCAATCATTGGTATCAGTTAAGAGTATTTTGATAGAATTTTTATATTTTATTTTTTCGGATAAAATTAAAATAACAAAATGAAATTAGGTATTTATGAATTACGGTATTTATTTGTAAAAAAAAAAAACTAAAGTTATTAATTGGAACGCATTTAAAATAAAACTTTTAGGTTTTATCGTCAAAATTATTTAAATACTTATGTATGTATATTAAAAATTTTTATTCCCCTCTTGAACTCTTCCTGTACAATTAAATAGAAATAAAGGCTTGTTTTTACGTCATAATTATTTATTCTCTTTTGTTTTTTACTTCCAAGTCCAAATAAATCAATTGACACACAAATCACACATTCAAACAGAAACAAATGACAGGGAATAAAACTGATTTGTTTCTTTTAAATTCGAATTGATTAAATATCGTCACATAAATGTTAAATTTATAATACTTTTTGTCTCTCTCTTTTTTTATTTCTTTCTTTTTTTGTTTCATTTAAAAAGTGGAACTAAATGCCACCAGTTCGATTCAGTTTTATTGTAATAAATAATAATATGGCAAAATTCCTCCTAATATAATTTTTGCTTGAAAAAAAAAAAACAAAAATCACTAAAATAAAAGCCACTATAAAAAAAAATTACAAAAATCAACCAAACAATAAATGAAAATGTTCAAATGAAAATAAAAAAACAAAAAATAAATAGAAAAGCTTATGCCGTAATTTTTTTTTTTTTGTTTTTTTTCTAATTCTCAGAAGATTTTCAATTCAACAGCAACTGTCGTAAATAGCAACAGGAATTGTAATAGTAAATAACAACAAAGATATCAATAATAACGATAGCTGCTATGACACAAGATTTTATATGTAAGTAATACACAATAATATACAATTGTCAATTATGTACATATATATACATATATATATATGTATGTACATACATACCTACCTATATATTTAAATATGATCAGAATATATATAGTAAAAATAGGACAAGAATATTGACAGATGAAAGGAAGATGGTGTGAAAATAGTTGAATTAATGTTGGGAGGGGTGATGAAAGGGAAAAAGAAGACAATTAGAACATAAAAAAATAAATTCTATGATATTCAAAGGTTTTTATTTTGTTATTTTGTTTTTTTTTTTTTTGGAAAAGAACTGATAAATGATAAATCCCGTTTGATTTTTCTTTTGTTATTTTTTTTTTCTTATTGTTTTTTTTTTTTTTTTACAAAACATCAAATGTCAATTCTTTTATTTTTTTGTTCCCACATTTTTTGAAATTTGTAATAAAAATCTCAAAAAATAAAACAAAAAGTAAAATGAGGGAAAAAATCAAGTGTCAACAAGTTTTAAAAGCATATTTTTTTTTTTACGACAAAAACCTATCATTGGATTGTGTTATAAAAAAAAAATTGCTTCACAACAGAACAAAAAAACAGTGGAAAGAACAACAACAAAATCTGAATACGAAACAACAAAATTATGTAGAGAAATAAAAGATGAAAAATTCGAAAAAAGAAAGAATATTCAATTCTAATTTTTATGAACGCCTGTTACAGCTTTACTACATCTAACATATATATAATACATACTTATTTTAGGTAACTGTGTAATATACATATTTATTGGGCATAAAAGTTATACAGTGTAAATTTAATACATTGGTATATATATTATACATATATGTATGTATATGTAGGTAATATGGTGTAATCGTATAAGGTTATTATAAAATAAATTTTAAATTGAAATGAAAAATTGTTACAATTGCTAATTATAAAAAATTTTAAAGAAACAATTTTAAATAAGAAATTATAAAGAGAAAATAAAGTTTAAGATTGATTTAAATGCATTTTATAACAATTATTGTTTTCTATTTTTTTATTTAAATTAGAAATTAATCATTATTTTATGTGATTAGCTTATTATTTTAAACTTGTACAGAAAAAGTGTTCTAACCATACCTTAAAATCCTTAAAAAACATTTTTTCATTAACATTTCATAACATAGCTTTGAAATGTGATATAAAACAAAAACTGCAAAAAAGTCTCATCATCTTCTTATTAATTACGTCATATGACGCAATCTAAATATTTTTGCGATTATTAAATGAATTGCGGCATATAACACTAAAATTCCACCTATGTATGTATGGTAATTTGAATATGAAGAAAAAAAATTATACCTTTGCAAAGAATCATCCAATTCTAAATTAGCACTAATACCAAAATTTAACTTTGATTTGTTAGCCATGATTTATCCAGGAATCACTAAAGCAATTAAGTTTAACTGGTTTAACGTTCGTAATATCGGGATCCAATATGTTCATTAAATTCCATTTGAGGTATATAAATATAGTACCAGATTCGTTTTCTCTATTTTTTCTAAATGATAGTTTTAGTGAAGGTTAAACTTTTTTGGGGGGAAAAAAAATTACCATCTCATATAAAGCATTTAATCTTTAAACCAATTGGTAAATATGTAATCTAGTGGTGTTCTATGAAGCTCAATTGCAATGACACTAAAAAACTTAAAGAAATTTAAACATAAAAAACTAAATTGAAAACATGTTCGTCCTAGTAATATACTTATATACTCGTGTGTTCGTAGTATACTTAAAAGTTACGCGTAATTTTCTCATCACATTTATGTGGCAGGGGAATAAACTAAAAACAAACAAAAAATTAAAAAATGAATTTTAATGTTCTTGTATATGTTTTAATGATATACATATTATATGTTTGTCTCAAAAGTTTTATATAAATTATAAATAAGTAGGAAGAAAAACTGTAATAAACCTCTTCATGCTAAAATAAATGAAACTTATGAACGAAATGGTTGTCTAAATAAGTAATCAAACCAAAATTGTGTTGATCAGGATAATTTCTTATTAATAGCATTTCTAGTGTTTCAAATATAGTCATAGCACCTCTACAGTTCTGAACCAGTAAAAGATCTGCAAAAGGACATGAAATCTTTTGTTAAGTTTTAGATATTAGTGTAAAAGCTTAAATTAAAATTAGTTACCTTTATTAGTGATGTAAAAATGATTACCTAGTATATAAATTGCAAAAATTAATGTCAATTTAAAAATACAGATGTATAGATAAGATTTTATTGAGGAAAATTTAAGAACTACTGATTCTTTTTAACATTCATAATATCGATTTTGTAAATAAATACATATTCACAGTTTAATAGTTTTTATCATCTTACAACTGATTACTAGCACCAATAAAATTATTTATAATCAGGTATCAATTTATTGATAACTGGCTTATGTTAAGATTCATAAAACCTTTATAAGCTCAATATGTGTATTAGAATTTTTCTTCCTACTTATTTATAGTTGTGCTGTAATTTTAATTTTAATAAATTTTTTTCACTTTCGGGAGTTTTAGATTAAAAAAACACGTCCCAATTTTTTGTTTAGTT
This sequence comes from Poecilobothrus nobilitatus, assembly GCA_947095535.1. Taxonomy (NCBI): domain Eukaryota; kingdom Metazoa; phylum Arthropoda; class Insecta; order Diptera; family Dolichopodidae; genus Poecilobothrus; species Poecilobothrus nobilitatus. Next base: position 81,869,416 of record OX352773.1, on the reverse strand, counting down.
TTTCTAACACCAATACTCTATATACAATAACATTTAACCTTCCCCCTCATAACTCCTCATCATAATAACAAGTGTGGCGTAAGCATTTAAGATATTCGTAACATTGTTCTGGCTACAAAAGGAGGTAAGTTCAATGAATTATAATTTTATATATTATTATGTCAAGGAGAAATGAGATTTCTCATTGCATTTTAAAGATTTTACAACCTTCTTAAAAATTGAAATAACCTTTTAAAATTTTAAGTTTGTTTGATGCAAAAACTTCAAGAAAAATTTAATAACCATAAAATAAATGGGAGAGCAAAATATCGAATAAAAAATAAAAACTACAAGAAATTGAATAACATAAATAAATACATACATACATTCATTAATATATAAATTTAACTTCAGTTAAAATTAAAAAAAAAAATAAACAAAACCACTTCTAATATACATAAATAAGTAGATGTATCTAGAAAAAAAATATTTAGTAAGTATTTACAATGATACAAGTAACAACAAACAAAACAAAAAACTAAAATAAAAAAAACACTAAGTAGCTAACAAGTCAACAATTTGAAATAAAACACGAACATATAGTATCTAAAGAGATAAGTAAAGTAATACACAAACAAATATGACGAAAAATTAAAAAAATGACGTGAGTAGCATAAAACAGCAGTGAGAAAACAAAAAATATAAAATATAAAAAACTTTTTTGTACACAGAAAAAAGTATAATCTATAACATATTCATATATGTATTACATTATATACATATATAGTACAAAATTGACAACAAAAAAAATGAAATTACAAAAAAAAAACAATAACGAACCAAATCAAGGAAAAGAAAAAATAATATTAAAACAAAAAATATAAAAAATCAGGTGGAGGTCGCACAACGTTTACTTGTCACATTGAAAAATACTCAAAGAAAATGAAAAAATGATGAAAAAAAAAAAAAACAAAATAAACAAATTAAAGAAATTAATAAAAAAAAAAAAAAAGCTTTCGAAATTTTGGTATTTTTGTCCAAAAGTGAACCTTAATTTGTATATTGAAACATAAATCTTATCATATCACTGCTAAAAGCGAATCGAGTAAATAATGAATTGAAATTGAAAAGGAGAAGGAAATAATTATATAGTTACATTACAAGATACTTAAGATAAAATTAATAATATTTTAAACATTTAAAAGTTATTCAATGTTTTTAGGTTCTTTTAAAATTTATAATGAAACAAGTTTCATTTATTCTAAAAGAATGCACAATATAATTAACCATTTTTTGTACCTTTAATTTAATTTTTAAAAATATATACATACATACATACATGCATACTTTTTAAAGTTATTAAATATAGAACATCTCTATATTTCGATCTTTTTAAACTTGAAATTCACTAAGTTGAAACCTTCAAAATCAGCTAAAAAAATGCTTAAAATAAATTAGTATCATTTATTATTTCTAAAACTGAAAATCTTTTACCTACCCTTAAAACTTTTCAATCTGAACTTGACTTCAAATCGCAGTACTCAATCGAAAATATTCTTTAGAAAGATCTGCAAAAGGGCATAAGATAAAAACAGTCCAAGTGAAAAAACTTTATGTGAAAAAGCTTAAAATCGAAATTGATGCAAATTAAAATTATGAAAAATTAATTAAATAGAGAATAATTAAAGGAGTTGTGCAACTCCTTTTGTGAAATAGATTAAATCATATATAAAGAGACTGCAATGTTACTATATATACCTATTGCAAAAAAGGTTTTTTTTTTTCGTCAGAAAATTGATTAAAAAAATGTTTTATTTACAAAAGACATTTTAATTTTTCATAAAAAAAAAAAAAGCTATAACTAAATCACATTAAAATACATAACCAATTTTAAAGTTATTTTTGTATTACGTTAAAATGTTTAAGTTATTGTATCTGTTGATATTTTATAAATATTATGTAAAAGCATTTGTAGTTTTATCAATATCTAGGCAGGTAGCTTGGTTGGTGTGAGTGGCTGGCCACCGCCGCTCCTGGCAGTGACCTTAAAAAAGGCAGGTAGCTTAAAAAAAATAATAATTATCTGAAAACCTACTGAAAATTGATTACTACCAAATTATTTTTAAAACGTTCACGACATTGCATACATAGGTTAATAGGTATATAAGTTTTGTACAAGTAGTCTTCCTTTTTCTTTTAAATATGTGTATGGAACTTTGAGAAGTTTTTTTTTAATCGCAGAATAAAATTATATTTTATTATTAAGCATTATTTGTGTAACACACAGTGTTTGAATAAAGTAGATATGGAAGAAACCAAAAACCTATACCTATTAGTTGCTATTAGTCATACGCTTTTAATATAATAATGTATATCTCTCTTAACAATCATATACATACAGGATAAATCATATTTTCATTATAAATTTCAGATATAGGTTCAAAAATTATATTCAAAAACCAACAACAGAAGATGATATTGGTTTAGTAAAAGAATCATTTTAAACCATTTACACCACACAATTTACATAAATATTTTTATTTTTGTTAAGAGGATAAAGAAGGTAAAGAGGGTAAAAGGGTAAAAACATAAAATTTGTATTTTTACTATTCCAGTTAAATGTTAGAAAGTTTCTTGAATAATATATGTATGAAAGTTTTCTTCAAGCGTTATCATATTATAGAATATAGAATGTAAAATATGTATGTATATAGAATATTTAAAAAAAACATTTATTATTACGTAAAACTTCATAAAATAAATATAAAAAATAAATTTTTATTAATGGTGATTCAGGGATTGAAGAAAATCTAATTAGGTAAATCTGATAGAGTTTTAAAGTACAAAAAAAAAAATTAATGTCGTTGTAAGTACATAATATTTATATGTGAAATATGTACATATAGGTAGATATTAATTTTACTAATTGAATTGTACATTTTAATTTTACTAATTGAATTTTCATTAGGCAATTAAATTCTACATACATATGAATTTTTATTAATTATACAATAAAAATTTAATTAAAAAAGCTTAAAAAAAAGAATATTAAAAATAAAAATTAAAACTAATAACAAATTTTTTTTTTTTTTTAATTATTTTTCATCATTTAGTTGCAATTTATCAAAATTTATCACTTCTACACTATATATAATCAATCAAAAACAATAATAAAAATACACAAGTAACGTCATTAATAACGATTACTTTACCACCTTTTTAAACGTCATAATCTGACACAATTATTATTTTGTTTTCTTATTAAAATATATACCTATAGGTAGGAAAATATGTATAGGTAGTTTTTCCTCTTTTAGTTATTATTACCATATATGTACATACATACATATACACCTACATATTTAAAAAAAAAACTTTTTCGGAACATACATATGTACATAATAATGTTCATATAATATTATCTTTAAACGTAATCGTAAAAAATATACTAACAAATAAAATATAATTAACTTGTTAACTGAAAATTACAGAAAGAAAAAGATAAAAAAGATAAAAAAAAAAAACATAAAATTTTAAACAAAAACAAAACAAAAAAAAGCTTAAATTAAGCTCTTTTTTTCCGGCTGTTTAAGTAAAAATTGCAATTCTATTTGTGGTAAAAAAAAAAAAATAAAAAAAAAATTCCGTCATACAAACATTACAGAAACAATATTCAATAGTAAAAAAATGCTAACGTTATAATATACATAATACAATTAATATAAATATAATATCTGATATTATATTGTATATTATTGTACATATAAAAACTATACATATACGTACTTTAAATATAAACAAAATTAATTAAAAAAAACAACAACAAAAACAGAAAAATCAGAAGAAAATTAAAAAGAAAAATATTGTGGCGCGTGTATTCTCTCTTCTTGTGAATAAATTTAAAGTGCTCCCCTTTAAAAAAAAATTGAAAACAATTCATTGGCAATGTTGCCAACACTCTGAAGTAGACTGTTTGTTCTAGTAAAAAAAAAATATTTTTATAAATGCAAAAAATAAAAACAATAAAAATGTATTATAAAATAAATTTAAGTAAAAAGCAGAGATACTCGTATATTACAAACAAAAACAATATTTCACTTTTTTTTTTTTATAAACTTTTTAAATGTAAATCAGTTTCTCATCCTCGCTCTCTCTCTTTTTTTAGTTTTTATTTATTTTTTTTTTTTTGTTTGTATTCCATAAACCGTTGTAGTGTTTTATTTTTCCGTTTATGCTTTTTAAGTTTGTAATATACAAAATAATTTTTCATTTTCTCCTTTTTTAATTTTCTTGGTCAAATAAAATGATTTTTGTATTATACTAAATAAATAGGTATATAGAAGCTTTCTCAGTATTTATTAAATACAAAAAGTATCTGAATAGTGAATACCCTTAATCAATACACATGTTTGTTGGAATATATGTATGTATGTAGGTAGATATATAGTTGTATGAGTAGATACCACATAATATTATTTGTTTCCTATTTTAGTAACCAAAATCTTCATCAGTGCCGGTGACTGGTGAATATTGAGTGCTGATGCAAAAAAGACCAAATATGAACTTGAAACTTTAAAAAAAAAAAAAAAAAAACACGAATTAAAAAAAGAATAAAAATAAATACTGAAGAAATTCAAATAAGTAGAGGAGGAGAGAGATATAAAAAAGAAAAGAAAAAAAAAAAAGAGAAGAATTGTTTTTTTTTTCATATATTTATGTCGATATTTTTCCCAAAAACAAAGAGATTGTTTTTTTATTGAATTACTATACTATATCTATAATTTTAAAATATCTATAAGTACATAATATAACCAACCATTGTATAACATGATACTATTCAAAAAAAAAAATAAATAAATAAATAGATAGTTTAAATAATTAATAATACTTATGAAGTTATGTTATGATTACTTATGATGATGAATAAAAGAAAAAGTTTATTAAATCTATTTTCTTATGTGAATTTAAGTCGAACAGTGTACTATAATTTTTTGTATATTCTGTAGTCTGTACTGTTATAGCCGTAGTGTAAGTGTAGTCTGAATGAGGAGAGCATAAATATTTCATAGTTCATAGAAAACACTTTTTAGAAAATTACAGAAATCTGAAGTGAATAGATAGAAATTGAAAATTGAAATAAAAGAAAAGAGAAACAGTGATAAAGAGAAAGAGCGAACATAAACAAGAGAAAATTCTAAGATAAGAAAATTTAAATAATAAATTTAAAAAATTGAATGTAAAAAGAGAGAATTCATATTAAATTTTTCTTATATTCTTTAATTTTATTTTATTTTTATATGTTTTTATATTCATTTTCAATTGAAGTTTGATATTGCATATCATTAAGGGGCACAAAGAGGGCAAAGGCATAAAAAGATTGATTTTCTCTTTTTATTATTTTTTTTCGTTTTTTTTTTTTTTATTTTAAATTTAAATAAGTTTTTAAGAAATAAAATAATAATATATTATACTTATAAGCAAATATATTATTATATACCCATTCGTATATTCCATATTACAGTGTGTATATGTATGTGTGTACATTTTTATTTCAATATTATTCAAGTATATAAAAATTGGCATGTTATTTAAATTAGTTAGTATATATTAAAGTTATGAATATAAAATATAAAATTATTATAAGTTTAGATTAAGGAAACATCAAAAAAGAGAATTCATATAAAAAATAGAAGAGGAGAGAAAGAAAAAACCGATAATTTATAAGTTAAAAAAAAAGAAAAAAAAAAGCGGGAGTATTATATATAAGTATACCTGGATATGATACCATACCATGTTTATTTTATTTTAGGAACTACATTATAAATATTATGTATATACATACGTATGTGTAGATAATATTTATTTTTGTGTAATAGATAATGATATAATTATAATATATGGATAATGTTTTCATACTTAAATACTTTATTATTTAAGTTAAATAAATATAAGATAAATTTTATACTTTTTTTTTTTGTTTATATTTAAAGTGTATTATGAAATAATAATTATTGTTCTTTATTAATTAATATGTTATAAAATTTATGAATGTTAATAGAATAGGTACTTGAATAATAAATGAAATTACATATATTATAACTATATAGTTATTATTTTTATTACTAATTCAGTTCTTTTTGTTAAAAAGAACATACTTTTAGTAATGTGTTACATTTTAATTTTTTTTTTTTAAGGACTTAAAAATTTTAAATTTGATTAATTTTATAAAGAACACTTCCTCTCCTATCTAGAAATACTTTTTTATTTTCTTCTATTAAAACTGTAACTATAAAGGTATTAAGGACAGTTTTTTTTTTTTTTAGAATTTATAGAGTGCATCATCAGTATATAGAGTACAACAAAAAGATATATCTTTCACAATTCCCTTTTCATCAAACTTTAATTTTCTTTTATTATTATATAGATATCTTTTTGAACTTTTTCTTAGTCTTAACTCTTTTGCTACCTAACAACTTTTTAACTTTTTTTTACTAATATTATCCTAAATCCTATGGTATTAAAATTATAATTTGAAATAATTTGTTACTTTATATTAACACAAAAATAATTATAAAAAAAAAAATTTGTTTTTTAAACAAAATATGCGAGAGTAACTGACAATATATTCCCATTACCATTAAGCTTTTAAAACATTTTAAATCACACATATATGGTTATGTATGGTATAGAAAGAGTTAATAGTTTAAATTATTTTACTAGCCACAATTATTACTTAATAATTTCTGTACCTACTTACGATAACATTTCAAATATTTTTAAATAAAAATTAAATAATATTATATGATTTTTAAAGTTACTAATTCAGTTAAACCTACCCTTACTTTTTTATCCACACTGCATCTATTTGTAACAAATGTAATTTTCATTTACGATATAATGTAACTTTCATTAAACGTGCAAAACGAGGAATAAATATTTATATTATTTTTTTAAAAAATTTTCTTTATTTTAATTTTTCAATTTATTAATTTTTCTCTTTTATATTTTTACATATTAGAATAAATATATAAATAAATGTTATTTGTTTTTTTTTCCTAGTAAAGAATGTTCATAATAATATACATATACATTTATATACATAGTATTTGTGATTTTTTTATTCCAATACAATACTATTTTTTAACAGTAATTCCTCGTTTTAAATAAATTTTGATGCTGAAAATTTTCTGTTTTCTGATGCTGATGCTGAAATATTAAAACTTGAAGAGTTAGGACATCATAACAATAACAAAAACATAAACATGTTACTTTAAAAATATTCAGTTTGATTTTTTTATTGGAATAAATGGAATTTTTAATTTTTTAATATAGATAAAACAACAGTTAAAATCATTTGAAAAATCATTAGAAATAAATTCAGTTTTTACACAATCTTAATATTTCATAATTTCTGAATTAAGATTGCCTACAAAATTTCTGAATTAAGTTTACTTCTAAACAGGAGTATAAAAAAAATGTTGATTAAATTTCGAAAAGATTTAAAAAATTTTTTTTTTAATTACGCGTCCACAAAAACTTGTTATCAACATAACTCATGTAATTCTTATCCGATTAGAATGAAATTTGCTATAGAGGTTCATGTTGTGATTAGGACCTCTGCAAAAAAAATGTTGAGGTGCGAAACTGTAGTGGAACCCCTTCATAATGTTCGAATAAAATATGATTTTTTTTAAAAAACCACGTGCTCAGACCAAAAACCAAAAGACCAAAAAGACCTTGGATTTCAATAAAATTGTATATTGGATTAGTCTTATGTTCCTGCATCAGGAGACAAAATTTAAAGTCTGTAGCTTCAGTGAGTCCGCCTTAAAATAAACGAATACGAATATTATTTGATATGCTCTAGACTCTAGAGGTCACATAGTTCAATTGTTATACGATTTGAATAAAATTTGGTATAGATGTTACTCTTGCGATATATTTATTTGATGTTAAAATAATTTGAGGCTGGAAACTTAAGTGGGTCCTAGCCGTACTATTAGGGTTCTAAATTAAAATTATGATAAAATCAAGAAATTTTAAGGTACACTCTCTAAACTTGAAAATTAAGTTAGAACCTTTCAAAAACGCAACCATAGTCTTCACACTTCATCACTTAAGATAGATAAGGAAGTGCATTCCTAAACCAAGTTGCGATCCCTCTACGGGGGGATTTTTTTTTGCAAGAAAATAGTATCTTGTATTAAATCTCTATTATTAATTTAATTAGTAACGAATAATGGTTGTTTGTGTTTGAATTGTAATTGAAAAAGCCGCTGTAGTATATTTTACAGCCTTTCTAGTTCAAATAGTTGTATAAAAATAAAATAAAAATAGCTATTCATACTTAAATTTATTTGAAAAAGTTTACTTTATAACTTATAAAAATATAAATAAAAAGGATGTTAAATATACTACGAGTTTTGAGTTACCTTTAAGTTAGCATCTTTTTTTTTTATTTAATCATAATTTGCAAACATAGCTATATCAATTTAACAAAACCTGAAATATTCCTGATAGTTCTCCATAAATTATAAAATAACAGATCAAAATGATATAAAAAAAAAATTTAAATTTATTTGCATTTAGTACATATTTTATTTTAGTGCATTTTCCTGCCAAATAAATATAACAAGGAAATTACACTGCCTTCTTTTGCAGGCCTGGTTGTACATGTCGTAAGGGGGAATTGATCTTACGACGTGTGTGGGATTCGAACTAACACTCTTACTCACTAGCCAACCGAGGCCCATCTTATACATATTTATTTTTAATTTTAATATTTAAAAAATTATTTAAAATAAATATTTTTAAAATAATTTTACAATTAAATAATAAAATTAAAAAAAAAAATTTCACAAGAAGTTATTTAAAATCAGGTATTACTGTATAAAAACTATCATTTAAAAAAAAAATATATATATATACTGTAAAATCAATACTTGGTACAAATAAACAAGAAAATTTGTACCTATCATTGAATATTTAAGTAGGTATCTACATACAAACTAAATATGTACTATATAATAATATATATATATATATATCAATATAATAATTATGTATGTATATACATAATATGTAAATATTATTTATATAATATCACAAAACAAGAATTATTAATTTATCATAAAATTACAAGAAATAATAAATAAATTGTTAATAATATGCATATTATTATCATCATTTTATACATATGTTACATATATAATTATGTATGTATGTATATGTATTTATTTTTTAGGTTTTTCTTTTTTTATTAAAATGTATATTAGATATTTTATTATTATTAGTACATATTATTATTTTTTTTTGTTAATAGGTACATTAATTTATTTTTTTTTTATTTTATATTATTTACTAGATAATAAAATACCTATAACCTAACTTATATGTATACAGTGGACTCGCGATAACTTGAACATAGTATAACTTGAACTATCCAATAACTTGAACAGCTAAAATTTTTGCTTTAATACTTTATAACTTAAACAAATTTTTTTTTTTCGTATTTGGTAACTTGAACAGGGGCAAATACATACAAATTTTCGAATATAATGCATTCTTGTTGCATTTCGAATAATAATGCAACAAGAACAGAAACACTAAAATTCTTAAAAATGAATGTACAATACAAACATATTATAAATGCAAAAAAAAATATTTACATAAGTATTACTTTATTTTATCTTCTGCAAACACGTCTGCACTTGTTTACAGTTCAATTAAAAAATCAACAGTTAAAAAAAACAAGAAATTTTACTTTTTTAATTTTTCTTACCTATATAGGTATCTGAATTTTTAAACATTTGTTTTTAATTGGTTGAAATTTTCTGTTATGTAGCTGTCAATTTTGTCAATAAATAATTAACTATTAATGCTATTTCTTAATAAATTTTATTTAATACGGTAATCCATTAACTTGAACAGTTTTGGTTTTTTACGTGTTCAAGTTATCGCGAGTATACTGTATACATATATAGAGATTTATTTTTGTGGTTTTTATTTGGTTCGTTTAACAAAAAAAAAAAAAAAAAGCAAGAAAGAAAAACCTTTTTTTTTGTAATAAAAATTAAATAAAACATAAAATATCTTTGATTAATGGAAATTTATTTGTTAAAAAAAAAGTACAAATTTGGTTTTTGTTTTGTTATAAAACAGGTCAATTATTTTATTAAATATTATATAACACTATATATAATAAATAAGTAGTTAAATTAATTATTAGAATTTGGCAATTTATTTTCATTTATATGATGTTGACGGTTTTTAGTTATGTTAGAAGTTATGTATGTGTTAACGGATATTTTTGGATAGTTTAATTAAATTATTTTGTACATTTTGTCTTAAATGACATATGTATGTATGTATTTTAGTTAGGTATAATTGAGTAAATAATTTGATTAAAGTTCTTAGAAGAAGTCACGTCAAATTCTTTTCTAATTTTATTGAGAAATACTTTAAATCACGTGATGATACGCTGTACAGATATTATTTTTCTATTATTTGCCTATATCTTAACTATCTATTTAGTAGAAATTGAGTTACGAACATTTAAGCAGAACTTTTCGTAATATTAATATTCGGTAGATATGTTTTAAACGTGCTTTAGAAAAAACTTTGTCAGAAAATAAATATTTTTTAATTAAAAAGTAAAAATTTGGTAAAAACATAGCATTATAGCATGTATATATAGCATTATAGCGTATTGCATAGCATTAAGATTTTCGGATATAAAAAGCTTATACTGCCCATACACGGCGGACCAGGTTTTAGAATAGGTCTGCGGACTTAATATATTGTATCGTCTATGGGCAAATTGTAAAACCATTTTGATGATTGGAAAGTTTGTTGGATGAATATCAAATTGATTTTTGATTTGATTTTTGTGGGCGGAGTTTTTGGTTTGTTTGTTGAGTTGTATATAGTATGGGCAAGTTGTACAACTTAAATGTCATTTTAACATTGAGATTTTTTTATTTGAGAAACATATAAAGTACATAATTACAATGGTTGGATGATAGATTGGATAAGTGTGTAGTATGGTTCTAAAACCGGTCCGCGTACCAAGTTTACAACCTAGTCAGCCGTGTATGGGCAGCATTATAAAGAAAAAACATATTAACATCATCGACAATATTGTTACTTTATTGTATTAATGTTACTTTCATTAGAAACCGATAACAATGTTTTACTAAAATATCATATACAGTAGATGCTTAACTTGGTTTAAATTATTGTTTTAGAGCCTATTGGAAATTAGATATATGTAGTAATAGTTAATAGAAATTATTTTTTATTTAATTAATTTTTATTTTTATTTTATAATTATTATTTTTTTTTTCTAAGGTTTTTTTTTTAACCAAACAATAGGTTCCATAAGGCCTTTAATACTAATATTTAATATGTACTGTTTGCCCAAGGAAAGATTTTGCTGTGCAGCAAAAATAAGTTTAAGGTATGCAAAAATGTGATATACGAAGGTGCTGACGTTCTCCTTAAATCTATTTAAATTAAAAATATAATCATCCCCAATTTGAGCCCACCTATGAGGCAAAAACTGATTCCACATTCCCGATATTAAAGTCACAATCGAATTGTATAGGCGGAATTTTGTCATTTAGGAATTTTAACTACGTAAGGGAAAGCAGTCGCAATGCTCTCTTCATTTCTCTTTGGAAAACTTTAAGTGGGGACATCAGGAAGTGAAATTTTCTTTTCGTTGTCTTCATATTACCTGATTTAAAATATAGAACTGAAAACAAATATTCTTTTAATTTAATAGTAAACTTTATTATGATCTTTTTATCATTATTCAATCAATCATAGGTGCCTACTTTTTTTTTTGAAAATATATTAATAATTTTTAAAAACTTTAATATTGATTTAAAATACATAAAACCAAGTCATTACATGCCTAGATACATACTTACTATATATATATACTTATATATTAGTCACAATTCACAAGATGAAAAAAAAGGCAAAAACTTTTAAAATTATGACATTGAAAAATTAAAAAAATAAAAAAAAAATACCATATTAAAAAACTAAAAACTACCAAAACGTAAAGCATACAGTTTTAAAAGAGCTAAAAAGTTATTTTGGTGGCTTTGTGCTTTTTTTTTGTAACTAGTTTTAAATATTTTAAATAGTATGCTTACAAATTAAAGATTTTCGTCAACTTAAAATATTGCATAAACAATAAATGAATGTTTAAATCTAAAGATATTCCGATTTCAAACCATAGTAATAAAAAATCAAAAAGAACAAAAAAAAAAAGTAGATAAACATCGCCAACTAAAGCGTTTTTTTTTTCTTTTTTTTTATTATTAAAAATCCGTAAAAAAAACTAATCACGATGAATTTACTCAAGCTACAAGGTCGTCTCGTATCTACATAAATTTGTAAGTATATATTATAATACATAATATGTACATTGGAATATAGGTATATAAAAAATACACATAAATGTTTGTTAGATTCCCAATTCAAAATCATCTGAGACAACTTAAAAAAAAATAAAGAAAGAAAATATTTAAGAATCAAAGAAGCAAAAAAAAGAATAAGAGATAAAGAAAAAAGCAAATACATAATATTTTGTATGATGGCAGTAGCAACAAAACGTAAATATCACAAGTGTTTGTATTTTAAACTGCTGCTACTATGAGTACTACAGTTAGTTGTTAGTGCCTTTAGCATCGCAATTAAATACGATAACAAAAAAAAAATAACAAAACAAAAATTTCTGCGATCTTTATTTAGGTTTTTTTTTTTTGTTAACTTCATCTTCTTCTTCTTAATTTTCATCTTCATCTTTTAAGTATAGTTAAGCTGAATTAATCTAATTATTTTTGTTGTTTGTGTCTTTTTTTTGGTCTTTCATTATACTTTTTTTTGTTTTTTGATTTTATATTGGTTTCTTCTTTTTTTTTTTGCACTTAATACAAACAATTTTAGATTATTAACTAACATACATATTTCTATTTGGCTTTAAATTTCTCTTAATTTATTTTACCTGACTATCAAAAAGCAGATAAAAATGTTTTTGTATGGTCAGTAATCAATATAAGATGTTTACTGTCATGACAGTAATTAAATATTTTATTTAAAGTACATAGTTATTTATTTAAACTTTTTTAAGAACTTTTTTCGGGTTTGGTACATTATCTGTTACGTCAAAATCTAATGCGACAAAATCTTGCATACAAAATCTTGCTTTCGAAAATTTTTTAAAAAATCTAGGACAAAATCTTGCATGTAATAATGAATGTAACCCTGCTTTTGAATCCAATTTTAAAATCCTCCTTAACTAATTGTTTATCCATACTTTAAAAACAAATCTACAATCTATTCCAAGATTTTGTAATGCAAGATTTTAGAAAGATAGATTTTGTAATGCAAGGTAAAAAAAAAGCAAGATTTTGTCGTAGGTTGATTTTGGCGTACAGGATTGTAACCCGCTAACCCGCTCCCATTTTTTTCTTCTATAAAATTTGGAACAATCTATATATATTTCGAAATTAAAGAAAGAAAACAAAAAAGGTTTTGGAAAAGATAAAATATAAAAAAAAAATCTTTTAAAATTTAAAAATTTTATTTATTTATTAATTTATTTACATTTTATAATATCAGATAGAATAATACAATATTACTAAACTATCGGCAATTAATTATAGCTATTACAGGTTGAATATTAATTTATAGAGTAATATAATTTTTTTTGTACACAATATTTGGTAGAAATGGTAGCACACGGTTTATTAAAAGAGAGAGTGCGGATTTAAATCCTGCACAGGTAATACATTTTTTTTAAAGAAAAAGCTTCCAAAGAAGACTAAGTTAGTTTCTGTAGAGTATGTGAGTCAAAAATAATGTAAAAAAAAATATAAAATCTCCAGTATTTCGAAAAGGACTGAGAATAACCCCCCCCCCCCCACAAACTAGTTTTAGCCTCAGGAATTAATCCTTGAAATATTTGCACACTTATATGCAAAACATCCAATATATTTTTATTTCAATATTTTTAATGAATAATTTTTCAATTTAATTACAGTTATTTTAACAATACAGGATTTAAATAACATGAATCCTTTGCAAATAAATTTTATAAATTCTTTTCCTTTTCAAAGTTTGCGTAAATTTTAAGTATGTATTAATTAAAAAATTAAATATGAAAACTTTAAATAAAAATTTTTTTTTTAGGTAAATACATATAAAAAATTTCTATTTCTACTTTTCTTTTAAGAAAATTATTCTAGGTTTGTCAATACATTTTGAATTTCATTTATAATGTATTTTCTTTTCATTTATTTATAAAAAAAAACTGAATTTATTCAATAAAATTTATTAAAAAGCAAAAAAAAAAAAAAAAACTTACCAAAATAATAAAAACTTTCATATTTTCAACATGAATTCACTCAATTTTCAATATTTGTAATATTTTCTTGTTTTTCTTTAAATTTTTTTTTTTTTAACTTAAAACGAAAAACTCCAATAATATGGTTATTTGGAGTTTATATACATGGTGTTGGAGTATTTATTTATATACATGGTGTTCCATAGTAGGTAGTTAGATAATACAGCAAGTGAGATTGTGTTAAAAGCAAGCAGCAAAAAATACTATTGCCAATTTATTCTCCTTTAAGTTTTTTTTTCTATTTTAAATAAAAACTAATTTAGACCAATTGGCATGGACCAGGATATTGAAGCGAATCCTTTTGTGTGTTTTTTTTTTTTTGTGATGAAGAGACTGAGTTAACGCGACAGCAATCATTAAACTCTAGGTGCGTATAGTGCACCTTCAAAATAAAATAGAATCTATTTACACAGTTGGTGTTAAGTTTCCTTAGATATATGACATGATGATAATTTTCTTTGATTGCTCCTTTGCAAAAAGTTTTGAGATAATCTTAGATCCATAACAGAGAGTTTATGCAATTCTTGAAAAAAAGTACCATCGAGATATTTTCGGTTTTTTTTAACAGATTGGGTTAGATGCAGAGAAAGAATTTGACGCTTTTTATAGCGTCAATTTGTCGGTAAAATATAAGTTAAGATCAACATGTAAACCTAATATTCTATCATTTAACAGATAATATCCTGGTTTCTTTTTCTAAAAATTATAATTGGCTGCATTATTGTCATCCGTATCCGGTATTTCGGTATGCCTTGTAAAAATTATTTTGGAAGAAAACGTATAAAGTAAGCGATGTATAGTTGAAAATCAAAAGTACAAGAGAATGTTATCAAAACGGTACAGTTTGTGTTTATTGGGCATTCTTTATAGATTTCTAGAGACCAACCATGTCAGCCAACTAACCAACCAACCAAGCGATGTATGCAGAATAAATAAGTACTTAATGGTTAAAAAATGCATACAAATAAATAGGATCTATGAGAGTTGGCCTAAATCCATTTCTCAAAAAAACATTTGACATAAACACAGTTGGCATAAAAGACTTGTACTTGTAGCATGCTAAGTGTCCAATTAGTATAAATGGATGTTTACTAAATGTCTTTTTATGCTAATTGGCTTTATGGTAAAAGTCTTTTTATGCAAAATATCTTTTTGAGAAATGGGGTTACACTAACTGGGGTGCTCCCAAATAAATGTCTAGTTTAGCACTAGTTAAGAAAATTATTATTTAGATCTGAAATAGATTTTAATAATAGAAATAGAAATAGAATTCGCAAAGGTTAAATCGAGGGAAATTATTATGGATAATAACAAGAGGTTTTTATCATAATGCATTTTCCACCTATTATGAAACAATCGGTATAAAAGAGTAAATGATACTTTAATTTTTTTTTTAAGTTGGTAAAGAATTTCAATCTGTGAAATCTTTCATCAATATTTATTGAAACGTTTTCATTTTTTATTTTATTTTTTTTTTTTTACAAGAAAAATAAAATTTTGAATAGAAAAATCGACAAAATTTTCTTTAAAACTTCTGAAGTAGCTTAAATTTATGTCGAAGAATAAATAAAAAACTATATATGTATATTTTATAGATTTATCTGTAACTATTTTATATTGTTGTGAAAAATCCAATGCTATTTATGTTAGTATCAATGACTAATATACGTTTGATATTTTATATTTTCATATAAAAGTCTATATTTGCACAAGTTTTTAAAGAATTAAACTGAACAATCTTTGCAATAGGACATAATATATAAAACTTTATATTAAGTATATAATGAATAAAATAAAGATATATAAACTTATTTAAACAAATCAGCAGTTAATATTAAAAATATATATATATATATATATTAAAAGAAATGAACAAAGAATAAATTTTTCCTTTTAATTGATTTATAATATTTTTAAAGAAGGATGAAAATAAACAGAGCTTTCAATAGTGCCCCATATAATGTCTCAAATACTTATGAAAAAGAAAAAAACAGATTTACATTTCTTTTTAGATCTAGTCCAAATCTGTCTATCTTTACTTAGATCTGTCTTTACTGTTGTCAATGTTATATAAATATTAAACCATCCAGTTAAAATTAAATTTTATATATTTATGAGAATTGAGAACTCTTCTGATAAAACTAAAAATATTATTTTTGACAAAACTTTAATATTTTCAACAGAAGCCCTCTTAAAATTTTCTTACAAATAAATAAGTAATTGCATCTTTTGAAGCTAGAACTTTGAAGAGATCTATGAATTGAGAAACTTAAAATCGCTTTATAGTGTTGTGATATAATTATAAAATTATTCAAAAGAATTTATAGATGAACTCTAATACCTCAAAGAATTATGGTTGCTTAAAAAGGAATATGGCAACCCCCAAAGGAATATGGGGACCCCGAGAGGAATATGAAAACAGAAATACAACGAGAAAACAATTTTAAATAATATTAAATGCTTTTACATTGAAATAAAGTTCGAAAACATTCATGGCATTAAATATTTGTAAATAAAAATTTGCTAAAGAAAAACGCAGTTTATGACAACTTTTGGTGAGCGTCTTTATTAGGTATAAAAATACGATTTAGTTTGGAATAATAGGGGGTGTGTTAGATGATAACAAGTACAATAAAATGATTGGAAGAAAATTGTAATTATTAAAAAAAAAGAAGTTACAGAAGTCCAAAAAGGAATATAAGAGTTATGGATTCAATTTTCGTTAAAAAAAAACTTTAAGATAGAAAGGATTAGATTTTAAGATAAGATGATATATAGGAATGGTATATTGATTTATGTTTTTTTTTTTTTTTCAAAATTAATACAAATAATTTCTTCTTTCATAAGCAATTTTTATTTTTTTTAATATTGATTTACTTTTTTAATTTTTCGTGACTAAAATATTATTTAAACATGAAATATTCGTTAAATTTTCAGTTTTCTTTTTCCATTTTTTTTTTTATCTTTCACTAAAATTTAACAAAAAAAAAATAAAAAATCCTTTAGTGATTTCTAACAAAAATTTTTTTTTTTTTTTATAAAATACCTACATAAAATTTCTAAAATTTAATATTTAATATTTTCTTTTTTAAACAGGTGTTTTAGTTTTGCCAAAAAATATTTGCACGTGTTAAAAACGTTCAAGGAAAAACAAAAAAAAATAAAAATTCCAATACTTCAAAATATTCTACAAAAATTACTAAAAACAAACAAACAAAAAAATAAAAGTGAAAGGAATGATAAAAATAAAAAAAACGTGTTAAAAAATTTTTTCAAAAATAATTTTTTGAATGTTTTGAAAAATCGTGTTTTTTTCGTTCAAGTAAAAAAGAAAGCAAAAAAATAAAACAAAAAAATAAAACGTATGTAAGAAAAAAATATTTTTTTTTTTTTTTATTAAATTTGACACCTCAATAAAATATTTTTTATTCTAAATTAAATTTAAACGCTGCCAATTGTTTTTAAAATTTAGTTTTTAATTTTAGACCCACAATTTAAACTGAAAAAGTTTTATATAAAGTTAAAAATTTTCTAAAATACAGAGGAATTTTAAAAATATAAATATAAAGTATATTAATGTCTTAATTATATTTTATGTTAAAATATTTCTGAGATAATTTCTGTAATAATTTCAATTTTATTATTTTTATTTATTTATTTTTTTTTATATTTTAATATTATGTAGTTCACCTTTTCACACATAACAAACATTTGCCAAATAGCTTTCGATTTTTCAGACTTCAACTCAACTATGGAATATTAAGTATTTTTATCTCTCCCTTGTTAAGAAGCCAGTCTTTATGTCAAAAAAAAAAAAAAAATGTCGAATAGCGAAAAATGTTGCAAAAAATATTGTTAAAAGACCGCTTGTTAGAGCTAGTTACACAAATCAGCTTTTATCATTCACGAAATATGTATTTATATAACAGTAAGTCGATGCAACCGACTTATTTATACCCTTCACCTAAAACATTCCAATTAAATTAAAAATCCATAAGTTATTTTAGTTAGGTATTTAATACAAGCTAAAAAAAATAAATGCTGTTACAACTTTTGTACAAAATTTCAGGTTTCTATCTTTATTAAATTCGAAAATATGATTGTTAGGTCTTGGGAAGTGTGTGAAGGCACGCGGACCACCACCCCAATTCATATCAAATTTTAGAGACATCAACAGGGTAGAACATTCTTATATCAAATTTCAAGTTTATATATTTATTAATTTCGAAGATATGCTTGTTTGGTCTTAGGAGTTGTGTGGCAGATACCCGAACAACCATTCTAATTCATCTTAAATTTTGGACAAATCAGGGATTCAGGAAACAACACCCTTGTACCAAATTTGAAGTTTCTGTCTTTATTAATTTCGAAGATATGCTTGTTCGGTTTTGGGAGTTGTATGGGAGGTACCCAAACGACCACTCCAATTCCTCTCAAATTTTAGACAAATCAGGGATTTAGGAAACAGCACCCTCCTATCAAATTTGAAGTTCCTATCTTTATTAATTTCGAAGATATGCATGTTCGGTTTTGGGAGTTGTATGGGAGGTACCCGAATAACGACTCCACTTCATCTCAAATTTTGGGGATATCAGGGATTCAGAAAAACACACCTTCGTACAAAATTTTAAGTTTCTATCTTTATTAATTTCGAAAATATGCGTATTAGGTTTTGGAAGTTGTATGGAAGGTACTCGAACGCATGGTCCGATTTCGCCCATTTACAATCCCCGCCTTACCTTAGTCATTGTTAACCTACAGTATAAATTTCATCAAGATAGCATCATTATTTTTTGAGTTATCGTGCGTACGGACGGACGGACGGACGGACATCGCTAAATCGACTCCGGCGGTGATCCTGATTCAGAATATATATACATGTCTATACCTAACTCGCTTGCTTTTGGTAGTTACAAACACCATACCAAAGTTAATATACCCTATACTTAATGTGTAGGGTATAAAAATATAAGAGTTTCAATGATATGTTTAGTGGGGGTTTGGGACGACAACCTCCATTGTTAGAAGTGCTTTGTTGTTGAAATTTATATGTAATAAAAATAATTAGAAGGAGTTTAAGAGTTGTATTCAAAATAAGCCAAACAAAATATTACCGGATATTCACTTTTTCCAGAATATTTATACAAAATGTATATGTAAGATTCTGAATTAGGAAGGACTTTAGAGTTGGATTCCAAATAAGGGTAGTTCCTTTTTTCCAGAAAATGTATATATATATATGTATATACCAAACCATCAATTAAGAAGGATTTTATAGTTGGTTAAAAAATCAGAGTTATTTACCTTTTACATAATATTTACATATACTTATGTACCATGTGAGATTCTGAATTTGGAGGGATTTTAGAGTTGGATTTAAAATCAGGGTTATAAGCTTCTTTCAGAATATTTATATATATGTGTATGTGAGATTCTGAATTAGGAGGGATTTTAGAGTTGGATTAAAGTTATAGGTATATGTGATATTGTGCATTAGCCATTAGGTGAGATAAATAAAATTAAAAAAAATTTTTTTTTAAATTTACATACAAGTATATTTTTATTTCAGCATTTTTTTTTTCAAAATTTTGTTTTTGAACTTTTTTTTTTTAAAATTTTTCCCTATTTGAAATTTTTTTTATCAACATTTTTTTTAATAATTTTTACATTCAACAATTTGTTTTTCAACATTTTTAATTCGACATTTTGTTTTTCAACAAATCGACCCACACCGCCCCTATTATTCTTTCTCGTTTCTCTGTTATTTTACAATTTTATTGTAAGATTTTGATTACTTTAACGGTTTTAAATTCACTGAACAAAGTAAATATATTCTGTAAGCTTTCTGCTTATTTTTTTCGATGCCATTACAGCAATTCAATAAAGTCTCGTGTAGCTTTCTCCTTGTATTTGTTTACCATAACATATCGTGCAGATTTTCCTTCCAAGAAACTTCTATACTTTTGTAAGAATTTATTTTATTATTTCTTTAGATCTGTTCTTCTTTTAATATACCTACATTTTATTTTTTTTTTATTTATGTGACAAGAAAATTTTGTTAAGTTGGTGGTTAAAAGGAGTGTTTTTACAATTTTACACCCTTTTTATAATTTTATTTTAATTCTAAATTTGATTGTAATTATTCAGGATTCGACAGAAATAAAAAAAAACATATTCATAAAATTAGGAAAATGTAAAAGAATGATTAAAATTTTAAATATAAGAGTATTTTACAATTTTGATTGATATTTTATATATCACAGACAAAATTTAGGAAAAACCAACATTAACAGTAAAATGATATTTAAAAAAGAAAAACAATCGTTAATTTTTTCCCGGAAAATTAAAGCCTACATGCAAAAGAATAGTGAAAAATTAGGAATAGTGTTAAATTCGTTTCACTTATGCTGCATATAGCTTTTAATATTTTTTGAAAAATTGTAATTGCTTGGTTTTTGCTGATCCAACAGTTAATTTAAAATAATTTATTGCAATAACTTTGCCATTTAGATTAATCATTGATAATGCAGAATGTTTGGCTGTCACTTATATTACTAGGAAATTTCTGCAGTGATTAATTCATTGAAACTTAAAATACACTTACAATGTACTTAAAATTTGAAATTCACTTTGCAAAACGATTGAAGTAAAAGCTAATAATTGAATTCTAAAAGGAAACAAATTATAATTCTATTTATAAAATGTTCAATAAATTTGAACAAATGAAATTAAAAAAAAAGAATGTAATATAGATCAAGTGCAAGAAAAATCTCCTTTGTTTTTTATAAAATTTTCGCTTTGTATCTTAATTATGTATAAATTTTTTTCAGGCTTTCTAATATGCGTCCCTGTTTTAAAATACCTATTGCAGTGGTGATAATTAATTTAAAATGCAAGCTTTTCGTATTAGAAATTAAAAAATTTTATTAACTTAATATGACAATCATAATTTCATAATCATTGACACTCGTTATTCAAAGTATTATAAGCTCTAACTAGATATTACGTCATATTTTTTGTTGCTAACGCTTCGACTTCATTTTATATTCTTATGAATATGGCTTAAAATTGCGCTAGTTTTGTTTGAGGGATTTTTTTTACTTTCTCCTTGACTTACTCAAGATATACGTCAAAAAAAATTTTATTTTTTTTTTATTTTTATATTATATCGTCCAGATATAAATATCTGCCGATATTTTTAGGACTCTTTTGCCTTTAGCATGAGGGCCATCTTGATATTTTCGGTACAAGTATTCAATTATTATTATATTTTGTTTACACATTATTTTATTATATTTTATATATTATTTTTGACCTGACCGCGGTTTGAACCTGAAACCTTTCGCCTGAATAGACCGGTGACTTACGCACTGTACCATTGGTCAGATCAAAAAAAAAATTATTTTACTAATTTTTAAATCATATGTAATAAATTGCATAATTATACACATTTTCATTTATTTATTAATTTTCTCTACTAATGCTTGTCTTAAGCATTTCTACTAACCCTCTTATTCTAATTAATATTCTAAATTCTCTGATTCTAATTATCCTCCCTTATGGTAATCATCTGGCCTAGTATTTACTTTTGTTGCTGTTCTTCGTTCATAAATAGCAGGTTTCAGCATGAAATTTGATGATTACCTTACATATGACAGTCGGTTGTATGTCAAAAAATAATAATAATAGAATGGTGACTCCCCATTAGCGGTCTGGGAGGGGAATTGATCATGGGACTTATTATTATTATTATTATTATTAAGAAGTATTTTATTAAAGTCAAAAATTTAGTTTTGTCGGTGGAGGAATTTACTAAATTTGACTAAATTTACAAAGCTCCGATTTTGTTCATCGACATTTTTTTGTTGACTATTTTGTATAGAGCATTTGACTCCTTCTTGATGATAGTTCTTATGATAGTACTTGTGATAGTCCTTGTATGGATTAGAAAGATTAGTTCTAGCATATCATAATTCCATTGATTGATACATTTCTACAAATCGATGACTCAAAGTCAGAATTCTGTTAAGATTCCAGAAAACTTTAATTCATTTCGTTGATTACAGGTAATAACAAAAACAACTTATACAAATACCAGCATTTTCTCAGTTTTTTTTTTATTTTTCAAAACAAAATTGAAAAACTAAAAATAAAAAATAAAATGTACTTACTATATTATGCGGTTAATCGAGGATGATGTGGTGTTATAAAAGTTTTTTTTTTTTTTAAGTTTGTATCCAATCTTTCTCTATATAAAACTTGACGTACTTAAATATGTATCTTATTTTATTTAAATTATACATACGTCTACCATCTAACATCTACCATACATATATTATACTACTAGTAGATACTATTTCTTTTTCTTTTGCTTTTGTTTTTTAAATACTTTATACCTTTGCATATTATAATTATATTCCTATTTTTTTTTTTTTTTGTTTTGTTTTCTTTGGTTCAGTTTTTATGAAGGTACATTTTAGATATTCAGTATACAAGATATTTGGTACTTATATTATGTATATTCTGTTTGTGTAGGTGTCTTTAGGAAAAAAAAAAGAAAATGCCGTAAAATAAAAACCGTAAAACAAAAACATTAAAGTTTAATATAATATATTGTGTAAATTTCTGTGTGTTTGCGTTGTTTTAAATAATTTTTAGACTTTTATTCAAAAATAAGAAAACAAGGATATACGTTAAGATAAATATCCCAGAATCTCATACATGTATATATATACTTATAACAATTTAGTACTCTTTAGAATTACCGTTCTAATGGAAAAAATTTTATATTATTACAATATTTCGTTCTTCAAAAACGTCTGTTTGATGTTTCAACTAAGAATATTAGTCTAAACCTAACTTTGAAATTCAAGAAAACGAAACAACAATAAAAAAAATTTAAAGTAATCTTCCTAATATGAATCCTAACATATTTTTGACATTTTTATAATAAAACAGGCTTCTAAAGATGCCTCTGATCGGAGAGACCTGAGCAATAGATGTGATCGAAGAGACGTGAGTAAAAAATAATAAGCAAGAGGAAAAATTAGGAAAAACTACATATGTTATATATATATAAGATATACATTTATAAATAATAAAAAATTTTAAAGATTTCGAAGGTGAGAAGTTGCTATGAAATTTTAAAGGTAAAAGAAGTTAAGAATTTTGAAACTGACTTCTTACTTCAATTTTGAAGTGTGTGACCAAATTGAATGGCCATGGCCCAAATTGAATTCAACAAATTTTGAATTATATAACAACAAAAATACCGACACATTTCTACTGCTTTTATCTGGGTCTTTCCAAAAAATTTTCGATGATTCTCATTTTCTTTTTCGGTTAAGTAAAATTTAATCTGCTGTTCTTTTGCCTGTTTTTTCTCTCCTACGCCCTTTCTCTAGCAAGATGATCTTTTCAATTCCACTTCAGATTATTACTCCAATTATCTTTGTCAGAGAAATACGTCTTTCTCGAATATAACGGTTTCTAGTACGTAATGTAGAATGTTAGATACTTTTGGTTTTTAATAGAGATCGTTCTGTCGAAGATATGGTACTTGAATGTTTATGTTATAAGTATATCACAAGCACTTGGCATAATATATATATATCGAGATATAAAAGAAGAATGAGAATTAAAATAAGGGTAAAAAGAAGAAGAAAAATTAAAAAATTAATTTTTAATTTTAACAGACAAAATAATTTTTTCCAAATATTTTAAATTCATGTAGTTATAGCAACTGTTCAAAATTTTACTTATATTTTCGAAAATTAATACAAAGTTTTGTGGATGTCAGTTAAACTTTTTGACTTTCATATTGTATTTTTTTTTTTTGTTTTATTTTATTTTTAGAAGATATTTTCAAAGATAAGAAAAGGGAAAAATAAAAAATTAGAAGGAAAAAAAAAAATATGGGTTAATGGGAATGTAAAAAATGAAGAAATTTTGTAAGAAAAAGATTTTCAGGATAAAAGTACAGTTAGAGTATAAGGCAAAGATGTTGATACTAAAATATTTGTATAGTGTTTTATAACAATACATACATAATTAATTTTTCTCTTTTTATTGTTGTTGTTTTTCTTTTATAATGATAATTAAGGATTAATGTAGGGACAATGTTAAAGAATGTATTTATTATAGCCAACAATTATATGCGTTAAATAATTATATATATATTTTTTTTTGTTTTTGGATAATATGTTCTGTCCTCTTCTTGTTTTTGTTATTTTTTGTTTGCTCGTATTCCTTTTATTTAATTTTTTGCTTTTTTTAAACTATGTGTATTAAAAAATTTTTATAGATAATATGTATTATATGTGGTAAAATGGTATTAAAACTACTATTTTAATTTTTAGAAGTAAACGTTTTATTGAATTTTATTTTTCTTTTCAATATTATATCCTTTTTATGAAAATTTTGTTTTTCTTTTGTGAGATTATTGATATTCAAGAAATTTTTAATGAGAAAAGGATATTGATTTGCAAAAAATAAGGTTTTATAAAGCATATACATATTATACAGAGTGTCCCGAAAATAAAAGGTCTCGAAGAACGGAAGTGATAGAGAAATTCATAAGAAACAAAAACTTGTTTTGGAGAGGAGAGAAAGGGGTATATTTCTAACGGTTTCCGAGATAACGCCCTTCAAAGTAATTTCATTCACTTTTTAAAAAAATAACAACATCTTTCCCTCTGTATAACATAGAAGAGCCGTTTAAGTGTTGCCAGCTAGCTGAAGCTAAATGAGCTTTCACACTATAATATTCCAACTTTTATTTATCTTTCATAGTTGAAGAATTACAAGGTTTTAAATACGAAAAATATTGATATTTTTCACTGCTTTTATAAAATAACTGTAATGTTTGCATAAAAAACCAGTATTAATCTATCAATTTTATTTTATTTTCAAAATCACCTATTCCTTAGCTTCAATATAGGCTAATACATTTTTTCTTATCTTTTTACAGTTTTCGAGATAATTATCAAAAACAATTTTTTTTTTGTTATGAACTTCTCTATCACCTTCGTTCTTCGTGACCTTTGAATTTCGGACACACTGTATATATATTTATTTTATTTATAATACACCAAATGCATTAAGACACCTTTGAAAATAACAAACTTTTCTATTGTGATTGAAAATAACACAGCGTTTGAAAATAACACACTTTTCTATTCTTTATATCTCAAAAATGGTTAGAGATAGAGAAAAAGTTATTAGGTAATAATTATAAGGCTTGAAAAGCTGTTCCAAATAAGCTATAAAAAGTACCCTAAATACAAGGTGTTTCAAACGAAAATTGAGTTTGAAACATATTTTTTTCATTTTAAATTATTTTGAACCTTCATAACTTTGCAACTGTTGGGTATATGGGTTGGGTATATCGGTTCAAAAGTTATCGATTTTTTTATAAAAAGTCGCTAAAAATCTTTAAGCCCTCATATCTCGGAAAGGGTCCAATATAGATCCTCCCTTCCCATACAATTTTTTGTTTGTTTTGAACTCTCCTATCATTTGCTGCTCTATGGTACGTTATTCCCGGGACACCCTGTATATATTAAGTAAATAACAATTATGTAAGAACTTTTTTTTATATATCTATATAGGTATTAGATACTTATATACATTATATTAAAAAAAAAAATATATAAATTTGAAATTGTGGAAAATCGTTTATTTATATTTTGAATTTTTTAAATGAAAATTTTTAAATAATTTTACTAATTACTGAATATGTTAGAATAACTTGCTACTTATATAGGTATTCATTAAATCTTGTTATGTTCAGGTCTATGATATTATTAATTTTGAAGACTATAATATTATAATTTTTGTTCAAAATATTCGGAAATTTATTAATTTCATTTAATTGTGAATTTTGCTGAAGTATTTAAGTATACATTGAAACTTCCCGAACTCGATCTTTTTTAGAATAAAGCTTAAAAATTTCCTTAAATCATAGTAAATTTCTAGTTTGTTTAAAGAATTATAGATTTAGTTTTCCTTACGAATAATCGTATAATTCTTTCCTATAATTCGACTTAAGAAAGTTCCATTTAACTGAGATATTTTTTTACTTAATAAGTAATGATGGAAGTATAATACATATATAATCAAATCCTAAACACATAAAAATCAAGACGAATGCAGAATATTTTTTCATAATTTCATATTTTAATGTACATCGTACATGTAGCTCGGAACCAATTATATTCCAGTTTAGTTTGGGCGTGTTTAGTGAAACTAAATCGTTTAGGAACAAACAATAAAGTAAGACTCTACTGGTTACATTGACATCTAGGTATAGAGAGAATGTACAAGCGAATCGACTTATAAAATAAGAAGCTGCAACTTCTTTTACAGATGTCGATTTTTTATGACATATAATAATTGAAAATTTGATAAACACAAAATAAGAGAAGAACTTAAAATGGAACTGGAAAAATATACAAGGAAAGTATGAAATGAAAAATCTGAGCTCTCTAAAAATTTTAACTAGCTTCTTCTCAGAACATTTCAGACAAAATGGGCACTTACAGAAAATTGAAATAGAGAATGATGAGACAAGCAAATTCTGTCAAAAAGAAAAAGAATCTCCAGGACACATTATTATAAATTGTGAAGATTTACTCCGAGCAAGATATATATACCTTTAGGAGGATATTGTTTTACCGAAGATGAACTGCTAAAAATAAAACCTTTACAGATCTTAAGTTTTTTAGAGGCAGTAGGGCCTCTAAAGTGGAATAAGTGGAAACAAAATCCACAACACGTTGTAATATGAAAGCATATCAGATCCCTTTTAAATAATGTAAAGTAAAGTTGAACAATAATTTTATAAAATTTTACTACACATTGTTGAAACATGCAATAGCTTCCTCAGAGAATTTTTTATTCCTCCAAATATTCCTCCGTTTCAATTATAAAAATTTAAAAAAGAAAATTTTCAATTTTTGAAAATTTTAATATACAAAAGTATATGGAAATTTTTTTTAAGTTAAAAATACTTAGGATTTAAATTCAAATATAATATTTTAATTTTTAATATGCCGTTTCAAACAACGTTTCCTTTCTTTTTTTTTTTTTTTGTTTGTTTTAATTAAAAAAAACAAATAAGTTTTAAATTTTTTCAGAATTTTCATTTCCTAAAAAAATTCGAAAAACTTCAAATTTTCATGGAAAAAAAAAAAAAACAAAATGGCACAATTTTAGAATTAATGTTTTCGAAATGAGACTATCGTTGTCTTTGTTTGTTTTAAATAGTACTTGGTTTAAAATTATACTTGAATGAATGAATTTAAAACATGACTTTTAGCATTTATTTTCAGTATTATTAAAGTTAAATTAAAATAAATGATTATGATTTAGGTCACCTGTATTTTTTATTTTTTTTTTGAAACTTTAATAATTTTTAACTGTGATTTTATTAAAATACTTTAAAATTTCATATTAAAATTTAAAATAAAAAATTTCATTATTTATTTGTACGTATATGAAGCATCAGCAGGCATCAAATAGGTCATACTTTAATTTTTAATTACAGTTTAAAATGAATTTTACACACACACACACACACACACACGCATTACTTATATTTATTCTTATTACATATAGTACATTTATGATTAAAGCTTGATTTTTTTTTTTTAACCAGTTTGATAACTAATTTTTTTTTTTTTTTTTTTTGTTTTCTGCAAAACTTAATTAAGCTTATTATAAAGTACATACTTATGTACGTCATATTATGCGAATAAATATTATGGAAAATTTTATTTTTATCAATCTTGATTTAACAAAATTATACTTAATATCAATAATAAAACGTTTACTTCTTATAATTTTCTTTATGATTTTACACTACAAATGCAATTACATATACGTAATAATTATTTTTGTAGTAATTTTTGTATGCATGTATGTGTATGGTCTTTGGTGTATTTATACTTAATTTTTTTTTTTTTTGTTTTGTTGTTTTAATACGATTTAGAGGTTATATTAAAAAACAAAAAAATGGATTTTGTAAAGTTGAAGGTTATAAAGTTATTTTAAAGGTAAATTTATACAGGTATTTTCTCTAATTTGTTTTTTCTGTTTTTTTTTTGTTTTTGTATTTTTGTATTTGGTTTGGTTTTCTCTTGGTTTTTTAAGTTTTTTTTTTTTTATAATTTTTTTATATAATTAAAATGCAATTATTAATGAGTTTTTGAAGTTTTTTTTTTTTTTTTAAACTTAAATTATATCTTTGTTTATAATTTATAAGTTTAGTTGTAATTATTTGTCTGATGGTGTGATTTTAATAACAAATTATTGAATCTTCTCAAAATAAACCATCACAAAATCAACATTTAAATTAAATGAGTATTAAGATTAATTTATTTTTAAATAATTTTGTTTTTTTTTTTTTTTTTGGTGAATGACCTTGACAATAATTTAAGTTTTTTTTTTTGTATTTAAAATAACTTTATTTTTTTTTTATTTTAGTTCCATGCAAATTTAGATTTTATTAGTTAGTGCCAAGACTGTTAAGGTTTTTTTTTTTTATAAAATTTGAATTAAGATTATGTCTTCATTGTCTTCTGAGACTATACATATTTAACAATTGAAAAGATGATATCTATAACAATGAAACAGTTGAAAAGTTGATAAAAACTGGATCAAAAGTTTTCTTTTGCAAACTTTACCAACCAATACGACGGGTTTATCTCATTAATTGTTTTCATACAGTTGTAGTATTGTTGCGTAAGCACGTTATGTCGAATGTTGCTAAGACATAGCCTCAATTTCAATAAAATGTTTATTTACTTTTCCTACTATGTTTCTCTAGAGTCTCCATGGTGTTGTACGAGTGCTTTTAGCGCCTGCCTCCAATGTTGCTCTTCAGTGATCACAATTCTTACAGAATTAAATTACAACGATATTTAAATAAATAATTCTTTAAACATTTTTCGTGGGAATTGCGCATTTTATATGTATTATAAAAAAGTCGGATACACCACGAATTAAAATTGAAGAAACTAAAAGAAGTGTCAGTATCAGATTAAAGGGCACTTATAAAAACAGTTCAAAAGTAGCAAATTAGCAAATCAGCCTTATATGAGAATGTGGCTTACAATGACAGCCATGAAATTTATTTTCATAAGACTAAATGCATAAAAACTGAAAGTTTTCGAGTGCCCAGGTTTGTAAGAGAAGGTATTGAAATCAAAAAGGGGAAAAATTTTAATAGATATCAAAGTTACTACATAAATTAAAAACTAATGTCTTTACAATAAAATGTCCAAATACTGTAAGTTTTACTTGTAACTAAACTAAATTATTCTAATATCAATAATAATTTTAAGAATAATAACAACAACAACATCATTACGTATGACAATAACAATAGTAATACGGATGGTAACAACAACAACAACATTGTTACATATTATGGAAATTTCTCTAATAAATACATTAGCCATTACAACTTGAGATGCAGAAATAAATAACTTTTGTGTTCGTTTGTAAACAAAAGCAGAAAGACTTTTGAAACGTCACGTGGTAAGTCAAATTTAATTTGATTTATATTAATTTTTTAATTCATGATGTTTTTTATAATATAAGATATTCAAATAAAATATTAAGTAGGATGAAAGTTTCAGGAAAATATTAAGTAGGAAGAAAGTAGGATATCTAAAGTTTCTACATTTAACACTATGATAATATATTGACAATAAGCTTACAATTACCCCATGATTTACACAGAAAATTGATAGAAAGTTCACTATATAATACAATGAAAGTTGACAAAATACTTGCTAACAAGTAGCCGATACGACAGACTATAAAATGTTTCTAAGCCAAAACAGTTTATTAAAATATTTTACGTGTCTGGGAGCAGAAGTTATCTATTTATGACTTTTTAATTGAATATCTAATTGCACAAATATCAGTAATAAAATTAAAAAATCAATAATAAAAATTAAATTATACTTTTAAAATTGACAAAAAAAAAAAAAAAAAAATGATCTTTTAAAAATTTGTTTCAATGTTGATAAAATCTAAATTTAAATACAACTTTTCTTTGTTCTTTTGTCTTTTTTTTTTTCAATAAATGAAATTAAAAAACAAAAAAAAAAGTTCATTATTACATTTTAAATCGATAAATCTTTTTTTTTATAGTTACAAAGTTGATTTTTGTTTTTTTGTCCTTACTAGTTTTTTTTTTTTTTTTTTTTAATATCCATTTCTGTTTTTTAAAAACTTTTGCTTGAATAAAAAAAAAAAAAAAAGAAGAAAAATACAAAAATGAATACTTCCTGATGTCCTGATACTGACATAAAAAATGTACCCATAGGAAAATGAAGAAAAACTAAATATAAAAATTTATTCTTGTTTGTTATTTTTTTTTTTGTTTTTTTTCTTTTTTGTAATTTTTTTCTCATTTAAAAATTGCGATTTAAAAAGGATGCGAATTAGAACGAAACGTAAGAAAAAAAGGGTGGGAAAAAAATAGTATGTACTCCGTTTTCTTTCTCTTTTTGTTGTACTTTGATAACCTTCGTTTAATTCACATAGCATTTCGTATTTTGTTTTTTCTTTCTTATATTTTTCCTATTACGTCCTGAAAATTTTTAAAACCACTCTATCTTCCTTTTATCAAAATGATTCAAATTTAATTTAACTTTAATTTAACTTGATCTCTTTATGTTTTTTATTATCGTGCCGTTTAAATCCTGAACAAGTAAAATTATTCCTTTTTTTTTTTTTAGTTTAAAATTTTTTTTTCCTTTTTTAAATTGAATCTTTCAGATTTAAATAGAAGTGTAACTGTTAAGGGTGTCGATATGCGGTCAAATCGATCAATAGTTTGTTTTATAATTGATATGTAATAAAAGTGTCCTATTTTGATTTACCTCAATGACTCTTATGAAATAATATTTACATAAACAAACATAAACATATAAATAATATTTAAATATTTTTCTAAGAGACGCAATACATAGTGAATGTTGCGATACTTTTATCTTAAAAAACAAAAAAAAAAAAAAATGCCATCGTTTTATCAGTTTCTTAGTGAAATTATTTAATTACCTTCTTAGACTTAATGAAATTTAAGATAATAGAACTAAAACTAATTGTATTATAAAAAAAACTGTCTGCAAGGAACAATTTCAAATCGATTGGTATTTGACATCCCTCAACTGAATGTTAATTGCTTTAAAAAGGAAGTGGGTTCTGCTGTATTGTTTTTAAAAGTAAAATAGACTTACAATTCATTTATATAAATTTCAAATAATTTTTTAGAAACACAAAAATGATTTTTAAAGGGGCGGGATAGGCTATTAAATGATCCAGATATTTTGCAAAATATTACTATGAATAAATTAATACATAAAAAAATAGTAACAAAAAAAAAAAAAGAAAGAAAAAAATGAAAATAGAAAATGTGCGCCTTTTTGTCGTCATTTTCATTTCATTACTATGCTATTTCATAGATATTTTCTCAAGAATGTATGTTTGTCTGTATATATACTTATATAAAGATTCTAAAAAGATTTAAATTTATACAATATTTTCAGTATTCTATGCATGTATATAAGTTTTTATTCTAATTTTTTATAAAAAAAAAAAAAAAAAGCCTGAAAAGTTACTAGAGAGTAGAAAAAAAAAAAAATAAAATTAAAAAAATGAAGACACAACGAGTGATTTATTTATATTTTTATAGGATAGGTATTTATACGCATGCATATATGTACAAGGGTAAGGATATATTGGCATTCAAGAAGAACTTCTTTTCAGTTTTATTTATTCATTTTTAATATTTTTTTTTGTTTTATTTTTTTATTTTTGTTTTTGTTTTTATTTTCACTTTACTGTCAATGTCCTTAAAGATGTGCATTCAATATGTGATAAAAGTTTTTTATTTGTAAGTTTTTGTATATATTATATATATATATATATATATATACATAATATATGAATGTTAATTTATCTTTAAAATATGTTTTCTCATTTGTTTCTGAAAAAATAAAAATAAAACTTTTGATATTTAGTAAATCATATTTTTTGTTTTCTTATATATTTTTAAAAAAAAAGTTGATTAAGTAAAAAATATGATACAATTTAAAAAAAAAATATATATATATAACTGTATGTTTACCTTAGGCATAATATAATTTTTATTAAACTTTTAAGAAAATTTTTATTGTTTTGAATAATCTGATATTGTGATGTGATGTGTGATGTTAAACTCTGTATAGAAAATAAGCAAAAGAAATTTTAGCTACTGGTAATATATAATTAATTTATAGATACAGGTAATAGATTTCAGCAATAGGTTGAAAAACAATGACAGAATCTAAAAGAGGTTGAAAGAAGCAAAATATACTTCAATTTCTGAATGACAGTTTATTTTAAAAAAAAGTTTTTAAGATAATTGATTATTATAATAAAATGAAACAGCATTATAGTTTTTACTTACTTTGCATTGAGGCGAAACATCTACTGGTTTCAACATTGAAAGATTTAAATTAGCCATGTTTGATACTACTTCCATTATTTCACAACATTATTTAGTACGGAAAAGTGAAGTACAATAATATAAAACATCCACCGCATATTAATATCTGGTCTTCAGCTTACTACGAAATAACTGTGAATACTGATGATGAACTGAAGAATACTTTGCAAAATTCTTTTTATAAACTACTGTTATTTCTTCAGCACATTTACATATACAACCTTTAGCTTTATTGATTCTGTTTTACAACTGAAAAGAAACGAAGAAAATACAAAGTGATAATTAATACTTAAACACTCTCATTTGGACTTTTTATAGAGCAGTGAAAGTTATTTTATTTTTTTTAAATCTTTAAATCAATATCTAAATTTACATTATTTAATTCTAAGATTGCAAGAGCTTGTAAGTTCGAATATCTACTAAATTGACTCGTTTAGCAAATTTAATCAAATATTTATATGCATATGTCTGAATGTAAGAATTTTCGAATCTTGGAATAAAGGCCAGCAACTAAAATTTAATATAAAGATAAATTAAAAATAAATTTCGTTTCACTGGTTTCGCATCACGTTTTTATTGAACACATATTCTGTTTTCTGTTTTTCGAACCGTGATCATTTGATACAACAAGTTATAAGGTAACAAAACAACTTGGGCGGATTTGACTTTAAAAGTATTCAAATACATACTTTTTGCGTCTAGACCTAAGATAAGACAATTGGTTTGTTTTATTATATTATGGACTATTGTCCTATCGGTATAGACATGTTAGAAGATTAAGTATGCATATAGATCCTAACTCTGAATTTTGCATAGGAATTGAGGCGATGGAAAGTGTGAAGCACTTTCTCTACACCTTTCCTTGTCTGTCAAGGAAAAGACGGAAATATGTCGATAGTTTCTTTATGCAAGATTTAGAAAGCTTTTTCCATCAGTGGTTTTAACGTGATGGCATAATGCTAGGCAAAGCTTACCACCATCTCTGACCGAATAGGTTCTCCTACATTTTGAAGGTACACTACGCACGTAGAGTCTAACGATTACTGACGTGTTAGCTTAGCCTTCAACACTGATATGAGTAGATTATATTAATTGGAAAGTCAATTTAATGGCAAGGGCTAAATTAGAGAAAATTTAGCGAAAATTATGAGGGTTTTGTGCACGATATAGAATCTGTTAATCGTTGTAGTATTAAATTCAGTTTATTTGATTCAATTGATTGAAAATTCATTTAAATTAGACTTTTCTCTTAATATAATTAAATTAAATTATTAAAAAAAAATACGAATATTGAAATATTGGTAAGTAAATGAATAAAAAAAAACATTGTTTTCGTCATAAAATTTATTATATAAATGAATTTTATGAAATAGTCTAAATTTTTTGCAGATTTAATTCTCTTTAATAGTATTAAGTACAATATATTATGCCTAAGTGTAAGTTTAATATTACCTTATAGATATATAAAGGATATTTCCATATCAAAAAAAAAAAAAAATAATAATTCCTTTTACCTATATTGCATTTTATTTATATGCACTTTCTAAGTTCATATATAAAATTATTATTTTTTTTTTTTGACATTTTAATTTTAATTTCTTTTTTTTGTTCATTATTTTCTATGTTTGAATATATTTAGTTAGTATATCCTTGAACAAGGATATCTTAAAAGAAAAAAAAAATTCAAAGCTCTTTGGTAAAAGGAGTAAAACATTTGTAAATTTGAATACATATAAGTATATTATTACATTGTTAGTTATATACAGTTGTGGAAAAAAAAATTTAGCAGTGAAAAAATAATTCTTTATTTTTTTTTAAATATTTTTTTTCCAAGTTTTTCTCTAATTTTGTTTGTAACCTTTTTCAAGTTTTATAAGAATTACGGGAATTATAAGTGAATTTTTTTAAAATTATATAACCTTGGTTTCTTATTAAATACGCCAGCGAAAACGCACAATTGAATTGCGTCAACACTTTTACGTTGTCATTGTGATGACGTAATTCAATCGTATAGTGGTTTGTAATAAATTCAGTTTTAATCAAAATTAATAAAGAAAAAGTTGTTTTTTTATGCTACAGGAAAAAAAATTTAATAAGACATAATTTTGTTGAATTTGGCTGCAGAAAGAAATGCAATAAATAAGAAATAGTTACAGAATGAAATCTTTCATGAAATAAATTCTGTTTACTAATTTTGCTACGAATTAATTTAATACA
Source organism: Poecilobothrus nobilitatus (assembly GCA_947095535.1). Taxonomy (NCBI): domain Eukaryota; kingdom Metazoa; phylum Arthropoda; class Insecta; order Diptera; family Dolichopodidae; genus Poecilobothrus; species Poecilobothrus nobilitatus. The sequence goes on along the minus strand of OX352773.1, from coordinate 81,834,299 downwards.
GTTTTTAATAAATTTTGATATAGAAATATTAAGGAGTTTTACTCTTTCTTATGGATGTCTTGTCTTTCTTTCTCAATAAATTAATTTTATACTGTATTAAAATATAAAAAAATTGAATTGAAATAAACGTACATTACTTAAATTAATTTATTTCCATTGACGTAAATGTGCGCCCAAAAATTAACCAAAAATATTCAAACGATTTCGTTATATTTTGTTTCAAACGTAAAAGCGAATACACAACAAATTATCTGTTGTGTGTTTCCGTCGGTTGTTTTAAATGTACTTGTTGCCAACACAAAAGTCGTAACACAATTCAGTTAAGTGTTGCCGTCGATGGATTTAACCAAAGTTAAATCTTAAAATTATTACATAGTTTCTTTTTAAAATTTAATTCATCGAAATCTATGACTTGTCAATATTTTTAGCAGTTTTCTAATTAAAATTGAGTTTTGAGGACGTGTGTAGGGTTCTGAAACACAATCCCTCGGTGTTTACAGTATATTTTATACACTCTTATACCCACTAGGCTACTGAGGCCCCTATTCTTTTATTGTTAATGTCTTTTTTGTTAATGATTTTTTTACGAAATGGACCATGGATTAAATGTTTTGGGGCTAAGTGAAAATTGGAAAGTTTACGTTTTGGTCTTTGAATGATCTGAAAATTATTTTTATTCATTTTAATTAAATATCGATTTTTTCCGACTTTCAGAAAACTGAAGGTTTATATAAGACCTCATCATATCTTTGCCATTTGATTTTGTTTTAATTTGATTTTTTTCTAGAAAGTTTTTATACAAGAGCCTTCATTTGCTTTGCAAATTTCCAATCCGAAGCTTGACAATCAATCTATTAAAATTATCTTCATTCAATTATTTTTATCTTCTTCTGTAAATCTTTTCGATGACCTCTTCAAAAAGGATGATTACCGTGGCTATGAAAACAAATGTATAAAACTTGAAATAAATTTCAAAACTTTTACTTTAACTGTAAAAAGCATATAAATAATTTCAAAATAAATATGACAAGTAAAAAATGATAACAATAAGAAACAAAAAAACAAAACAGAAAAAAAAAATCAGAAGAACTATGTCAAAGGATATATTACTTCGTATAATAGAAGAGACTATCAAGAGAATAATTTTATATGTAAAATAAGAATTTATATTGTAATATGTACATATTATAATATGTAGGTACTATATTATATACTTTAATATGTACTCACTTGTCTGTAGAATAATTATGTGTCCTCATTGAAAATATTCTACATATTAATTTTTTTTTTGTGAATGTTCTTGAGACAAAAGCTGCCACGACTCTGATCATAATTTTAAGTTATAGTTTTAAGTTTTTTTCTTCTTAAGTTAAGTTTTACTTGTTATTATTGTTGTTGTTATAGTTGTTGTATTAATAATAATTTTTTTTTTTTTATATGTGATGCTTAAGAAAATTTATTCATTTTTTTCCTGTCATTTCTGCTATTATTGTTGTTGTTGTTGTTGTTGTTATTCGAGTTGTTACAAAAGGGTGTATATAATAAAAGAAAAAAATCTAGGTTATACAAGTACAATCGTACATACTTATTATAATATAAGAAATTTATATATATATATGTTTTAAAGAAAATACCTTATAACTTTCCTCGCTTTATTGCAACATTTTAAAAATATTAAAAATTATTTTTTTTTTTCAAATCTATTTTTTTTATTTAATTTTTTGTTCTTTTTTTTTTTTTTTGATTTTTTTTTTCTTTTTATTAAGAGTGGATGCGCAATAGTTTGATCTAGAGTAACTTTTGTTAATTTTTAAATTTATAGTAGTCTTAATTCCTTCTTTAACTCCTTTCATATTTTCAGACGCAGCGGTTTGAACAAATGCAGGAGAGACGAAATTTAATAAATTGAAATTTATTTAAGAAATTTCCAAACAATTGAATTATTTTGGATTAAAGAAATATTTAGAAAATATTTGAAATTCATAAATTGAACCATACAGAGATAAAAGGGTAGATATCAAATTTTTAGTTTGCAAAACATCCGTTTGACAAATTTTAAAATAACATCAAAATAACATAGGTATATGTATATATAAGGGACATTTAGGTATACATATTCTGAAAAGAGGATATAACTCTGACTTTGTAAGCACTAACAAAATACTTTGAATTCTTCTTTTTGCATACACTTCTATTAATCCAACTCTAAAATCCAACTTTAAATCCAACTTTAAATCCAACTCTAAAATCCCTCCTAATTCATTCAATCCTACATAAACATATATATAAATATTCTGGAAAAGGGAAATTCCTTGATTTTGAAGGCGCTATGTAAAAAGTCGCCAAAATCGGAAACGAAAAAGTCCCCAAAATTTGTATGATACTTTGGGGACTTTTTGCATATGTGTAAAGTCCCCAAAATTGGAGACATTTTTCGTTAATTTTGGAGACTTTTATCAAAATTGTACTAAATCAAAAAATTTAAAATACTGTTATAGAAAAAAATCTACAAACACATTTTATATAGGGGGGCTGTCGCACCCAAATCCCCCCTAAATCGATTATTGAAACCCAGATTTTGAAACCAACTCCAACACCTCTCGGAATTATTTTTTTCCAATGAATATTTCAAAACAAAAGCATTTCATATAACGAGGGCTGCCTTACTAAACCAATTATTGAAACCCTGATTTTAGATCTAACCGAAAATTTCCTCGGAATTATTATTTTTCCTCGTATATTTCAAAACAAAAGCTTTCATAAGAGTATATAACTATTTATAAAAAAAAATATTTACTTTTTACTTATAACTTATAATTAATGACGCGCCTAATTAAAAAAAGCGGGATTTTCATAAGGAAAGCGGCATTTTTAACAATAGCGAGATTTTGGAAAACTGGGATTTGGTAAAGCAGGATTACCGGTCGCTTCCGTTAAAATATGTAATAAAGAAGCCTATCATGGATTTTTCCGAAATGTATATGTATATTTTAAATAAATATCGGCAAAAATTTTCTGATTTTTTAAATATTTATTTTTTTATAGTTCATTGCATCCCAAAAATGTATATATCAAAATTTTCCAAATCAACTAAAATAAAAATTTAAATCATTCGTTTTTGCAGTAGAGAAAAACTATAACATCCATCCATATAAAGTCCTTTTTTAATACATATATTAAAAATATATCCTTGTACAAATAGAAGTAAATTTTTGTTAATAAAAAAATTATTTTTACTTTTTTTAACATTGTATCGTTAGTTGTTTGTACAACGGTAAGGATTATGAAGTCCCGAAGCCTAATTTAATATTCCTTTTCTGTTGAGATATTTAAATTTTTGTTTTTTTTTGTTTTATATTTAAATTATATAAAATAGGTATATTATATTTATTATGTTATTTGATATAACATGTTCTTTATAATATAATTTATATTATAACTATATTATCTAAATATTTTCACCTTAATTAGTCATAGAATACATTAGCTTGAGTATGTATAAATAAGATAATATAATACTTTTAGATAGATGATCATCACATTTCTGTGTTTTTTTTTATTATAAATTGTCTTTCAAGGACACTTCTGTATAAAATCATACAACTCCAACTTTAAGTCAAATTCAAATAGCAAAATCCAACTTTTTACTAAAGATATTTTAAATTAAAGAACCAAAGATTTTTAATTAATCTGTTATTAAGTTTGTGCAAAGAAGAACTAAAGAACTAAAACTTAAAAGAACACCAAACTTTAATTTTAAATATATTTAATGCAATATTGCAACAGAACAGATTTGAATTTTCTTTACAATTCAAAACTTTGAAGTTAATAGTCCATTAAAAAAGAATTTCAAAAATATTCAAAAATTGATAGAAAATTTCCAAAATAAAAAAATTCCTACTTTTGTCCGGTTTAGTAATTGGTATCATATAGTTGGGTAAGAGTTCAACTTATATAAAATGAAAGTAGTCATTTGTGTATATGTTATTATTTCATTTTCATCCATAACAATTAGATATTTTTAGGTTGAAAACCTGTTAATCACTTGAACCACCAAAACCTGTTCCACACTTATACAGATATGTCCAAAAAATTAATCTAAAATCTATATTTCAGTTTTCTTCTTTTAAATTTAAATGTAACAGCACATAGAAACATACGTATACATTTTTATCTAATAGAATGTGCAGAGATACGTTAAAATTACTAAAGAAGAACAAAAGAAAAGGTAAAATATGAATTTGAAAGATTAAATTATTATTTTTTAGAGAGATTTTGAAGCATATGCAAAATAAAGTCAGAATAAAACTAAAAATCTGTCACATAAAACTAAGATATAAAATGGGTATAAATTGTATAGATGTCAAGCCAAAAGAGACAAAAATTAAATACCATTTTCAGGGTTTATTTGAAGGAATGTCTGAAAAGTTGTAAAATGTAAATACAATAAGGTTACAATAGGTTTAATTAAAAGCAAAAAACAAATTTCTATTCATACGAGCTTTATTTTACAGCTTCATTCCATTATGAAGTAGAAGTATATTCGTTTTCTACTTACTTCCTTCTCCTTAATTGGGAGATTTTCTCTAAAACTAAAACAAAATGCAGTCTTATTATGTAAACTGAATAATGAAAAAAAGTTTAGATAGAACTAAAATCAAGACAAATGAATAGAGGAGAGGTAAAAGTTGAACGGAAAATATTATAATTCTGATGACAGACAGACATTTTAAAAATAAAATAATATTTAAGAAAAACATTTGTTTAAAATGGCAAAAAAATATAAAGTATAGTAAAATTTGTAAAAAGCAACAAATTATAGCGACGAATGAAATGAAATGAAAAAAAAAGATTAAAAGACTAAAGGACACGAAAATGACTGAATTTGAAAATATCCGGAAAAAGATAGAGAAAGAGAGAGAAAAACGCAAAAATGTCAAAAAAAAAAAACAAAAAATATTTTTGTTGGGGTTTTTGTTTTCTGCTGCTTTGTTTTTTTTTAAATCAACAGAAAAAGTGTAAAAAAATAAAGGACTTTTGTTTTACGGGTAGTTAGAAATTGTATAATAATGTATAGGACATTTAACCGTCTGTTTGAAAATTTGTTTTTGTATAACATTAAATAACTTTTTTCATATTGTTTTCAAAAATAAGAGAAATAAAAAAAATTATTTTGTAAAGTGTTTGTAAGTATGTATATATGAACAAATTTGTAAATAGTAAAAAAAAAGAAAAAATTCCGGCATAAAATGTATATATTAGACTAGTATGTGTATATATACATAAATATGTTCCTCTGTACTTTTTTTTTTTTTGGTTGAAAGTTATTATATAGGTCTGACGCGCCTAAATTATTCTAAATTAAAATTTTCTTTCTTTTGTTTTATTAATTTGAAATTACCTAAATAAAATATATGTATTCAAAGGACGATTTAGAAACAAAAAAAAAATTAAAATAAAAAGAAAAAGAGTACATGAATAAAATGTGTATATATATGAGTTTCAATCTGATAAAAAAAATTTAATAGATTTAATACCTATATATAAGTATATAATATACAGTTTAACGTGGCATGCCAATGTAAAAAGGTTAATATTGAGGTTAAGAACTTGAGAGAAGTTTTTATGACACTTAAACGCCGGTACTAGCGAATATAATTGTTGAATTCAGAGAAAATGTTCAAATTTCAATATATGACACTTAAAAAAAGTATATTCATAATATGTAATACAATTCTAATTTTTGGTTTTTTTTTTTTTGTTTTTTCTGGTAACTTATTTCGAAAATTTATTCGGTTTTTCAAAAATCCTATACTTAATTTGATTTAATTCGCCATTTTTCTCATAGAATTAATTGAGATTTTCTTGCAATAGATACACATACATTATGAATGTGGCAGCGCCACAAAATCCCAAAATCCCAAATAGCAAAATCCCCAAATATCAAAATTGCAAAACTTCAAAAAGTAAAGCAAAATTTACAGATTTAAGAATTATCTACAAAATGAGAAAATTGTTTAGTAGGAATTTAGGGCTGAACCCCATCCGAATTATTACGAAAACCATGAATTTGGTAAATATACATATTTTAATTTCGTGCTTATTTCATATATGCAAGTGCGGGATTCTGAAATGGAAAGGACTTTAGAGGTGTATTCAAAATCAGGGTTTCTATCATTGGATTAGCGGGTGTTTGGGGGCAGCAGGCCTTATTATATGTTGAAATTTATGTAAAATAAATAATGCGGAACGAGTTGTTTAGCTAGTTGACGAGTTGTTTAGCTACAAAATCAAAGTTTTACGCCTTTTACAGGATATTTATATATTCAGGAAAAGAAATATAAATATTTAGTCATATATTCTTTTTTTTATGTAAAGTTATCGTTATAATGATAGTTTCAGGTATCAACTGTCATATTAAAAAATCTTAATTAGCTTAAGTATAAAAAAACAAAAAAAGTCATTATCATGTATGATTTCCCTAAATAACTAAATTTCCCTAATTTATTTTTTTTTACCAAAATTACAAAAAAAAAATTTTAAACAGTTTTTAAATAATTAAAAAACTAATTTTGCAAATAAAATGCAAATAATATTAATGGTCCTTTTTCATTTAGTATATGTTTATTTGTATTGGTTCAAAAATTTTACAACCTAAAATAAATCAAATTCTTTTATCGAATATATATGTACATTTTACTTGACTTAAATTTATCTATACTACATTTGGATTAATTTGATTTTACCAATTTTTAAAATTATTTACACCAAAATAAAACCTAAAGATTTTATTCTACATATTGTATCTTTACGTATATAAAAGGCTTGTATTTATATGTGAATATCAACATCACATTTACGTCATAAACTTTTAATTTGGTAAAAACAAAAAAAGAAGAAAAAAAAACCCCACTTATATTAAGTTTTTGTCAATCTTTTCAAATATAAAGAAATGTACACGTATAAAAGGATACAAGGAAATAAAAGAAAATTACCAACAAGGAAAAAATTATAATGATTATTAAGAATGAGCACGTGTTTCGATTCAAAAAAAAAAAAAAAAAACAATATTGCACGTTTTATTTTAAAAATATGTATATTTTTTTTTATTTTTATTCTTATACATACATATAAGTACATATGATATTCATTTACTTATATATACTCTCACATAAAATAGTATGTATATGATTACTGTAGATTTTTTAAATAAAGATTTTCCAATTTTATAACATAAAAAAAAAAAAGAAAATTGCAATAAAAAATTTAAACATACCATTGAATTTGATAGAAAAAACGTGAAAAAATTTTTATCAGAAAAAAAAAAATATACCTATGTAACTATGTTTGTACTAATGTACGTACTTTTGTTTTATATATCACAAATATACAATAAGAGATCTATGGATAACATTATAACTGTAATTCGAAAGAATTAAAACTTAAAAAGTTAAAAGAATGAATAAAGACTACAAGAGAATGAATAAAAAAAATATAAATATAGAAATAAAGAGTGAGAGAGAGAAAAAGAGAGAGAAACAAAATGATTTTATTCCTACTATAAGCCAACTATATGTATCTAGCAAAATAAGGGTAGTTGTATTTAAGGGGTGTTTTTAAATGGGTGAAAAATTGAAAATTTTTTATTGCTTTAAAAATGTAAAAAAAAAGATGAAAACTCGCCAACACTAAACAAAAAACTAAAAAAAAAAATGGAAATGAAAATAAAATACATATATATACATATATATTTTCTCATAATTTGTCATTTGAAGTACCATTATTTGGTATATTGTTTAGTCCTTTTGATGAAATAAGGGGATAATTAAAAAAATGCGTTTTTCTTTTTTAAAATTCAACGAATTAGAAATTAAAAACTTATTTTTTTTTTTTTTTATTTGCGCTCTATTTATTTTTATTTGGCTTTTCATCCTTAATTTTATAGTAAAGGATATTTAAAAAAAAAAATGTAAAAAAAAATACGAAACAACACAAAAAGTGTGATAATAAATTTTAGATTTTTAATAGAATCAATTTTTTATTTTTTTTTTGTCTTGTCTCTTTAAATTTTTAGTGTAGAATTCATAAATTTTTTTGGGGTGAAAATATTTCTAACATTTGCCATTTGAATCTGAAATATTTTTTTACAAGAATTTTTATTTATTTTTTTTTTTTTGTTTTTGTTTTTTTTTTTTTGACATAACCAAATGAGTTCTTTATCTTGTATGTGTTTTAAAGCGATAAATTATAACTAAAAAATTAAAATAATTTTTTGATCTGTTTTGAATATTTTTTTTTAAATTTTTAGAAAAAAAAATCAAATGTCGTATCTAATGATTCAGCCTTTTCAAATCAAATTATGCCTTTTTCAAATTAAATCCACATTTTGAAAACGAAAAAATTTTAAATGTTGATTATAGAAGATAAATGGTATAGTAAGAAAATCAAATTTTAGTTAACGACTATTACTTAATAAACTCAAAATTAAAAAAATTAAAAAATCAATTAAAATTATTATTTTATACATAGTAGCTCTCCTGAAGCAGCCGCTGACTTTTATATATTAATAATAATTGTCAAAATCTGATCAGAGCAATAGGTAATAGATTTAACAGATTTACTTTAATTACATCTTTTAAATACATAGAATGGCAGGATTCGCTAGTATATTTCGTGAATTAAATTTAATTTTTGAAGAAAACTTCTTCTATGGGGTTTATCACGTGGGTAAATATGAAGGTAGAAAAACTAAATTACGGAATTATATTGCCCATCTTCCTGCTAAACTAATTTTTTCTTTTTCAAAATGTGGATTTAATTTGAAAAAGGCATAATTTGATTTGAAAAGGCTGAATCGGCAGACAAACGTTTCCCAAAATCAACCTTGTTGAAGGTTGGTAAATATAACATATATTAATATTTTATTTGTTGGTTTAATATTTTACATATATTTTAAATATTTATTTTATATAAACAGAAATTTGACAAGAGAAATGTAATTTTATTAATTCAAAATTTTAAAAAGTCTCAATCGAACAAAACTAAATCATCTATTCATTCAAATTATTCACAAAAGAAATATTTAGCAAGTATCTATCATAATTCTTTAAGAATTATATTTGCAAAATGTGAATGTGATTTGCAAGAGTTTGAATTTTATTTGGAAAAATTGTACTTTATTTGGAAAAGGTTGAATTTAATGTGAAAAGGGAATTTAAAGATAAAAACAAAAACTATATTACAAAATTTTTTAAAATGGAAATGAATAATGCTGCGAGAATATATTTTTTTTTTATAATAACATTATTTTAAATTAATTAAGCTTGTTAAACTAAAAAACGCAAAGTAAAACTTGGGCAAAACACACGTAGAATTTGAATAATCCAAATTAATAATATTTGGAGATAGTTCCGATTAGCTCTCATGTCCGTTTTTCTTCAAAATTTGCGGAAAGCTAGGATATAATACCAAAAAGTTCCCAAAGTGATTAAGGGGATGACTATGTAATCAAAATTAAATTTCACTTTTCATTTTGGTCATGGCAGCTAATTGGAACTTTAACCAAATAGAACTTAAAAAAAAGAAAAGGTTTGTCAGTTTAACATTTCCGGTAGATTTCATATTTTTAGAAGAAAAAAAAAATCGGAATAACAAAGGTTTATCCTTAGTATCTCATACAAACAGGAGAATTACTGATCAGACTCAAAAACTGTAAATACATAATATTAATTTAAAATAATGACATATAGTAATAGATAAAAAAAAAACATAATTAAATCTGTTAGTTGAGAAATTTAGGTTAAATACTATAAGGAATAAAGTATATTATATGAACTTTCCTTTTTTAAATATATTTTTCTTTTTTGGTTCAGATTAGTTTAGTATTAGCCTAGTTTTAAGAATTAAAAAAAAAAAAAAAACAAATATTTATAATACTATAATTAAAAACTACAAAAGATTCAATTCAAAAAGAAAAGGAAAATTTAATACCGGCGGTTTTACAAAAAAAAAAAAAAATAATGAATAGATATTTTCCTATTGTTACTAAAGAAAAGTAAGTAAAAGTTTAATAATTTAATTTTAAACAATATTAATTAATTGTTTTTAAGTTTTCAAGCTTTGGAACTATAAATGCAATTATCAACAGAAATATTTCATCGTGTTTTGGACAAAAACAAAAAAAAAAATTCAAATAATTTTTAAAAATATTATGATTTATGAATGCAGAACATGAGCGCTTTTTAATATACATATGTATATATATATTATAATGCCGAATTAAGACCATATTTATATTAGACCAGTTGTATATAAAATAAGAAGATGAAAAAGAAGAAAGTATTAGTATAAAAACAAAAAGATCATTAAGTATTTTATAGCTATATCTAAAAAAAATAACAATGAAATTGAACCTTTTTATTTTTTTCTTTTTTGAATCTCAATTCAAGAAATTATTAAGTCATTTAAGAGGTATTCAAAGTATGTTCAACCCTGCATTTTGTTATTATAATCAGTTTTGTTCCATAAAAACAATTTTTAACAAAAAAAAAATAAATAAAAACCATATAAAATAAATTTAAAAAAAAAAAAACTTTTTTTCGCAATTTTCCTCATTTAAATTTATTTTTTTTAAATTCTAGAAGAAAAATAGAAGCAAAAAATATGAAAAAAGATTTACCAACCAACATTACAATAAAATGCCATAAATATTCCCCAGATTTTTTTATAAAAAATTTTTTTTTTTTTTATAAAAAATTCTACAGCCTGTAAAAAAAAAAAAAAAATAAAATGAATCCAAAACCTTGATGGACAAATATCTCTTCAAAAAAAAAAAAAATATGAACAAAACTGAATAAAAGGCTTTTGGGTTACCACTGTCTATTAACTGCATCCATCGGCCGTCATCGTTGTTGTAAAAATACAAAAACAAAAAAAAAAAAAAAACATTAAAACACTGAACTGCATATAAAAAAGTGAAGTGGTAAATGTGCAAATAAACAAGTAAGCTTGCTGATTTTATCACCACACATACCACATAATGCTATAATGCAATACCATACCTTATATAATTCAATATTGTATGCATATGCATGAATAAATATACATATGTATTGTATATATACAAACATCATAATATTTACTTATATGTGAACACGAACATAAGTAAATGATAAATAAAAGTGTAAAATACAAAAAAAAAAAAAAAAAATTTGCTTTAAAGTTATAAATTTTTTATCGTTATAAGTTATAACGATAAAAAATATTTTATTAAATATATTTCAGAACTATCAAAAGAAATAGCGGGAGTTGTTGAAAAAGGCAACTTATGAGCGAATTCAAAAAATTTTGGAAATAATTTTAGCCATTAGGAATTATTTCTTTCAAAAGATGAAATTCTTTCTTTGTTCTAATGACCTGACCCCCTTTTTGATACGCTGTATGGTAAAGACATATAGATGGGTCAACGTGTGTGTAGAATATGGAAATACCTCAAATAGACAATAAAATAAACAAATAAGAAAGGAAGTTAACACCATCATATCTTTAGAAAAAGTAGCAGACAAAGATCTGTAGTTCTACATATTTCTCTTTTCTTTCCTCATCATTTTACTCAGCCACTATACTGCTTTGCAGTTAGGGTGATTAGCTCATTATACAGGGGAGCCAGTATACGGAGAAGGTAGTTTTAGTACATAAAAACTCACACTAATAAAAGAGCTTAAATTTTCATGGTATCTTTTGAAGTTTCTTGCAATCAAATTAAAATTTGTACTGAATTTATTGCTTCGGCAAATTAGTTTCGTAATATTTTTTGTATAAGACAATTATTCTTTGATTTATGATTCATTGTTTTAGAATATTTCTGCCACAGTTTTTTTGAATTCTTCTTGCAATAAATTCGCATTGCAATAAATTTAAAGTTATGTACCTAAGGGTTTTTATTTTTTCTATTGAAAGTGTAGATTTTTAAAACTACTAACCCTATTTTATGGTGACTAAAACCAGTTACCTCCGTATCAAGAATAATGGAGTAAGTACTATGTACGGTTAGTACTAAACTTAGTATAAGCTAAACATAGTACAAAACGGTTATATATTTGCAATGACATAATCTTTTATTGTTTATCTATCGCGGGTAAAACAAAACAATATCCGTTTTTAGAGATCTTAAAGAAGTATAAAATAATGTTGAGGACATGTGAATTTTTCTAAATTTATATGCCCTATTTCTCTTCCCTAAAGGAAGCATAAAAAAGTATGCTAGCAGTATACTATTTTAATTTTATTTAACTTTTTTATACCTGACACCTAAAGTATAAGGTATATTAACTTTGGTATGGTGTTTGTAACCACCAAAAGGAAGCGAGTTAGATATGGACATGTATATATATTCTGAATCAGGATCACCTCCTGAGTCTATTTAACAATGTCCGTATGTCAGTCCGTCCGCACAATAACTCAAAAACTAATAAAGCTATCTTGATGAAATTTATATAGTAGGTTACTAATTACGAAGGGAAGGCGGGGATTGCATTGTATCCCTGGAGCAAACGAGCATATCTCCAAAACCAACAAAGGTAGGACCTTTAAATTTGGTACAATGGTGTTCTTTCATGTTTTCTTCATGTTTCTGAAATTTTAGAGGATTTGAGCCATAGGTTCGAATTTTGGAAGCTTCCCAATTACACCCAGAGCAAACGAGCATATCTCCAAAACCAACAAAGGTTAAAACCTTTAAATTTACAATGAAAACTGAATAACTGAGTTATAATATGTTGGAAAATAATATAAAAATAACTGACCAACAGACAATTAATTACATAATTTTAGACGTAACCATTTTTCTTTTTTGATTTTATTTCAAACCCACAAACTTGTTTATAAAAAGTAAAAAACATATAGCAAAAAAATAGGCATTGCAATGGACTAGTAACAAAAACAAAAATATATTTTTTTATCCATTAGCAGACTTTTATCCAATTTTTGTTTTCTTTCTTTCTCTCTTTCTGTTTTTTTGTTTTGTTCTGCATCTTACTGACATTGAGTAGTAATAAAAAAATAAAGGTTATGAACAGTACAGTAGCAAGCAGCACCTTAAAAAAAAATATATTTCACGTTCTTTTTATCTTGTTTTTTTTTTGTTTTTTTGTTTTTTAAATGTTTTGTTCATTATTGAACCTTTTCTGGACAGGGAAAAAGAAAGAAAACACAACAATAACAAAAAAACAAATCTTTTAATCTTATAACGAATTTACATTTGAATGTTAGTTAGTGTTACCTTCTATAAAAGCCGAAGAGATTTGTAGAAAATCTTTAGGCTACAAAAAAAAAACAAAAAAAAACCATAAAAAAATGCATAAAATTCCCAAGCAAAATCGGGGAAAAAAAAGTTCGCATGATTTAGTTTGAAAACAAAAAAAAAAAAATTTTAATTATAACATTTCTCTTACAGAGAGCACTTTTCTGTTTTTTTTTTTCAATTTTAGTTATATGTATGTTGTTTTGCTTAATTGCATTCTTATTTTCCGTTGTAGCACGAGACAAATTTGTTGCATGAAGAAAAAAAACTCCCATGAGACTTAGAAAAAAAAAAAAAGAAAAGAATTACGGACAAATATAGGTATTAAAGTTATAGTTTTGTTATTTCAAATGAAAATCAAAAATTAGAATTTTAAATAAAATGTTAAATATGTTAATCCTAAAATGGTCAATTTTATATATTTTAATCGTTTTGATAATTGCGTTTTTCTTTTACCAAACAACCATTATAATGCTTTTCTAAAGATTTTACAAAAATTTTTTTAATACATTTTAAGTTTTTTTGTAGTGGCAATAAAACACAGCAATTCTTCAAAGAAAGATTTTAAAACTTAAAAGTTAAGTTATTTAGTTAGTTAAAAATATAGGTATAAAGTATGTATGAATAAATTATAGAAAAAAAGGACTTTTAAACTAGTTGGAATTATTCTGGAAAAATCTTAAGATATTTTATTTTTCAGGAAAGATATGAAACATAGCTTTTTTTTCTCCAAAATTTTCATATTTGAACTCTGATCTACAGTCTCCACAACGGCAATACCTATCGCCACCAATAAACGATAAAATAATCAATTATTACCGTACTATCTAACATAACATACAAATTATATTCAATAGATTAATGAGATATAAAGATTTACTTTTCGTCCTGAAAGGAACAAACTCGTCATTTAAAGATACATATATATGTATTTTTGAAAAGGTGAAGTTACAAAGTACTGTACTGTAAAAAGTGATTTGATCTTTGAGGTTAGTTGAGGGGATAAACCAATATTTTTATATAATATTAATTACATCTCTTTTATATGAATTTTTTATATTCTAAGGCTTAGAAATTTTCCTCAATATCTTGAAAACCACTTCAACCAGAAATACGAATTGGACCCACTTTAGAAAGGGCAAGAAAATGAAATTTTTATATTAAAGATTTAGAAATTTCCCGTTATTAAATCCTTATATATTCTTTAATGGCGAATAAAAATAACTCTGAAAATCGAGTTTGATTTTTTTTCCCATTTTGTAACAAAATTATTTGCGATTTCCCTAAAAGGGATCCTTAATTTCCATATTTTTATTAAGTAAATCTTGTAAGCTTTCAGATAAGTATATAAAATGTGGTCAGTATATATATATATGTACATTATTGTTCAGGAAATATGATAAAAAAAAATCAAAATGTAAAATTAAACTTTGAAAGGTTATTTGACCCCCTTAAGAACGTCATCGTTAACTCGGATCAGAACATGTTTATTAGTGTCTAACCGTATTTGTGTAAAGTTTGAAAAGATTCGGATGTGGAAGAAAAAAAAATTTAGCCAAATTAAGTCAATAGTTATATAAAGGTATTTAACACCTTATTTAATATTTAATTAAAATTAATATTGAAGAAAAATACATAATAAAAATAAAAAATAATTCTTCTCAAATTAACAAAAATTATTTAATACAAAAACAAAAAAAAAAATTTTTTAATATTATCTCATAAATTTTTCAATCAATCATTAATTTACAGCGTGATTTCAACAACAATTTATTGAATTATTATTTTTTTTTTTTTTTTCGCTTATAATTTAATCTGAATTTTACCTTGAAGTTAAATTTTTTCGTTTTTTTTTTTTGCATTTTGCCTGATTTACTTGTGTTTCTCTTTAATATTTTCCTAAATACGTAATATAATAAAGGTATTGTAATCATAAATAAATTTTAGTCAAATTTAATTTATTGGGAAGTTAATTTACATGTGTTTGTCTGAATATCCGAATTCTCACACATTACACAATGAATACCTTTGTCTTTGGATGAATAAACTGTTTTCTGTCATAATAGTTAAGAAACCGCACATCATATACATACATTCTGCATACCTACGTAAATATTTTTTTTTTTTCGAGATATGAATGCAGGCGTTTTTATACATTTCCTTTAAAAAAAAGAAAATTTAAATATAGGTAGTATATAAAAATCGAAAATGTTATTTTTGTTAATAAGAAATTCGGATTTCGTAACGTAGAAACTTTTACGAACAAGACACATTAACGGTAAACTATTTACCATAATTTACATACATACATGTACGTAAATTAATAATATTAGTATGTATACGGAAAAGTCTAAGGTTAAACACTACAACTTTAATTTTTCTTCTATTTTAAATTTTTATCTCATCTTTTAACTAATAAAATTTTATTGTTGTGGGGTTTTTTTTTTTGTTTTTTTTTGTTTTTGTATAACTTCTGCTGATATTTTGTCTGCTGACGACCTGATGCTGACGGGAAAGCGTTAAGTTTGGTTTTTTTTTGTTTTTTTTTTTTGGTAAAGTGAAATATTATGAATGAACTTTTTTTTCTTTTTGTTGTTTTTGTTTAGTCGGTGTTTCTGTATTCATTTTTCGTTAATTTTTTTATTTTGTTTTTGTTTTCTTCAAAAAAAAAAAAGTATCTTGTATTTTTTGGTTGAACTTTATTTTTTTTTTTTTTTTGTTTTTGCTTTATTTTGTATGTTTATAGCGGAGCTTCCGTGATATTACTTCTATTTAATGTTGTGTGTGCCTGAAGCGTAAACTAGCAAAAGTCTTGTTGTGATGTTTTTTTTTTATATTTTTCATTTTAGTGTGTTAAAATCGCAAAACTTTCGCTTTTTTGTACTTTTAGATTAGATTAGACAACAAAAAAAAAAATAACGAACGGAAAAATAAAGTGTTTATGGTAAAACACTAGCGAAAAAATGTTATAAAAATAGAAAAAAGAAAAGTAACTATATATTTTTTTTAATACTCTTAAAATAAGTTACAAAAAAAAAAAAAAAACGGCAGAAAAAAATAAGGCAAAAGTTTTTAGTTTTGTGTTGTGTTATATTATTGTTAGTTTTCTTTTGTTTTATTAATGTGGTTTCTATTTTTATGAATTTCACTGTAATCAGTTTTTCATTCTATTCAATTAAGTTGAAGCTTGATTCCCTCTTGTGGTAAATTAAAACAAAAACAAAAAAAAAAAAACCTAGAAAAAATATTATTAGGTTATATTTTGTTAGTTTATTTTTTTATTTTTATATTTTATTTCTTGTAGTTTTTAAATTATCAAACGTAATAAATAAATGAATGAAAAATCTTCTACTTGGGACAATCAAAAAATTAATGTATCTTCATATTTTTTCATAATAATTTTCATCATAATTTTATAATTTCAACTTTTTCTTTTCTTTTTGAATACTTTCCCGATTTCTTAAATTAAATTAATATTTGTCAAATTCTTTGTTGTCTCTATATTTCTTCCTTGTATTCTTAAAATCACGCTATATGGATAATGATGCTGAACCAAATGTTTGTTACTGTCTCAATTTTCTTTTATTGGCATAAAATTTTAGCCTATAACTTTTACCCAGTATTTTTGTGCCGATTGGAATTGATTTCTTAACTTCCAAATCGTAGAAAACGCATTCTGACAACACACACTAAATTTTAAGCCATCATAATTACAGTTAAGTTTGTTTTTTATTATTTTGTAATGAATACCACGTTTATATTGTTTTAAACGGCTATATGAACTTCTTTTAGAAATAACACAAATTTATAAACCATCATTAAATTAGTGACTTAAGTGCAGTTCTAAAATGTATTAAAAAAAAAAAAAACTTTTCCGCCAATTTTAGTATAGGATGTAACGCCTTTAAACTGATCAATTAATGATTGTTTCTTTTTGTAAAATATTTGTTAACCTTTCAACTATAGATTTTATTCTTTTTCTTGACGGATCTGCTAATTATAGTAAACCTTTAACATATTTTGAATTTGAAACAAAACAATAAACTTTTATTTTCTGTCTAATATTCGAAATATTCGAAATTATTTTCTGTCTAATATTCGAAATATTCGAAATTATTTTCTGTCTAATATTCTCAAGTTGTATTGTTCGTCAAATATTTTTTATATTTTATTTTTTTTTAGCTATCAAGAATTTTAAATACCTCACTAAAATCTAAAGAAGTTAAATCTCAAAATTTATAAATCTCAAAGTATATTTTTAAAAAGGTTCAAAAGACTATTTCATGACTTCACGACTTCAGGACGCAACAACAAAAATATCACAAAAAAAACAAACCCTTCGTAATCTAAGTTTGTTGTTGACAAAACGTTTTGCAAAGTATCTATAATTTTTTTTACACAATATACAGTTTTTACAGTTATTTAATATGCATAACTTACTTATATATCATATTTGAGGAAGTTTTAAACTCTTTCAATACAATATTTATATGGACTTTATATTTAAAATTTTTTCTTTCAGTTATTTTTTGTTTCGTTTTTTTTACCATTTCTTTTAACTCGCTTTGATGGATTTCAAAAAAAAAAAAAAACAAATTTGTTTTAAAAAAATTTAAAGTTTAAAAATAAATTAAAATAGGTTGTTATCAAAATTAGCCTTTGAAGCACGTAATTTTTTTTTTTTTTTTTTTATAACTACTATTACTTACATTATTTTATTAAATCCAAAATTTAAAAGTAGTATCTCTAATCGTAAACTAGTTAAGTAGGACAAGTGTTTTACATGTTAATATTTAGTGAACAAAAAAAAAAAAAAATAACAAATTTTAAAATAAGTTTCTTATATAACTCATATTTAATATAAGTATTTTTGTAATCTAGTTTTTTCGTATCCTAATTTAAAAACTAATCCACTTGCTAATATATATATGTAAGTATATGTAAGTATGTATGTATAAATAATATAGATTAATATTCTCTATAAGCTTATTAAAAAAAAAACCATTAATTTTCCTTTTTTTTTTATCAATTATTAAAAATTAAAATAGATTTCAAAATTTTTATAGGTACCTATTTTAAATTTTTTGAAATTAAATTCTTTTAAAATAAACTGGAATCTTTGATGAAATTAAGTATACATATATATTTAACCAGATATTAAAATTAGATTAAACATTTTAGAATATAAAGGCTGGTTTATTATTAGTTAATCCTATACAGTATAATCAAAAATAAAACTTAAATATTTTAAATATTTATCCATAAGTTCTCTTGAAACTACAAAAAAATACAAATCAATACAATTAAAGTACTGAGTAGACCCATCTTTTAGTCTGAATTTTACGCTTAGCTCATCTTTTTACAATATTTTCACTTACTTCATTTTCACTCACTAAACAATGAAAATTTAAAAATCATAAATAGAAATAGAAAATAATAAGTACTAAATTTCCCATTTAATAATCCCCTCATTTATGAAGCTCTTCAAAGTCTAAAAAATCCGGCTAGTAGAAAATTGTTATAACTCAAGTTCCATTGAATATTTTTTTAATTTGAAAAAGTTCAAAATTTAAAAACAAACTAAAGTAATTAGTAAAAACATGACGAATGGTTTTTTTTTTTATTAATTAAATTTCTTGTTACAATTAAAAGAAAAGTTGTCTATTGATTTTTCACAAATTATCTTTGAAAAAAAAAAAATTCAAAAGAAAAATTTCAAATTCTAAGGGGTTATTAAATAAGGCCCTGCGAAATAAGATCCCAGGTTGTTATTTCTCGTAGTAATTGAGAAACAAAGCCCCCAGGGATTTCTAATTGAATGAGAAATAACACTCCGGGATCTTATTTCTCTTTTAATTTAATCTGCGACTTCTTGAGAAATAATAACCTGGGGCTTTATTTCTGAATCACTAGGAGAAATAACACCTCGGAATCTTATTTCTCATAGTAATTGAAGTTGAATTGGCACTATGGATTATAGATTAGGATAATTAAACTGGCTTAAAAAAGAAGTATATATTGCCTTTTTCAGAATATTATTTGATAGAACACCATATGCATGTATATTCTGGAAAAAGGTAATATACTTTTTTTTTAATTTAGTTTCAGTCAGTGAATGTTGTTTATTACTTTATGATAAAATTATTATTTTTGAGTTTTTTTCAAGTTTTAGTATTACAAAAGTGGATTTAATTACACATTTAATGAGAAATAACACCCCGGGGTGTTATTCTTCATATGTAATTGAGAAATAAGACCACAAAATATGAGAATTAACACCTCGGGGCTTTATTTCTCACATTTTGCGGTATTATTACATATGATAAATAAGAGTGACCTGAATTAAGGCCCTGCGAAATAAAGCTCTGGGGTGTTATTTTCCATTTAATGAGAAATAACGCCATAGTAATTTTAGAAAATGAAATAGAAATATATAAAGATTTTGAAAAAAAGGGTAATCGTGATTTTGTAACCAAAGTCTCGCATACATGAATTCATAAATACTCTGGAAAAAGGATCAACTTTGATTTTTTAACCAACTTAAATATGCTTCCTAATATAGAATCTCGCATAAACAAATATAAATATTAAATACATATTGTTTTACATCTAATATTTTACTTATATATAAGTTTATATTTTTTAATTTTTTCCAGGTTTGAATATTACAAAAATGGATTTTATTATATATTTAATGAGAAATAATAACTCGCGGGTTTATTTCTCAAGAAGTCGAAGATTCAATTAAAAGAGTAAAAACACCTCGGAGCTTTATTTCTCATAGAAGTCGTAGTTCAACTCAAAAGAGAAATAAAACCCCCGGGCTTTATGTCTCAATTACTATGAGAAATAATACCGCAGGGCGTTATTTCTCTTTAAACGGGAAATAATACCCTCGGGGCTTTATTTTGCAGGGCCTTAATTCAGGTCACCTAAATAAGACCCTGAGACCTCTCATTTAATGAGAAATAACATCCCGAGGGCTTTATTTGGCAGGGTCTTATTTCATGCCTCCAAATTCTAATTTTGAATGGTTTAAATAAAACTTGTTCGAATATTTAAGACCGCTTTGTTTCACATGCATTGGCGGTGACCTGAATTAAGGCCCTGTGAAATAAAGCCCCCGAGGTATTATTTCCCGTTTAATGAGAAATAACGCCCTGGGATATTATTTCTCATAGTAATTGAGACATAAAGCCCAGGGGTTTTATTTCTCTTTTGAATTGAACTACGACTTCTATGAGAAATAAAGAAATTTATAGATTTGCGTATGCCTTATAAAAAGTGTCACTTATCTGTCACAAGATAAGGAGAAAAAAGTAAAATAATTTTTTGAAGAAATTTTGAATAACTGGATAAAAAGAAAAATTAATTTTGTGTTGATCAATATTAAAAATTTTCTAATTTATTATCCATTTAATTTCAATTAAAATTCTTTCATATTTATGTACAGATATGGAGTAGAAAACTAGCGCACAGATTATTAGCGGCCTCGAATTTTCACCATTTTACGGTAATCCTTATAGGTACATAGGTATATGGAGTTGTAAATATGTTGAGTTGTAAAACAAAAATTCAATTTATTCGATTTATTAAAATATATAGTACGTCCTATACAGTGAATATATAATACACACAATATCTTTTTTTACTACACATTTTTTACTATAAATTTTTAAATTTAAAAAATAAATTATGTATTTATTTACATATCTGTATGTTCAAAAGTACAGTAGGTATATATTGTATCCCTTTTACCATATTATTATTATCTATATCTTTTTTTTTTTTTTTTTGTTATAAAATTATTATCATTTTCATTTTCATTAATATCATCATCATTTTTATTACATATTTTGAATAGTAGCATCAATAATCTCAACATTTCAACATTTATATTCAACATCAATATCAGAATCATAAATATTTCAATCTCATTTTTTAAAATTTTATTTTCTTTTTTTATTCTTATTTTCTTATTTTTTACATCCTCTACTTTACTTTTTTTTTTTATTTCAATATTCTTTTGGATTTTAAACTGCACTATAAACTCAGTCAGGCATAACTTTACTCAAATACTTCAATATCATAATTTATAAAACATTTTCAAACTCATAAAAAAAAAAAACACATTAATTCTCATATTCGTACATTTGTACATACATACATTATTTATCTAATATTATGATACTAATATAATTTACATATATGTATATATATATTCATCTACAAATAAATAGATACACAAATATCTATAGATACATATTTTCTTGTTTTTTCTTTTACTTTTTTTTTTAGCTTGGTTGGATACAAACACTATTCCGATAGCATTTTTTTGAACCAAAAATAAACCGAACTGAAAAAGTTCAAAAAAAAAAAAAAAACTAGTAAAAAATCATCTCATCATCAACCGACCCGAAAATTCAAAAGAAGGAAAAAACTAAAAAACGTTAAAACCGCAATCTGAAAGAATACTGTAGAGATCTATGGAGCACATAACAGTAACAAAAATAACATATACATGAATATATAATATGTATGCATGTATGTCGGTTGGTCGGTATAGGATTTAATAGAATAGGACCATTTAGGAGGAGTTGGTATTAAGAGAACAACAACAAAAATAAAAACAAAATAAACAAATAATTTCGAGATGAGTAAAGAAAAATTAATCGTTTAAAAGCCAACCTAAGTACCTATAATATGTATGTATGTACATATGTATGTTATGTTGTTTGTAGTACTGCTGTTACCGTCGTTGTCGTCGTCATCGTCGCCGCCACTAAAAGGGTAACAAAGAAAAAATTATTGTAGACAAAAAAAAAAAAAAAAAGAAACAACAATAAGAAAATAAAAAAATTTTTGTTTTAAACGCACTGCTGTAAATGAACTCAGCTGCGTTGCGAACTCGTTTTTTTTTTTTTTTTTTTTTGTTGTAGTAAATTATGAATACAAATAGTTAAAATAAATGTGTATATTTGTTTGTATATTTATTTATAAAATATAATTTATAATTATGTTCTAACCTACATAATGTACTACATATGTATATTTATTTATTTTTTTTTCTTTTATTTTTATTGTAGGTATGTACTCGTTTTAACGCTCTCAATTTCAACTTTTACTTTAAAAAAAAAAATTTTTTCTTTTATTTGTATTTTTCTTTTTAAATTTTTACCATTGAAAATATCAAAAATATAAATATAATGGAAAATATTTTTGTTTTTTTTTAAATACTGCAAAAAGTTACCTAAATTGAAGAATAAAAAAATTAACACTAATTAAATTTTTTCAATAGATTCCAAACATCATTATAATTAGGTAATGTTAAAATTAACGTGTTATAAGCTTGTGGTTTTTTTCTTGTTTTTTCCATGTGTTTTAATCTATTGCATTTGCTCTTCAGTTCCCTATGAATAGAATTTGGAAATTTTTATTTTAAACTGTTCGACAATTTTAAGTAATGCAGGTATATTCCCTATGTAGTTCAAATTTCCAGATGGCATAATTCGGCTTATTGAAATTCGTTTGTAGTACGAACATCGCGAATGTGGAACCATCTTCCACCTCATGTGTTCTTCAGAATTGGTGATGATTACATTTACAACGTGCAAAAATCCAAGGTGAATATTAACAACTTTGTTCACAATATGCCAATTTGAAATCTATTTTCATTCCCTAACTTCCTCTGACCAGGCAGTACATTAGTACTAAAGGTTGTATAGCCTATTGGTTGGTCAAAAAAGGGAGGTCGTGTTTAGTGGGTTAAATTTCAACACACTCATAGAAGACTCGTGCTCGTTTTCGCTCCTCTATAATGTCTTTCGATGATTCACACCTGCCCTCGCAAAAAAAAAAAAACCTAAAACTATTTATTAGAGTACATATTTGATTCGGTAATTTCTATTTATTGTTAGTTGTTTCAACACTTTATTATACTTAACAGTTGAAAATAATGCATATTTTAATTTTGGGGTGTTTTAAGTTTTGTCAGCCATATTTATTTTACAATTTTTTGAAACTTTAATATTTACATTTATATTTTTATTAATTGAAACTCAACTAAAACTTTAAATAACATTAATTTGATTGTCCTTGTGAGAAATTGGAACTGAAGATTTTAATATAAATTTATAGTGATATTTTTCTTTTGTTACTACAGGATGGCCCAAAAGTTATTTACTAATAAAATTAATTGTTATCATTAATGTTTTGAATTTAGTTTTTTTTAAATTAGAAGTAAATAAAAACTAATATTAAATATATTGGCGTTTTATCAAAAAAAAAAAAAAAAGACATGGAAAGAAAAAAACTTTTCGTCCCACAATAGAACTCTAATAAATGTAATGTACTGACACTAATGTAATTCTGTGCGTTATTGTTTTTATTTTTCTTTATTACCAACTATAATAATGCTAAACTTGACAACTTTTTAAATTTTTAAAATATTCATTTGCTTGGTTTTGCAGTCGTGCAGTCTTTCCAGGGCGCAACATCTTTATACCTAGATAATATTTAACTTAAGGATCTTAAATAAGGATCATTTTTACCTTTTTACTTTTTTAAACCGAATGTTATTTGTTATTATATACCTAATATGTTATTATTATACCTAATATGTTGTTATTATGTACCTACGTTGTAATCTGTGTAGGTACAAAAGTGAAATTGTTCTAACTGTATATTTCAAAAAAGAATTAAAAAAATTAATTGATGATCTGTCTTTCTTCTTTCCATATTTCCATAATAAAAAATTTCCATAGTTTATGTTTTAACAATATGTACAACTTTACTTTATATGACTGTAAGACTGTAAAATAGTTTACAAATTTGATGACAAATTTTTGATGTTTCACTATTGGGCCATTCCATACGAGTAGTGTCCTCTTTCGTTTCGTCACTACTTTCCTCTTTTTTTTATTCCCACACTGTTCCTGTCAATTGTCGTTACTTTTATATGTGTGTGTAAATATTTCATTTTAAAACAAAATTTGTTGTGAGAGGTAGATTATAAATACTTGAATCAAATGTACGTATGTACACATAACATTTTTTTGACCCTAAAAATATTTTTATTTAAGGTTTTGCTTATATTAGTGGACTAAATTTTTAAAATCTAAATTTTTGGTTTAAAAAATTACTCCTAAAAATCCCCACCACAAATTTAGCTTATGGACTGAAGAAACGACGGAATTAGACGGAATGAAACAAAGGTAAAAGTAAAAAATAACGAAAGATCACACTACTAATTTGGAATGGCCCTCGCTGTAGTCAGTACTCCTACTCTGTAGTGTTAGTAGAAATTTGGAGCAAATTGAGTCCTGATTCCTAATTTAACAAAGTGGCTGAAACATTAACCTTTAAAAAATTCAGAGAGAAAAAATTTTAATAAATATGCACACATACATACATAATATTTTCAACACAGAAAGAAGACATCACCAGATGTTTTAAGTTTTAGGATTACAAATTACAATATAAAAATAAAATAAGTAATGGAAAAAACCAAGGGTTTTCAAAACCGTACATTTCCAAAATTAAAAAATATTCCATAACAATTTTTAAGTAATAAAATATAAATTATAAATAATAATGAAAACAATAAGAAAAAATTGGAAAAAATCATATCACACTTTCGTGAATTTATAGGTAACCCTACATTATTACGAAAAATTATACGAACAAAAATATGTTAGAGCTTTAATTTTTGTATTTTACTTTAAAAACAATTTGGACAGGTGCCCAAGTTACAGGTATTTAAAAATAAAAAATTTTCAATTTTGAACCCCTTACAGCTCCTAACCGGAGGGGCGACACAAAAATATTTCCTGAAATGACTCATACTTATTTTCAAAGATCTAACTTCTCTCAAAATTTCAAGCTTCTAGGTTAAACCGTTTGAAAGATAGAAGTGGTCCAAATATTTTGGCCTTTTCAGATTGAAAATATACCTTATAGAATCTGTATTATAACAATTTACAGATAGGGCTTTTTCGAACTTTGTAGAGTTGTAGCAAAAACTTCTGACTTCTCTTATACACGATCGCTAACTTACGAAAGCGAAAAATTTTCAATAAAAAGCAAAATGGAATATGAAACATTAACAACATTGTAAATATCGATGCTTTTATATGCATACTTCTTTAACCAAATATGTACTAAATAAACGTCGAAAAAATGTTCACAAATCACAGATAACAATTCTCTTTTGTTTTGTTAAAATCATCAAGATAAAATTCGTGAGAGGAATTACTTCTCTTTTATATTTCTTTTCTGTTAATTCCGCTCTTAAATGTCTATGGGGATTTGTGAAAACTGTTAAATTTCAACAATAGGTATACAAAATACAATACAAATAAAATTGTGGTGACATGCAACTGTTTTGTCGCGCAATTAAACAGTTTATACTTTTCTCTCAAAGTGAATACACCAAAAAATATAGCGATTTCTTAACGAATACTTATTTTTTTTTTTTGTTAATTCTTAATTACCTAAGCTAAGCATTTATTTTAAAATCAGTTATTCATTTTTTACTTTTATCAAATAAATATGGCTTTAGAATTAGGTGAGTATTAAATGTTTTGAATTTGTTATTATTTTATTAATTAATTCTAAACGTTTTTATTATCCTTTCTTTTAAACAATTTTTTATATAGAAATAGAATTTGACTGGACAGAAAAATTAATACAAGCTATTCAAGCACGACCTGCAATTTATAATAAAAATTTAAAAGAACATACAGATAAAAATGCTATTGTTAAATCATGGCTGGAAGTTTGTGAAATAATGATTACGTCTTGGAATGATTTAACTATACCTGAGAAACAAATTAAAGGTGAGAAAATAGAAAATTTTTTTTTTAATTATTACCTGAATACTTTTTTTGTCAATTGGAAGAAATGTTTTTACAAATGCATGGGCATAGCTAACAAACTATATCATGTGGTATATTTAGTACGCATATAATGTAATAACAAAGAATACTTAAATTTTAGAGAAAACTAAATTCTGTTGAGTCTTCCACTAAGAATGATTGGTTTTCTAAATTTACAATTTTTTTCTATATACAGGGTCTGGCTTGGACAGACTGATTTGAAATGCTTATAATTTTTTTTATTTTTAAAGTTTTTTATTTTATTTTTTAAGCTAAGTATGAAAAATTACATTCTCTATATGGCTTCCATTTTGCTGTTGGCAAGTAATGACATTTTACATTACATTGCACATATTCTTTGCGAACATTCTGTTTTAGTTCCTGAATGTTTTGTGGTTTGTTGACGTAAATACGTTCCATTAAGAAACTCCACAAAACAAAAAAATAGGGGAACGAGGTGGCCAAGCGAAACCTTCATTTTTTGAAATTATTCGGTCATCGAAAATTTCTCCTCTTTATCGTCCAAAAATTCAACAGTTTTTACATGTTCTTGCACAGAGTATGATTACATTATAAAATTTTATAAAATTCTTTATTATCTGCAAAAAAAATAAAATAAATATCTTTAAAAAATACAAAAAAATTATAAGCATTTCAAATCAGTCAGTTCAAGTGGGCCCACCCTGTATATACAACCTGTGATATGATATGTAATATTTAACCGATTCAAATTTTGCAAAAGTTGTGATAAGCACTGTAGTCTGTCTTTTCTTTATGCTGATATGAAATTTTACTGCACAATGGAACTTGCCAGATGAAGACAGTTCCTCTAAATCTATTTATACAATGTTAAGTTTTTAGTTTTATAAGTGAACTTTGACTCTCTGAAAGCAAAATTATCTAATTTTAATGCCGCAATGATTTTAATAGTTCCTTTACGGTAATTGTAGGCAATGCTTAATAAATATTAGATATTACAATTCAAATAAAGAATTAACTAATTTAAATTTTTTTTTTTACAGGGAAAGAATTACAACAAAAATGGCGCAATTTAAGAACCTGCTTTTTAAGAGAGCTTAATAAACAAAAACAAACGAAAACAAAACAAGCTGGTCATAAACGTCGAAAATATATATATTTCGATCAACTTTTATTTTTGCTCCCTACTATAAGTGAATCAGAAACCATATCTGAATCAAAATTCCCACCCCAAAATGAAAAAAATAAAATTAATTCTGAGAATGAAATCCACGAATCAAATCAAAACCAAAGCATAAAAAGTGAAACTGAAACTAAATATAAGAATACAAAGAATGTAAAATCTAAACCGCGATCTGAGCATTATCGTAGTTCTCAAAAAAATGTGAATGTAAAGAAGCGAAAAATATCTTATGAAGATACTCTATTAGAGATATTAAAAGAAAAAAAAACGAAAAAAATTGATGAAGATAAATATTTTTTGTTATCTTTGGTGCCATCATTTAAAAAAATGACAGATGAAAATAAAATTAATGCTAAAATTTTAATTCTTGGAGTTTTAAAAAATATTAACGAAAATTCTGTTAATGAATCTGAAATTACTGTCAACGCATCTAATCCAAAAAAACAAAATACAATAAATGTGCCTTCATACAATGTTTCATATTCTGATAATTCATCACAAAGTTGGCTAAAAACAGAGCTAAATTCTTCATATTCTTCTTGTTCAGATATAAATTAATTGAAATAAATAAAAATCTATTTAACATTAATATTAATAGCTTTGTTTTAATTTTATTAAAATTTTTATTTTGCTAGAACAATACCAGTCTTAAACTTTGTGGTAAGACATGATACTGAGAATCGTATTCAAAATAAAACCTTCCGTAGCAATACTAGATTAAATCTGCATTTTCTTACAGCTCTTACAATATTCCATTTTTAAGAAATGTTTGATTACCATTTGTTATACCAATGTTTAATTGTGTATCTTTAAAACACGAATTCTCACCAACTCTGTAAACAAATGAGATTTTATAACATTGGATCAAATAATCTAGTTGCACATTTAAATGTAAGTAAGTTTTAAGCAAAAGTAAAAACTTGCATGTCAGCATTTAATCAATTATTTGAAATACCTGGTTTACACATTAACTAATAGAAATTGAAACAAGACAGAATGCAAAACCAAAGGCAATTTATAGTTTTTCATAGTGTTTTATAATATGTAAGAAAAATGTAAAAAGTCAAAAGACATTTTCTTCAATTTTAAAGAAAAAAATCAGATAAGGGCTTCTACCATGTAAAAAAACGTATCGCAAAAATGTGCGCATTTGATTTGCGATGCGTAAATTAATTGGTATCATATAACAAAAACGCATCGCAAAATTGTGCTGCCATTGAAAATATTTAAAATTAACACTTTGACATTTGATTTTCTTTCTAAAATTTTTAAAATTGTCATTTAGATATTTGTTTTTGTTTGTAAAATCGTAAACAGTTGAAATTAAATTTTTTTTTTAAATAAAATAAAACATAATTTTATTTATTTTCTATCATGTAGAAAGGTTTGCATTCGTTTTATTTATATTTAGTATAAAAATAGTCAAACAAAGTTCAAATATTTTTAATAATTTTTTTTTAGTTCAAAATTTTAATTTATCACAAAAAAAGTTTAATTAATAAATATAAAACATTCTAAATTTAAGTTAGATTCATAAAGTTTCGTAAAATTCAAAAAAAAAAAAATAATTAATCTTAACTTTTCCTTTAAATTCACAAAAATTAAAAATTAATCTTAACCTTAACTTTTAAATTGATAAAATTCAACAATTGATCTTAAATTATATCCCCTTCGCAAACAAATTATCAAGCGAATGAAAAAAGTAAAATAAACGTCAAAAATTTTCGCAAGTAGCATACCATGGTACCACTGTTGCTACTTACGAATGCGCAAATGTACTATAAGCGCTCTACATGGTGTTATTTTTTCTCATGCTACTTACGTTTAGCATACAATACATGGTAGCGTACAAAGGCGCTTTATAAAGGTTTTATGTTCCCCCAAGTTTGATATAAAGTAATACAAAAAAAATATCATCATTAAAATTCGTTTAGTTTTAAGTACAGGTAAGTTTACAAATTCACACTATAGATGGCCAATCGAATAATACAATATTATCCTTATCTATTTTCTTCCGTGATATTTAAATCATTTTTCTAAACTTTTTAACAAATTAATTTTTAAATCATTTGATTCCAATCAAGGAAAAATTTAGAATTTTTATAAATGAAAGTTAGAAATCTTTATTATGTTATGTTTATATAACATTAATATACATATTAAAACCCTAATTTTCCACAAATTGTTTTATTGTTGTCCTGCTGTGTTAAAAAAAATTAATTATTTAAATAAAAATAATAATATCGCGATTATACCGTTATAATTATTTATTTTTATTATTATTATATATTTATACAAATGGTTATAATTAAAAGGACACATGAAATAAAAAGGAGTTTATTTACTTCGTTATTACTAGTATTAATTGCTATTTTTTTTTCAAATATGTAAATATACATACATATATACATATGTTTATAAACATTTGTATTTTCATTGTGTGTTTTAATATATGAAGGAAAAAAACAAAAAAAAGAAAGAAATTTGATATAATATCTCTAGTACATAAAAAAGGTAAAGAAAATCATTTTAAACTTTGTTCGAGTAAAAAAGATGAAAGATTAACAGTACGGAAAAATTATAACAGTTTTATTTTGTTCATGATTCTGTAAATATATTATACATAACATAGATTATATGAATATGTTATAGGATTATAAATGTATATATGTAGATACGATTGAAAGCATATAAAATTGCTTGTCATTAAGGAAAAACATTATGACACTTATATCATATTGTATATGTATACCTATTAATATTATTTGGTTATATTGCCTTACAACATGATAGGAAAAAAAAAAAAATTGGTCTTCTCATCATGGGGTGAATAAAGAACGAATGGAAATTTTTATTTTTGTTTTTTTTTTCTTCTTGTTCATTATTTATTCAATTCTTGAATTTTTTTTGTTTTTTCTATTTCTGTAGTTTGCTACAAAATTTTCCTCTATAGTTGTTATAAACAGTGTTTTTATTTTTTTTTTTTTTTGTGTTTGCTATTTTGGAAATGTAAAAATTTTTTTTTTTTTCTTGCTATACATCATAAGTTCATAGTATAGAATTTTTTTTAATCTACTGAATTTTCACACGCATAATACATGGTGCCGGAGTATATTATGATTATAAGTGTTCATTGTTGCTTGCGTAATTTTGTTTTGTTTTATTTTTTTTTTATTTGTGTTTTTTGTTTTTTTTGTAATGTAAAACATAAGTTTTAAAGTACATATTCATATATAGTTTAGTTTGCTTAAACTCGTATAAAAATATAAAAAATAATTCTTAAACATTAAAGTATTAAGCTTGCCTGTAAATCATATATGTACATACACATGTACTTATTACTATAAAAACATGTTCTACATAAAAAAAAAAAAAAAAACCCAAAATTAAATTTCTGTAAAAATTTTTATTAAATTAAATTTTATTTGAAAAATTATCATTATAGTTTTATATCTATATTAAATTTTCTTTCAGAAAATTATTGTATATGTATATGTATTTGTAACATGGTTAGGCAGGGAACCGATTTCATTGAGGTCCATAGTAGCGACAAAGTTGTTTAAAAAAATATAATATTGAATTTGCAAAAATATAAAGAAATGTTCGAGTCTATTGAGAAATTACAAAAAATATGTACTTAAAATTTAAATATCGCGAAAAAAGTAATAAGTAAAGATTTTGATATGATATCTTATATTGATCTCATTTTTCTAAAAAGTTAATTTTACCCTTTAGCAAATTAGGTACAGATAGATATCAGAAAAATTCTAGAAATGAAATAGTTTCTTTGTTAAACATATTATCGTTGTCATCACACCGATGACCGAACGTCTCCGAAATTAAAAAGCACGGAATAGAAATTAAAGCCCATAATTAAAAAGAATCAAAACTTGTGAGCTTCAATACCCTTTGAATTAGAATTAAGAAGGGTAGGTATTACTTACAGGTCAAAAATAATTAGGGGGAAATTTAGAGTTGATTTCGAAATCAGTGTTTATAACACCACAATTTTACATTTTTTTTGTTGAAATTATGTTCCATGTTTTGTTGTTCAAAAGATCTATGTGCAAAATAATAGAGAAGGATTTTATAGTTGATTTCAAAATTAATGTATACTCTGAATTCGAAATTCCAATATATATACGCATATAGAGGACTCCGAATTAAGAGGAATTCCATAGTTGGATATAATCAAATGAAAATCCAGTCAAATTATAGTTCAGGCAAATGAAAATATATGTAAGTAAGTGATATCCTATAGTCAAATAAAAGAATGATTTATGACAGTAATATGTATATACGACAATTATAATTGGCTTTAATTGCCGTTTTAAATGAAATTAAAGTCCACGATCTAATTGAATTAAAACCCGTGGTCTTTATTTTTTTATTGAAAAGGAATTATAGCCCGTGAGGTAGCATCTTGCTGCTAATATAAATCAAAATTTACTAACAACTCCAAATAAAATTAAAAATTAAATATGGGATTGCCCAATTTAAGTTTACAATTAACAGCAAACAAAGTTCGAAAGGTAAATTAAAGGAAACTGGAAATATTCGTTTTAGCATCGGGCCGTCAAACATTTTGTTTTTATCAGATAATGATTACATTTTTTTTTTTGGTGCCTTTCTCTGCCACACAAATGTAACAAAGAAATGGCACAGTCTTTCCTTTTCAGGGGAAAATATTCTTACGACGCATATGTGATACGAATCCACACTCCCTCGGTGTTTTTAGAGCGTATCTTATACGCTCTTACTCACTAGGCCACCGACGCCCCATAAATCAAAATTAGAATGAAAAAAGCCAGCAGCGGTTGGAAAAAAAATATTTTCGTTAGAGCAATTCCAAATTTAAAAATTCTAAACTTTAACCCAAAATTTTAAGGCTAAAAACTAAAAAGTTATTAAATTTTTTTTAACCATTTCTAGAAGCTTAAAATTTACATTATTTTTTGATTTTAGAAAATCCAAAATTTCTGTAATCAGTATATAAATTAATCTGTACCTATATGTATATTATATAAATTCTACCACCTACATTTTTCATATTTTAATAATTATTTAAAAAAAAAACAACTTTAAAAATTATTCTATAATAAAAACTGGTTTTATATTCACTCTTTTAATTTTTGTTTTTTTTTTATTCTTGTTAAATTTTCATTGTACAATAACTGTTTTTTTTTATGCTTTTAATTCATCCTTGCTATTAACAAAAGGACAGCATGCGCGCATCCATTACATCTATAAAATTTTTTTTGTTTTTTTTTTTTGTGTTGCATTCTGCATTTACATACAAGCATAATTTTTTTTTGTTTCTTTCATAATATTCTTTCATTAAATATATATATATTCAAATAAAAACTTCATCATAATCATCATCAACATCATCATTATCATAATCATAATTATCATTATCATGATTATTATTATTATTATTATGTATTATGTAACAGAAATAAAATTCTTCACCAGTAAAAATCATGATCAAAGGGAAAAGATTTCATTTTAATCATTTCATTTTTCATCATTTCTATCATCATTCCATTATCATCATCATCATTTTATTTTTTTATAATCATTTGGATAAAAGGGTTTACATAATTTTTCTTTATTCATAGATAAAAAGCATATAATGACACAAACATACAAACTATTATATTTAATGTTATTTGATTATATGTATATATATGTATATAATAATGGTAAATTTAAGGTTGATTATAAAATATTAGTATATATTAATTTATATATAAAATGAGTATATATTACTTACATCATCTTACCCTTCCCATTTGTATCATATAAATTTATCTAATACCTGTGTTCTTTTTGACGTTTGAGCTTTTTATTTTTCCTTTTAGTACCGATTTTATATATACCAAAAAGAATTTTCATTACGAATAAATGCACAAAGTTAAAAACAATTAAAATGTAATGGAAATGTATTGGGGCATTCATATTAATTTCCTATTTTATAAAAATGTTAACATATCCATTAAGTTAACAGGATTCAAAAGGAGCACATTTCCCCAAAAAAAAATTTTAATCAATATTTGAAAATGATGAAAAACCGAAATTATAATTAACATCAATCAGATACATTACATATTAGCAATAAAATAATAGAAAAGTAAATCTGCATGAACATATCAAAAAGATGATACACGAAAGTTAAAGAATTCTAAGAATAAATGCTCTAAGAATTATTCCCTATAAATAAAAATTTTAATTAATTGTAAATTGGCTTTGCACTGTCTGTACACTATTTTGAACAAAGTTTAAGTTTTCAAGGGCAGTAACTTAATATGTACTGACATTGAAACTTAATTCATATAATGGGGTTACAATCTAAACTAAATTGAATGAGAATTTCCATTTACTTAAATTGAAACTTAAAAATATAATAGACAAAAAAAATTTGTTTTTTGTAAGGTAAAAAGAAAATTCAACAAAAGTTAGATATTCTTATTTAAGAACTTTTAAAGACAATTTCTAATTTAAAAATTATTTAAATAAAAAAGACAAACAGTTTTCAAACTTCCAATCGATTTAAAATAAAAAATCAATACAAGAAAGTGGCATTTATATAAAACGTTACGCTGACAAAGTTTTTTTCCCACTTTGCAAAGCTTTAAATATTCTATTATCCTACAATTTTTTTTTGGGTTATTTTTTGTAGAAATAAATTAAAACTTTTGAAGTACAAAAAAAAACACAAACGATAGCATATACTTATATAGAAATCATAGTTCTATCTGTGATTGTATCCAGCGATTGGTGCAGTGGTTGACGCACCACTTATCATTCATAAGGGAATGTGAGGTATTGGGTTCGATTCCCGGCTGGTTACAATAATTATAATATAAAAAAAAAAATATTCATATGTATATCGCAATATATAAAATACTTTATATATCATACACCCCATATATCTCGTACACCCCACATTCCTACCAGGAAACAAGGGTTATAGATACCTGGCACATTTATGTACCGCGGTACCTGGATATTAATAAATAAATCTGTAATTGTCAATCTACATAATATTACTGCTAACTATATATATTAGATATGTGAAACCTTTATACAAGATTAGCTAAATAGATGTTTTAATATTTATAGTATGGTTAGGTACCTATAGTAGGACTACTATGTACACTTAATATTACTCTTTAACTACATTGAATCGATATTTTAATTCAAAGGACCAGAACAAAGTTTTCTAGATTTGTTGAAGTATAGTTCTAGAAAATGTCAATTTGTTTTAGAATATTTTTTTTAGATGAATTTCGTTTCATTAAGAATAGTTTTCTGAAATTGTCAACATAATATTTTGTACATTTTGTAAACTTAAATTTTTTGCTTTAATGAAATGAGCCACAATGACGGACGTTATTATATAATTATATGGAATATTTATAAATTTTATAAACATTCTAGGAGAATAAAATAAAAAAAACAAATATTACAAAGATAAAATAATGATGAACAATAATGTGTAACATTTCGATAAAACAAAACAATCAAAAGAAAATTCATTTTAAACAATTTCATATCAAAATTATAAAATAACAACTTTGAATCCTTTGAATCCTAAAATTTTGACAAATGAATAAAAGTGTGCATATGATACAACAAAATTGTGTTGAAAAAATGTTCACCGAAGCGTTTATAAATTATTGTTATGCATTTAGGTACGAGTATATAGTAACATATTATCCTCATGTTTAACAAAACATATATACATATACATATATATTTTCAATAATTTTAATGAAAAGTTTTACATTAAGATATGGTTAATACTCTTGAGGGTTGATTAAATATTAAAAAGCGCGGTAATGTTAATTACAAATATTTGTATTTTGTTTTTTTTTTTTATCTTGTTCAAAGAATTCGAAAGATTAAAAAAAAATATATTTCAAATATTGGTAAAATTGCAATAACGTAACAAAATTTTAAAAATATTTAATATCCATTAAGAGTATATATCACATAATAGGCCTCACTTAGATTACTGAATCAAGAAAATTAAAGAATTTTCGTAAATTTCATGGAACGTTACAGTTAAAGATTTAAACTAACAACTGAAAACTAACAAATCAAACTTTGAAGTTGCCTTATTATAGACATTAAAAGTAAATTTTAAACTGATCTTTTTCGGCAATAGAAAAGAGTTTGAACTGTTCTAAATAAATTATGTAATTAATTGTTCTTTTTTTTCAACATTCATTTTTTTCTGTTTTTTTTTTTTTGTTATACCGTTTTTACTTTACCTGAAGATATTTTTATTTTAAATAAAAACATTTTTACTTTAAATGAAAATTTTTTACTTAAAGTGAAAAAAATTTTACTTTAAATGAAAATATTTTACTTTAAGTTAAGAAATTTTTGTGATAAAAGTTTAAGTAAAAAAAATACATATAATATACCTACATACATAAAATAAATATACATGTACATAATATACTCGTAAATATCAAATACATAAATATCACATCCAAATATATGTATATTAAGTACTAAGTAAATTAAATATTTGTACATTAAATATTTATACAACATAAATTACTGAAGTAAAAATTGTTTATTTAAAATAAGAAAACCTTCACTTAAAATATAAAATATTCTCTTAAAGTAGAAAATTCTTCAGTTGAATTAAAAAAGGTATATGAAACATTAAAACAACCAAAATATATAATGTAATATGGAACAAAAAATAAAGTCATCTATATACGGACAGCCAAGCTACCGTTAAATTCCTAAAATCAAAATTCAGTGTCAGTTTCTTAGATCTTAGTAGTTCTACATTAAAATAAGAAAACCTAGTAATTAAAATAAGTGAACCTTCACTTAAAGTAAAAAAATATTCTCTTAAAGTAGAAAACTTTTCAGTTAAAGTAACAAAGGTATATGAAACATTAAAACAACCAAAATATAATGTAATATCGAACAAAAAAATAAAGGCATTTATATACTGACAGCCAAACTACCGTTAAATTCCTAAAATCAAAATTCAGTCTCAGTCTCTCAGATTTTAGTAGTCGTCAACGTCATTCGTCAAATGCATTTATTCTCTCAGAATGAGTTAAGAGAAGATTTTAATAGGGTACGGCTGTTGTATTTTGGAGGTACATAAAACAGCCATACTAATATAAAATTAGTGAATACTAATAACGGTACTAATAACTTTAGTTACGTTGTAGGTGTTGTAGGTGTATAAATAAAAATTTCAATGGTGCATTAAGCTTTAAATAAATGTGCAGTATATTTAAAGAGAAAATGGAAAATAATCGCAGTCGTTGAAATTTGAATGAAAACAATTAGGAATTTTACTATTGATTACCATTGAAATTAAATCTAATAAATAAATATTTTTAAACTTTGGATTTCCCAAATGTCCTGCTACAGACAGTATTGAATTATTTTATTTTAGAATTATAACTTAAGAATAATTTGAATTTTTCTGAAATACTTTTAGCAAATGTAGTGTAATCTTTCAAAAAAAAATAATAAAAAATGGAATTTCTGTCTTTGGGTTTTCTATTACATATATAGGACTTTTAATTCAGATGTATGTTTTGGCAAAAAATTATACTTCAAAAAGTATATGTGTGATGTTTCGATTACGAAAATAATAGAAATCTGTTAATTTTTACACTAAGATCACTTTCCATCATAATCAAAATAATGAAATAAAGAATTTAACTGCTTCTATTAAGTAATGACTATCCAATCATAAGAAACGTCTTTCTTGTACAATAGATACAGACGAGTAATCAACGGCGTAGTGAAATTAATGATTCACGAAACTGAAACTTAGTCAAATATGAATAATAAATGACTTATTGGATGCCCTATACTCCTCATATAGGAGTGGCAAGGAACAAAACAAAAAATAAAATAAAATAAAAAATCTAATCAAATATATGGTCAATTTATGTGTGTTAAAATACTTCAGTTTTGCATATTAAACTCAGCTATAACATAGAGTGCAACAAAATAAATACACAATTATAAAATCATATTTATTTGTTCGCCTATATAAAAAAATTTATATCCTATAGTACAGGTCATACAAAACAATATGTTAAACATTTTTATATTGACATTTTGAGAATTCGAGCGTTTTTTTGTTGTCTATTCTAAAATTCGTTAATTTTGAACAAACAATTTTAACATTAATGATAAAATTTTCAATTTGAAATGAAATGCAGCATTAAATAAAATAATTTTTCAACTCATAAATTTCTAAATTAGGACAATACTAAAATAAATAGCGTAACTTTCGTGTAAATTAAATTTTAATCAAAATTTATTCAAGTTATGGTTTCACAGTGGATTTATTAAAATGATGCAGTGGTAGGAATGTACTCGTACATGTTCTCAGATTTACAAAATTATAAACTAATCTTTTATTATAATGAATATTACAAAAACAATGACAAATGATAGAAGAAGGTCAGAAGACCACGTCAAAAATTTAAAACTTTAAAAAGAAATGTCCAAAAATTAATGAATATAAGGAATACCAAATGTGGAGAACAAAAACTGCGTACAATGAACTTCTCAATTTTCATCTAAAAAAAAAAAAATTAACAATAAATAAGTTAAAGCTATAATTAGAGGGTTGTAGCCCCATGATGTTGAACATAAAAATAATATAAACCATTTTTTCAAATTATTAAAACCAAAGCATCAAAGAGTTCTTTTTAATTCATTCGCTTTAATTTTACAAGACCCCTTTAAGTGACAAAACATTTGCTTGCTTCTTTATTGCGTTTTTTTTTTTTTTCACATTTAAAGTATAAATCATCCCCTAAGTATCTAAAATTTAAAAATAAAAAAAAAAATAAAAACAAAATCATATTATAAATAATCTATATGAAAAAAATAAATCCGAAATAAAAAAATGTACAGCAGAACAAGGATTTCATTAAAATACTTACATATTATATTATATACAATATTACATATACATATATACTCATAGCATTTTCTTTTTATCATATGCAAACCTTACACTTTTTGCTCCTCTATTCATAGACTTTATAACGATTTTCTTTTGTTATAAATTTTCATATGAAATTGTTCCACTTAGAGTTTAAAATTCTTTCTACTTAGAACAAAAAAAAAAAAAAAAAAACAAAAAATTGGAAAATCTAACGTCGACCCATTTCTGGTTTTTTTTTTTTTCTCTTTTTTTTTTATCTACTTCTAATGTTGTTTCAATCTTTTGCTCAAAGACAGCAGATAGCAAAAGAAATAAACAAACTAAAAAAAAAAAAAATGAGTTGAGATGAAATTTTTTTTAAAGGGTGGTATAAAATTTTACGTTTTTAATCTATAAGTACGAGTATATACAGGAGAAGAATAAGAAAAGCTGTAAAGGAATAACAAATTGTTTTTCGTTATTTTTTCTAATATTTTCTTTTTATTTTTATTTTTGTATAAATTGTTAAGATATTTCCTCTTGTTGCTTTTTAGTTCCTACATGAATTATTAAAGAAAATTAGAAAAAAAAAAAAAATGTTTCCATATAATTTTAAGATGTGGTTTAAATGTTAGCTATTTTCTGCCATTTGTATTACAATACTTTTTTTTTGTATTATTATTGTTCTACTGTTATTTCTTGATAAACTACCTTAGGGAATTATATATGATTTTGATACTAAGTTTAATTTTTTAAAATTTTTTTTATGATTTAATGCTTTAAAATTGTTATCTTTGAATGTCTAAAATATATTAAAAATTATTGAATTTCAATATATGTAATCCGAATTGAGAAATTTAAACATGGCAGAATGTAAGTTATACAGTTTTTTAAGTTCCAATTTTGAAAAGGACAAAGTTTAAGATATATGTATACATGTATTTTGTTTTAAAGGTATTCTTTTGAGTTAAGTTTAATGTCTAATATTATGCACAGATAATTTGCTAACATTTTTGCAGAGGTCACAAAGATATCATTTGTTTAGGCTGGAAAGTGTAAATCTAATCAAAGAAAAATTATTAAAATTGTAATGTGTATAGATTTTGAATTATTATTGAATTGAATTATCAATTTTTTTGTGTGTAGCTGATAATTATATCACTCGCTTTTTGTAATATTTTTCATCTTTCTTCGATGATTAAACAAACTGACAGGTAGTATAACTGTGTCATCAGAAAACGTATAGCTATACAGTTCTGCTTTCTGATTAAGGCAAATCGCATGTGATTATTAGGAACTTAAAACATAAGTGAATAGCAAAAAACTAGACGTCCCTTTTTTTTTATATTTGTGTATGATATTAGACGTGCACCTCATAGTATAAGATCACCTTAAGAAGATATTTGATATAAGAAAATATCTGAATTTGTTGGGCGTAATCGTCCAAAAATGTCGATATATATAATAAAATTTTGACGCACAAACAAATTTTAAAATAGAATCGGCATATCAAAAGCTTTAAAAAAGTTCCTCCTACACTAGAACCGACATATCCATCGACTACGGTGCGAGCCAACAGCATTTAGTTAAAGAATTGTGATAAAAAGCTTCATTCTGCAAGTATTCAAATATTTCAAAATAAGGTATTGCTTAACATATTTTTATTTTATGGACTCATAAAATCTCTACTATATCAGACGCAATTAAAAATAGAGCATAAAATTAGACTTTTCCACTAGTTAATGTGACTTATTAACAATCAAAACTTTATTTTTTATATACTTAAATTTCAACAAAAATATCAGAGGATAATTCTTAAAGTAGAATAAGTCCTTACAGTACCGTTTAATTGATATGGCCGAAGTAATTTGTCCTTTATTAAGGTTTCGATCCCAACTACAAAACAAAATGAGTGGGCATTTTAATATGATAGAAATTTTATTACTTTGATGCAAAAGATGTAAAAATTTTTTAAATAAAAGATGGCAGACACAGTAAAAATACTTTACGCAATTAACAAATAAAAAAATTTTAAATGTTAGAAGATTATGTAAATTTATTTCAAGTAAAAAGAATACATTTTATCATTTATTAACTAATAACATACCCTAATTTCCAAACAAATTATTTCTTACTTTATTCACATCCTTATTTTTTTGATGACTTGCCACGGTTGCCAATTCCTGTACTTGAATCAGATTTGTTGGAAAATTGGATACACATTTGCGTTGGTATATACAATTAATTTCTTAAGACTACTTTGGAATTACAACTTCTGTTCAAAATTTCATCATGAGCTTTAAAAGACTATACACTATGATAAAGATAAAGATGCAGTTTTAGTCTAATCTGTTTTTTATATAATCTTTTTTATAAATGTATACCAATAATTTTCGATACATTTACGTTTTAATTTGTAATCAGAATTTGCAAGTAAAGACAAAAGAATTTTCCATTTTTGATATCTAAAAAAAAACTTGGAATTTTTAACATACACAGTCTTATATACAGTTCTGCTACAAATAAATTGTTATACTTTAAATTTCCAATTTATAAAAATATTCTTAAGTTAATTTTTTATTTTATTTTTTTATTATCAATTAAAAGTTTCATTATCGCAAAAAATAAAAAAATGGTTTTTTCTTCATTCATCATCAGAAAAAAAAGAAAAAAACAAAAAACAAATCAATGCTGATGTCGGCTCTTTCATCAATTAAATAATAACGAAATTTGTAGTGAGCAGCGCATCAGTTTTGTTTTTTTTTTTCATATTGTGTGCAAGACATAAAAATTAACCGACATAAATTCCAAAATAACATTCAACTTCAATAAATCAATCGGGTCTAAGACCTCCTATAAAATTTTATTTGATTTAATAAAAACAAAATAAAAAAAAAGAAAAAAGAAAAAAAAAATAGCGCCAATAAAATTTGTTGCAAAAGGAAATATTGGTTCATCTTAATTTTGGAATATTAAAACAGCATAAAAAAAAAATTAAAAATGCCGTGGTGTATGCATCTTAAAATTAATTTTTTTTTTCTTTTTTTTTTTTTTTAATTCTTTGAAGAATGCGAAGACAATGCCCTTATATTTTACCTCAAGGCTAATTTAATATTTTTTCTTCTTCTGTTACTTTTTTTTTTATTAATTTTTTAATTTTCTTAGAAATTTCTAACAATTTATACAAAGTCAGAAGTAGAACTAAACTAAAAAGTAAAGCAATGATTTGGTTTGTATGTTAACGGTTAGTTTTTGGTTTTTTTCTGCGCCTTTTGCAACATCCATGATATTTTGTAACTGTTGCATTTTAAATAAAATACATAGGTATTTACATATTAATAAATACATAAGTATGTATTTTAATGTTATGTATATGGGGCAAAACCCCATAATGGGTGTATGGTTGTAGGGCTATGACACGTCACCTTAAAATTTCATATATAAGTGATTTATAATTCAGGATCTTGTTGGTTAGGTACAGTTTTTAAAACTTTTTGTCAAATATTACTCATATTCATTAATTTCATATGGCGGAAATTTTCTTTAAGAAATTTAAATATTGATAAATTTTTGTTTTCGGATATCGCCATAACGGTTTTAGGTAATTCGATAATTGCGCATCAAATTACAAAAAAAATGATAATAAAAAACAGTTTAGAATTGAGACTAACACTAAAATTTGTAAATTTTCTTATAGGATTTTATATGTAAGAAAAAATTGTAAAAGATCAAGAAAAACTTTTTCCAATTTCATAAGGTAATCTTATATGATTATAGGAAGAGCTGTTAACACAGTAGAAATTCTAATGTTGAAGCTTTGAGTGTTACATTTTACTTAATAATGCTAATTCTAAAAATTCTGTCTTTTCTCAAAATTTCAAGTTTCTAATTAAAAGCGTGTCAGAATAATGAACGAAGCAAAATCTTGCAAAATTTTGATGGTAAATTGATGGATGATGGATGGTTGAACGGTAAATTTAAATAAACAACTGCATAATTTCAATATTAATTTAAAACTCTCTTATCTTGTTGTAGTTTAACATTTTTAATAATAAAACCTGAAATATACACATGTGCAAAATAGAGCTTTTTCAAATTTGAAAATTTGTTCCATAATGGTTAGAACTACATAAATAAAATTGTTCTATTACATACATATATTAATTTTGTTTACAGACCTACGGACTTTGTTACTAAAAACCAAATTTTTCTTTCATTTTTTTTTAAGAAATTTTGAAATGTGATTTAGTGTTTAAATTTACTGTTATCCAAAATCGAAATCCTAAATGAAAAAGTTTGCAATATTTTGAACCTTCCGTATATTTGAATCTTCTATATTCCTAATAGAAGCTTGAAGCATTAAAAACTTTAATCTCTTATTGAACTGGAAGAAAAGAAATAATAAAAATCGATGAAAATAAATTTGAAGGGCTTCAAAGTATATAACCAGCTCCCTGTCTCGAATAGTTGATTTTGAGGAATAAAAAATTAAAAATTAGAAATCCCTGTTCGCTTAGAATGAATTTCAAAGTCTGTAAACACTACACAAGTTATTTTAATATAGAAAAATGTTAATTATTAAACATTTTTTTTAACAGTTTACAAATGGATTTTCTCATTTAAAATATGATTTTCTTAAAATTAAAAAAATCGTTTTAGATTTTATTAAACTGTTCTTTACAAAAAAAAAAAAATTTGCTAAAATTTCGCAATTTTAAAATAATTTTTTATTATTGTTTTGGTAAATAGGCTTTAAAAATCTTTAATTTTTTTTACCGACTTTTTTATATGTCGGTTCACAAACTGGTTTACAAATTCAACTTTCCGGATAATTTGAATTTAAAGTTTACTGAAGACAGTTTTACAGTAAGACTAAATAAAGTTAGTTAACTGAGAATATGGAATCAAAAGTAGAACAAAAAAAAAAAAAAAGAAATAGAAAAAATACTAAGATATTTTATTCTAGACAAAATATCTAAAGTGTTAATTATGATTAATTTTCCAAGAAATGCACATTTACAGAAGTGGGATTATATTAAATAAACTATAATGCATTAAAAAGGTAAAAAAAATAACAAGTTAAACAACATACATTATATTTCACATAAAAAACAAACAGAGGCCCTTTTACCGTTAAAAAATAAAAGTAAAAAAAAAAAAAAACAAAATGTAAAACCAAAAGATAAATATTTTATTCATCATTCATTTTTATTTTAACTTACAAAGTGACTTCTTTTCTTTTCTCTCCTGTAAATCAAAATTCAACGAAAGAAAATAAAATAAAATAAAAAAAGAAGTAGGTTTTTTCCCAAGATTTTTTTTTATTTTCGATTACTGTTTTGTAATTTGTTTGTTTTTTTTTTTCATTTTTCTTTTTTTTTGTGCGCAATGGTTATATTTTTATATAGAGTAAATTACCTGCCGTTCTATTAAATGTCTTCTTTTTTTTTTTTAATATTTATTGTAACTATGGTATTTTCTTATATAAATTCAACTACAAAAAAAATTAATAAATTTAAAAATGAATAACAAAATAAATAAAAACGATAGGATAATTTTAATTCATACTTATAACTCACAAATAAATTATTACTTTTTTTAAAACAATTATTGTGCAGAAAATGACACAACATAGCAATAACGGACATTTAAATTCTTTCTTCTTTTTTTTTTTTTTTATATGTGACATAAATGTGACAAGGAAATTACAAGGCTTTTCCTTTTCAGACGTGTCTATAAATGTAGTAAGGGGGAATTATTCTTACAACGTGTGTGGGATTCGAACAAACATTTCGTCGGTGTTTACAACGTATTTCATACGGTCTTGTCCATAAACCCACCTAGGCCCCTCCTATTATGTTATATACCTAACTATAGAAGTTTCAAGTGGAAAATTCTCAAAATTAATTTACAATTTCATTAATTATTATTGGAACCAATTGATTGCCTTGAAAAATAAATTATTTGTTTGATTTGTATTTTAATATTCTACTACAATGAATCATTTAGTATCGCTGGGTATTTCAACTAAAAAAACACTTAACTAACATGCTTTGAAACTAAATACTGGTTTTGCAACTATTAGTATTTACAACTTCGTTCCTTATATAACTATTGATCCTGCACATCCTATTTTAGGATTGTAGAATAAAATGAACAAAGAATATCGATATTAGAATCGATAACAAAACAACTTAAAAATTGAAGACATTGTTAAAAAGTTGTTTCAAACTTTTTAAATTCATTTCGAACTTTCAAATTTGTGAAATTTTACCAGAATATAGAGCACTTTTTTTCTAGAATGAACCTTTGTTTTTATAACAAAAAACTTTTACTAAACTATTATCCATTTAAACATTAATCCTGACTTATTTGTTGAACATTAACTCAAAAATGTCAGAGTTACAAGGTTATAAAATTCTTATTTGGAAAATCATGATTGGATATCCAGAATTAAACGGAAGCTCCATCGGTGAAAGTTAATCTAAATTTTTATAATAAATAAAAACCAATATTTTAGTCAAGTTAAACTACCATAACATTTTT
The DNA here is from genome assembly GCA_947095535.1 of Poecilobothrus nobilitatus. Classification (NCBI taxonomy): domain Eukaryota; kingdom Metazoa; phylum Arthropoda; class Insecta; order Diptera; family Dolichopodidae; genus Poecilobothrus; species Poecilobothrus nobilitatus. The sequence goes on along the minus strand of OX352773.1, from coordinate 81,789,480 downwards.
ATATTATATTTTTTTAGCTCCATTCTTTACTTTGTTTTAACTGTAATCAATTCCAAGTCACGCATTATTTCATATTATTCTCTTTAACAATTTGTTACCTGTTGTTGTTATAAAAAAAAAACAAAAAAAAAAAGAAAGAAAAACACAAAATAAAGAAAAATCTAATGAAAATAAATATAAATGAAAAATTTAAATTCCAAAAGTTGATATTGTGATGCTTTTCGTGTTTAAGTTATTAAAGAAAAATACAATACTACACATAAACAACAACAGCCAACCAACAAAACTGATAATATTTAAAGAAAAAAACATTAGAGAAAAAAAGCCAACATAAAAAATTTTTAACTCTCGACTTCAAAAAATACAACACTTAAAAAATAAGCAACAATAACAGTAGAAATAAATAATGAAGAAAAATCAAGGGGAAAAAAAAAGGAAATCAAAATAGAGAAAAAGAAAAACTGGCATAAAAAAAAAAAATAAAATAAAAACAAAATATAAAACAATAAAACTTGAAAAAAATAAAAATATAACAGCAATATTTAGGTGAAAGTAAATACTGAACATCGTACATAGTTCCGAGTTAGACAATAATTTTTTTTTTTTAATTTTTTTAGTTTTTCTTTTGTGTTTTGTTTTTAACTCTCTTTATTCTTCTTTTACCACCTCTTCTTTCTTTCTTTTTCGTTAAACTTTGACTTTTTTTGGTTTTTGTTTTTTTCTTTTTTTTTTGTTTGTATACTAATTGTTTTGGGTTAGTGAAGTTTTGAGAAGAAGATTACACAATCGACGACAATTTATTTAACATTATATTGTTGTTAAAAAAATGGTAACGGTTTTTATTAAAAAACAAAAAAAAAAAAAAAATAACTGAATATTCAGAAATTTAATATGAAAATTTGTAATACATAATATAATAATAAAAAAAAACGTAACTATAAGTCAGTTATAAAGTTATAGTTAATGAAAAATATTTTTATTTTTTTTTTTGTCTTGAAAAAAAAATTAAAGAAACTTTTATTATTTAAATTAGGTTATATGTTCTACAAATTCAAGGCCATTATATTTAACTTTTAGTAAGTATAATGCGACATTTAAAGATTATAATAATCCAACAGTGATTAGATATAAATCTTAAAGTGATTATATAACACATCGTCGAATTTTTGTCTGGACGCAGTTTAGCAATAACAGTAGTAAAAATATCTAGCAGTAGTTCATTTAGTTTCTCTTCTCAAAAGATAATCATAACGAACCCTTGCGTTTTTAGAAAAAGTATTGTGCAGCCATTAGTAAAGCCATTCTGCAGGTTTCTTCACCATTTACTTCAGTTATTTCACCGTAAACCATTTCTGCAGGTTACTTCACCGCTACATCACCAAGAACGTTGAGTTGATGGCTACCCAGAGTTACTCTTCTGACCGTAGCCATCGCTGGGCACTTATACAGGTGAAGTGTATGTTTTGTTTCTTTCTCATTCTGTTTACCACAACTGTGGCATGATGAATTGAATGGAATACAATTGGCCAGTGTCCCATGAAAACACCTATTGTTCTGGCTATATTCCGGCGGTAATATAAAAAAAAAATGGATAGCTTCAATAGATTATCGGTAAGAAAAATTGCTTACTAAGGATGTCCTTTGATTTAGCAATTGTAAATTACATTTGTTCTTCTCGGATATCAGACTTGGTAGGTTTCTCGGATTCATATCCTATTAACCATTTTGTATAGGTAATAAAACTTCAATTAAATAACGCATAATCTTAAAATAGTTAAAAAAAAAAAAGAAATTGAGTGGTGAATAAAACTAATTTGCTTTGTTTTTGAAAACTATGTTGAAAATTTAAGTACTAAAATAAGAAAAGAAGAACTATCCAGCAAAAATGAAATATATACCTCTTGGTAGCTGCCTAATTGAATTTAATTTTGTTTCAAATAAGAAAATTCTAACCACAATTACAAGGGAACAGATATTGTGATAAGAAAAACGTTGTTCACATGTCAAAATACAAAAAAAAAAATAAATAAATAAATAAATCAAAAAATATTTTTTTTTGTTAAATTTAACTGTCTTTTCTTAAAAAAAAATTTCTTCTCATCGTTTAAAACATTTTTTTTTTAAACACCACCATATAGAAAAAAAATCACATAACATTAAAAGCGTAAAAAATTCAGCGTAAAGCAAGTAGCTTTAAAATTTAAAATTTCTTTTTTTTTCGTTTTTTTTTTTTTTTGTTTTAGTTTAGTATAATATGCGAATTCATCGTAGATATAAATGTATCTTTTTTTACATATACAAAAACAAATATTACTGCTAACGGCAAGGTAACTTATCAACTTTTATTGAAAGAAGAAAAAAATAAAAATTATCAACAATTTACTCGTATTTTCAAGCAATAACAATAAAATAATAAAAACATAAAAACTATAATATACTATACATATACTTACATACATAATGTATATAATATAAATAATAAGAAAAAATTTACATGAAACCTGTTGGTCTACAGGCAACTTAAGAAATTAAACTAATAAAAAAGAAGCAAAAATATTAAAGTTTTTTTTTTTTTTTTTTTATGTAATTTACCAGATTATTCACGAGAATTCTGTTGTTGTTGTCGTTTTTTTTGTTTTAAAGCACTGAAATTCTATCATGTACATATATGAAATCACTGTTGCTACTGATACTGAAACATCATAATACAATACCAACAACAATATCTTATACAAAAAAAAAAAAAAAAAAAATACCCAACGCAATATAATTATTAAGATACAGGTAAAGGTAAATATAACAGTGAGGATAAATTAAAATAAAAAAAAAAGCAAAACAACAATAACAACACCTATAAATAAGTGGAATGTAATAGGATGACCTATGAACGGTTATTTTATATTTTCTTTCTTATCTCTTTTACTTGCAACTATACAAGTCATAACAAATCAGAAATCAGAATTAAAAAAAAAAAAACTTAAATCTATAGATAGTTTTTTTTTTGTTCTTTAATTTAACATGTTGCTTTTTTTTTTGTGTTTATTTTTTTGTTAATGTACAATAGAACAGTTTTTTTTCCTTTATCTAATTAATTTAATTTTGTAAAACATGTTGTTGTAACCTCCTATAACTAAAAAACAAAAAAAAAAAAAATACTTAAAGATAATTAACATTGAGATAAAACTGCAACTGACATTCAAGTAAATAACCCAAAGAAGAAAAGTTACAAATTTAAAAGATCAAAAATATTATTATTCTTATACTAAAAAAAAATGATAAAATTGCAATTTCTGTTTTTCTATGTTGGATGGCAGTAGAAGAAAATTATAAAAAATAAAGTCAGAGATGATCAAAACCAAGGCATATTTAAATATTATACTTGAGATTAAATGCAGTAACTGCTAAAAATTTCAGAATCATCAAGTTGGCAAAAGTAAAATTTATGAATTTAATAGCCGTCTTGTTATCAATTTAGTGAAACTTTAGATAATAAAGTAAGTGCTTGGTTTTTAAAATAATTTTACAGATAAGGGTCTAGTAAACGTTAATTAGAGCTCTTAAAAGAATAATGAATTCATTAAAAAATAAAGCAAGAAAACAGAGACCGAGTGTAAATATAATGAATGAATGGTTAACAATTACAAAAATTATAAAATACAAACTATACAAAAACTAATTTCTAACCTATAAACTACTGAACGAAATTCGCAAAAAATCTTTAATTTTTAGCAGATTTTTCAAAAAATTTGTCGGTTCACTCTGTCAAATACTCTGTCCTTCCGTCAAACTTCTCGGTGACTTTTAGATAGCGACTTGAGAAAAAAAGATCTTATGCAATTACATTTTTACATGCTTAAACCGTTTTTTTTGGATTATTTAAGGTAACCTTAAAATTAAAGAAAGTGTCTAGTGATTTTCCACAATTTTTTCTCTTATATATATAGAATTCTAAGAAAAATTTTAAAGCAACTACGGCAGGCTTTTAGTTGGAACCTTGAAATTTGAAAGTAAAAAGATCTTTTGAAATTAGCATAAGTTTCCTTAGGTTTTTTTTTTTTTGTGATCACCGACTATTTAAGAGCATTTAAGGGTAAAAAATTTTAAAATTATTATTTTTAGAAACCTGTAACTTAGACAACACTGTACACATTTTTTGAAAATAAAACGCAAATATTAAAACTTCAATAATATAATTTTACATCTGGGTAACAGTTTTTTTTTTAATTACAAAAGGGTTGTTTTAAAACTGAAGAAAATTATTCTTGATTTTTCACAATTTTCTCTTAGATATAAAATTCGACGAAAACTTAGAAATTTTGGTGCAATTTAAAAAAATATGCGGCTTTTAAAACCTTTTGTTTTACATTCCACCTTATTTATTTTTGTGATTGTCACAATTCGTTACTTTGATATTTTATAAATCTTTTAAAACCTAATATTTATTCATGGCACTAAAAAATCAAAATTTCCATTTTATTTTAAGATTGCAGGAGATTTCTCTCCTTTTATGCAAAACACTCTGCAATAATATTTTAATATTTTACCAAGGAAATAAAATTAAAAACTGTTTTTTCAATATTTCTTAAAGATACCAAATTTAATTTTTTATGTTCAAAAGACTTTCTGGTCATATGAACCAATTAGTGAAGTCAGAATATATAAAATGAAAGTAAATAATAGATTAGACTCCAGGGATATCCCCGAAAAAAAAAATGATTAAAATTTACATTTAATTTATTTATTACAACTGATAAAATACAAAACTATAAGGAAAATCAATGACACATTTAAATTTAAAAATTTGCGGGAGATATCCCAAATAAATGACGAAAATTTTCATATGAAAATAAATTTGAAAAATTCGAAATAGATTCGAATAGGTTTCCGAAAAATATTTTTAAAACTACAAAATTTTTTGATTTGCAAAAAATTTAACAAAAAAAATAAACTAAAAATTTTTAAAATTTGAAAATTTTGGGACACAAATCCCAAAAACATTTCAATATTCATTGTTTCATGTTTCTCGGATATTTTTACTTTTAGAAATATTTACCGTAAAAATGATTGCCATTGAAATCATAGTTGTTTTTTGTGAAAAATCAACCAAAAGGAATTTTTTTTAGTATTGACGATCAGAAATTTTCCACACACACACACACACACAAAAAAAGGGTTAGAACTTGGGATTTCTAAATTTTTAGTGTTTTTTTTTTGTAATCAAAAATTTTTTTTTGTACATAAATTCAAATTAAAAACACATTATCAAAGTTTAGTCCGTCAAAACTTAATGAATTTAAAGTGGATTGGTTAGAAACAAACAAATTGTTTAACAAACTTTAAAAGAATTTTCTTTGAAAAAAAAAAAAAAATCAAAATGTTAAAAGTTTTTCTTTATAAAAACGAGAAATAAAAAACAAAAAAAAAAAAAACAAAACAAATCATAATAAATTAAATACAAAAACACAGCAAGGAATAAAAAAAAAAAACAAGTATATACTTTAAAGGAAATATAGTAAAGAAGACAACAGAAATGTTCAAAATAATAATTTTCCTGACATTTTTTCTTCTTTTTATTTTTTTTTTTCTGCTTTAATTCTTTTGTTTGTTTTTTTTTTTTTTTTTGTTAAATTTCAGTTGAATTTCCCATCAATAAATTTTCAATAAATATTCACATATATTTCCTTTGTATACATATTAAAAGTTAATATTGTTTAAAATAAATAGAAAATTGTATAGTAATAGAAAAAGAAGACTAAGAACTCAAAATAACAACTTACGAAAAAAATAAATGTTTTTTTTTTTTTGTACAAAAAATTTGATATAAATAAAAAAATTAAGAAAAAAAAAAAAAAATAAAAGAATATAAATATTTTCCTCCCCATCCGAAAATAAAAACCTTCAAACGAACAAAACAAAAAGGACTTTGAAAATTGTATACTCTTTACATTTACGTGCCTTAAGGTTAGTAAAAGGATATTGACGAAACGTTTTTTATTCTTCTTATATTTTATTTTTCTTGATTTTGGCTCCTGTCTTTACTTTCTTTTTTACCGATTATAAAAGTTAGAAAACTAAAGAAATCCAATACGGTTTATTATTTTTTTTTTTTTTTTGAAGAACTAAAATATATGTATGTATGTATATGGTAAAAGAAAAGAAAATATTTATTTTCCAAGATTTTTTTTTTTAATTTTATTTTGTTTTTTTTTTTTTTTCTAAAAAGCAATCCGATTCTAAAAACTTTTTCTATAATAATTTTCTTTTATATTTTTTACCTTTTATTTCTTTTGCTTTCCTTTTAAGCACCATGTTTTTCCTTTCAATATTTTCTAGTTAAATGTTTTGTTGTTGCTTTTCATATTTTTTTTCTCTTCATGTTGTTTTTCTTTTTCTTTTTTATAACAGTTTTCTTTTTTCTATTTTTTTTTTTTTTTGTTTTAAATTTATTTTTCTTCACTTTTTTATGGCTTCGTAATATTTATCCGTCTGTTGAAATTGTTTCCGCCACGTAATATCCTTATCCTTATATTATACAAGGATAAAATTTATTTATTATTTAACTTTATTTATAAACATATATACACATTTATAATAAAAAAAATATATATATATATATAATTATATATATATTAAAATGTAGAATGAATGACATAAAAGTGTATTGGGCGACATAATTAAACTTATTTGGCAGCAGGTATTAACTATCATTAAAGTTTTTATCAAGTATTAAAATACAAAAGTATTTTAGTTTTGTTTTTTTTTTCATTTTTGTTTTTAAATTTTCATATTTAATCGAGAATAAAAATTATTAAATAGAATTTTTATATTTTTGAGCTATTTCAGCTGTTAATATCAAGTCCAGTATTATAAGTTACGTTATTCTATGTTTTCTTTATTAGATCTTAGAAGAACCATGCCACGCAACCCAGAATCATGCAAGGTTATGCCAAACAAACAAAATCTTAGCAAAATACAATTACTTTAAAATTTCAATTATACATATATTACATTAAAGTCTATTATTTAAAAGTTTATAAATAACCATATTTCTGTTACGCTCCCTCCGCTGAATCTTCGACGTTTTAATCTCTTACTCTGTTATACAGATATCTAGTTGGAGTGGGAGTATGTTTCGATTAAAAAAAATTGCTGGTGACTGCAATAAAAGTTCTCCGAAGAGAAAAAAGAAGAGCCTCACTTGCTTACCCTTACGTAGTCCTTAAAATGTAAATAGCATAATTCAGCATATCGAAATTCGAATATTGCTAAAGTAGATGATTATAAAAAATTGGAGATAATTACATTTTCAATTTACAAATGTTTAAGGAAAAGCATAACATCTTCGTTCATCATATTGCTTCAAACCTTAAACGTATTTTCATTTCATAGCAAAATCTTTCCTTGTCCAAAAATGAAAAAGTAGTGAAGGTGTCCTAACCCTTTGCTTAATCAAAAAGTTAGATAGTGTTTAGTGAGTTAAAATCCCACATACCTTAATAAAAGAATCGTGCTTGTACAACTCTTCTTTAGATGATTTCTATCAAGCCTCGTAAAAAAATGTAGTTTGTTGGAATATTCAAAAAAATAAAAATTATATGTACTTTTTAATAGAAGCCAGAAGACTGTTCCAGATATTAAAGAATTACTTTACAAAAATCTGTTCCAAAGATGAGGGAATCAAAAATCTGTGAAAAAAAAATATATAGAATTAGCCATCTAGACATTTGACTACGTAGAGGTGAGCAACGGATATTTTTCTTGTTTCTCTTTAGAGAACTTTGATTGGAGGCAGCACACTTTTTATTCGGTCGACTTATAAATAATATTAGGATATTTAAAACCATTGCGTTCGTATAGTTTTAAAATTTCAAAAAAAATTTTCTAAAATCACTTAAATTTCAACAAGTATAGAAAACAACATACAGGTTTAAAAAATTATGTAACAGGGTCCAGCAGCAAAGGAAAAACAGAAAGAAATAAATAATATGTCCATTTTTATTTTTTTCTTTTTAATTACAAGATCGTATAAGGAATATTTTATCACTCATTTTTTTTAAAGAAGCGTTTCAATTTCTTTTAATCTTTAAAACAAATTTAAAAGCGGTAGATACTTACCCATTTTTAAAGTGGTACTTACTTTTGTATATCTATAAAATTTAAAATTTATAAAATTTTATTCATTCATTAATTCCTATTTTAAATTTTTAAAAATGTTTTCTCCTTTCCCTTTTTGAAATTTGAAAAAATCTGCGATACCGAAATTATTTGATCAAAATCTAATATATAGAACATTTTTTCCCCTATTATTTTATTTTAAAGTTTTTTTCTTTTCATTTTGTTAAAAGTTTGAAGTGTTTTTAACAAAATTTTATGTTGCAAAAATTTTTTAAAGATAAAAACTAAAACTAAAAAAAAATAATAATAATAAGAAATACAAAAAATCTACACAATTGAGAAAATTCAAAAAATCATTTGGCAAAAAAAAACAAAAAAAAAAGTAAAATAAAATAAGAAATGCAGCTTTAATGCATTTATTCAAATTTTCTTGGCTTTTAAAAGTTTGTAATAAAAAAAATTCTCCACTTGAAAGAAAGAGAAAAAAAAAAGATCGGTTTTTTTAACAACTAAAAAAGTTTTTGATTTAGAAAATGGTTTTGTTTAAATGCAAGAAAATGGAAGAAAATGATAATTAGGTAAGTTGCAATCTATTTAATAATATAAAAATGTATATATATACATATATATCTATATATATTTATGTAATTAATTTATAATAATGAGAAAAATTTCACCTGTATTGCAATTAAAAATTATTTAGAAAAATTTCTAAAACCACAGTTCAAAATTTCAAGAACGAGGAAAAATTTAAATTACGAATATTCAGCTAAATATAAAGTTTAACAATTAATTTTGAAGTTTTACCAACTTATATAATATGTACATACGAGTATATAGAATATAATATATTTATTTCTTTAAAGACTATAAACCTATATACCATTAATGCCAATTGGAATGAATATCGAAATTTTAATCAACATAATCATTTATGTATTCAAAATTTTGTTGAAATTAAATTTTATTAAATTTAGTATATCTGCGATATATATATACATATATAAATATATATATTTGATATGGGAGATACATTTAAAGATCTAGTAAACTCGTGTGCCAACATCGATCTCCAAATAAACGAAACTAAAACCAAATATCTGAAATTGTCCAGAACGCAGTCCCGCAGAATCCTACAACCAGTCTCGATATGTACATATATTTTTTGAGAGTTTCAGCAATATTAATTACTTAGGAGTGCAATTAAATAATGTAAACAAACATACACTACACCATTCAAAACAGAATTCAAGCTGGTAATAGATGTTACTACGCATATCTAAAACTTTTCAAATCAAAAATATTAAATAGACAAAGTAAAATGCAGATGTATAAAACACTTGTGAGTCCGGTTATAACATATGGATCAGAGATTTGGAGTCTAACTCTTGAAAACGAAAACGACTAAGCTAAACAAAAGAAAAACAAGCAATCTAACAAACTAAGAATGTCCGAGATAAAAATATTAAGAAAAATTTTTCGTCTGAAAGAATATGAACATGACATTTATATTATGAGGTCCAATGCAGAACTAATGGCACTAATCAACGGTGAAAATGTAGTGCAATTAATAAAAAGACAAAGAATAAAATAGGCGGGTCATGTAATAAGAATTCCCCGAAATTGGGCTCAAAAATGTATATGTTAAACCAGAATAATTGGTACAGGAGGACAACGTTCGGAACCAGAGGACAACGGCAGTAAATCGAGAACATTGGCAGAATGATGAAAAGGAGGTCAGAGCCCACCTCGGGCTGTAGCACCAAAAGATGGTGATGATGAAATTAAGTATATGAGCTAGGTATGATATGACACTCTAGCTAAAAGTCAAGTATAACACACAATTGATCAAATTTCTGTTAAAAAAAAAAATTATTTTCAGCCTTTTTGCTAAAATTCAGTAGAATAGAGAAAGAAGTTGTTCTAAAAACATAACTAAAAATTAGAGTACTATTGTTAGGTATTAAATCGGCTGGTTTTTTTAGAATAAATAATTTTTTTAGAATGTACAAGAAGTAAATCTGTCCTGACAACCAATGACAAATATAAAGTAAATACAAAAACAACATGACTGAAAATTAGAAATGCTTTTACTCTAAACGAAATGTCTAAATACAAATTAAATTCTCTAAATAATTGAGAAATTGGTTTTTCTAGAAACTTGTTTTAAAAATTCAATTTCAAAAATTTCCGATTTCAAAGAGTGTCTGTTCTTTTAAATTACCTTAGAAAATATCATATCTTGGAAAGTAATAGAACAAAATGCAATGCTAAATTGAAAATATTAAATCTAATGGAAATGTAAGCAAATTAAGCAAATTGAGTTGAGACTACCAACGTCAAGAAAAAGAATTATTATCCTTGGTATAAATCACATTTTTGGTATATCTAAACCCCTAACACCACTGAGTTATCTCGATAATGTGCAAAACAGAGCTATTCTTCTTATTAACGATCTTAGTATTACCTCAAAATTCACTCCACTCAGAGTTCGGCGTAAAGTTGGGTCATGGACTCTATTTCATAGATATTTTTCTACGCGGAGTAAGGAGTGGCACAAATGCCCATCCCTACACTTTAGAACTGTTAAGATGGCGTAACACGGCTTATAAAAATTCGTTTGACATTCGTATGTCGGGTTTGTGGAATCACACGCCCTCACATGTGTTTTCCTAACTCTTACGTGTACGGTATAGTAAAGTTTAAGAAGAACACTAAGATCTTTCTTCTAAATGTTTCTTCAAATTTTCTTAGTTATCTTTCATAATCCTAAATTATTTTCCTAAATTCCTTTCTTCCAAGAATCCCTCCCAGATTTCTATCCTGTTAACCAAACTGTAACGTTGTATCAAAAGTCCCAACCTAAAGTTTGTTTTAAAAATGGGGTGGTTTTGGTTGATTAAAGTTCAACACTATCCGGAAGAATCACGTGCATTTCTTCTGAATGAATTTTGAAGTGTTCCACCGACCTTCGTAAAAAAAAAACAAAAATTAATGTTACATTTTAACCAATCAGCTACTTTAAAAATTACCTAATCTTTAGTTCTTTTTATCTTGTTCTTTAATTTTATATTTTTTTTTTTTTTGCCTTAAACATAATAAAATCAACTCTTTCGTAAATCATTTCACATTTTTTTTTTTTATTTTGTATTCATTTTTAAACTATTAACTCGGTACACTTAATTATTAACAAAATCAACAGTTTTCTCGAAAAGTTTTTTAATGGTGTTTAAAGTAAAATAAAAACAAAGAAAATATATTTTATAAATAAAAAAAAAATTACATATTCTTTTTTTTAATTTCTACAAAAAAAAAAACAAACAATGTTACTTATAGAATATACTAAATGTGATTCATTATATACTCTATGGTTCAATATTTTATGCTCAATTTATAACTTTTGAACCGTTTTAATGGTTTGATATGAACAAAAAAAAAAAAAAATAATCAAAACAAACGAAGAAAACTAAAAAAAAAAACAAAAACGACATTTCGAAAAGATATACATACCTACCTATACAAATTATAAATATATATGTATGTATGTATGGAAAATTTAGTTAACATTTTGGGCCATATAATTTAATAGTTTTTAGACCAACTTTCAAAAAACAACTAGGTACTTCTTAGGCAACCTTAAGTATTCATATTTGACAAGAATGCAAATTTTTAAAAATAATGAAAAGATATTTTATAAATTTTGAAATGTCAAAATTTTCTAAATTTTAAGTTATTGGAATAATTTTAATAATTAAATGTCATAGCCCATCTTATATTTTCTTTATCTATGTATGTACTGACGTGGGCTTTAATTCCAATTCTAAAACTATTATTCTGGAAAAAATATCTAGAAGACTTGTATGTATGTATATGTGAGATTATGAATTACGAAGGTGTATAACCTTGATTTTATAGCCGATTGTTAAATCCGAATATTTTTAACAGGTTTCAAACAATTTTCCATATTCTGATGGTTAGCCACGCGGCCTTCAGAAAATAAGGTTGAGAAATTAAAAATGAAAAAGTTAATTTAAGCTTACTGAGGTAAAATGAGGTAAATTAGGAGAGATTTTACAGTTGACTTCAAAATCAGAGTTATACGCTTTTTCCAGAATATTTATAGATTATTGTGGGCAAAGCAGCAGATCTAATTTTGTAATCTACTCTAATAACAGAACCTAAGTTCGACAAAATTATTAAATTAAAAAGTGAAATAAGTTCGAATGTTAAACTTAACCAAAATGATTTAATTTTTAACTTGTTGAACTTATTTCTTTATGAAAAAGAACTGACTGACGGACGTACTGACAGTGACATGTTCCTAAAAATAAAAAAATACATTTTATTACTTAAATAGTTAAATAAACTGAAATATGGGAATTAAATTATAAAAGAAAACATTTAGACCAGAACATTTCATCTTATTTTGTTTAGTCTTGCGACTACACAGTTCTTTTAAAAAAAAAATATTTTTACAATTAGCAATCAATTTCAGATCTATTTATATTATGTAGGCCTCAAAAGAACTATAAATAAGTTGTAAATAAGAAAATTCAAATCTTATAGTTGTGAATAAAGAAATTCAGTTAAAATTCAACTTGCTAAAAAATCTGATTTTAACTCTTTAATGTTTTATTCGGTGCAGTGACAGAACGACCGAGGAAATAAAGCCCGTGAACTTTAATTCCAAAACTTTTGAAATTAACGCCCGTGGGCTTTAAATCCTTTTGAAAAAAAAATTAAGGCCCACGGGTCTTTTTTCCACTAGATCGTTGATTTTATTTGGTAACATGTCAGAAGTCAAAAAAACATGTCATTGGGACTTTTATGAGCCAGAAGTCCAATGGGACTTTTGTCTCATTGTTAAGGCCTCAGGGATTTTGGGAGGGATTTTAGAGTTGGTTGCAAAATCAGGGTTATATGTTTTTTCCAAAATATGTATATAAGTAATACTTCTATTGTCAGGGATTTTAGAATTTAATTAAAAATCAGGATTATACGCCTTTTACAGAATATTTCGATATATGCATATATTCTGGAAAAAGAGGATACCCCAATTTTTGTCCAAAACTCTAGAATCCCTCATATTGCGTTTGCTCTACATATTCTATTACTCTCTTCTTTTGATAACAAAAAATAGTGTGGGTCTTAATTCCAATTCAAAAGCAATTAAAGCCTGCGGGTTTTAATTCCTTTTAATTATGGACTTTAATTTCAATTCAAAAGGGAATTAACGTCCGCGGGCTTTATATCCTCGGGCGTTATGTCCACTACACCGTTTTACTCACATCAAATTAATAAGTAACAAATTTTTTTTGCTTTGTTTCGTTTTTATTTATTTGGCCACAACTGTATGAATATTTTTTTTTTTTACATACTTAACAAAGGAAAAAACAAAACTACTACTTATAGCTATTGGAATATTACAAAGTGTGTGCATATCTGACGCCTAAATAAAACAAGCAGCGTCATCTTCTATATGGTATTTTATCATTTAATGTATATTGTATGGGTTATTATTATATATTTATTCTATTTATCTACAGATTTTGTTATAAACATAAATGGAAATAGAGACATTCTTATATAATATAAATATATTTATACTATAGGTATATATATACAAATTATGTATTTATGTGTATATATATGAACAAATTTTTAAATTTATTTGTAAATTTCATAGCCAAGTCAATTGTACTTTATCATTTTAGTGTTTTCTTATGTTTTGTATATTTTTATAAAAAAAAAAAAAATTTAATTGTAAAAAAAAAAAAAAAATAAAGAAACAACACTATCAACTATCAAGCTTTGAAAAGACTATTTTATTTCTTTCTTCTCTTAAAAAATATTTTAATATCCGATTTCTTTGATATGAGAAATTCTTGAATAATACAAAAATAATAAAAAAAAAAATGATTTATATTTAAAATGGAAAAAAAAAAAAATTATGATTATTTTGTGTATAATAAATTCGCCTTTTATTTTTAATAAGGGAAATACCACAATAAAATTATTTCAAATTTTGATTTGTTTAAAATTTCATAAATATATAGACGACATACTTACATATTATTATATATATAAAATTACATACATATATAAAATTAATGTATTGAATTTAGTTAATTATTCCCGGATAAATGCCTTGGAAAAATTCCATAAATAAATCTGAAGATATTAATTCAGTTGCACAAAAAAATCACCTACTTATTTGAACTTGTTTAAATGAAGAACTAAAGAATGCTCTTAAAAGCTTAAGATCAACATTATCTAAATTTTTAGTACAAAAATAAAAATTTGTATTATAAACTATTGATAAATGGAGAAGTTTGAGATACTTTACCAAATTATAGGTATATTTCGTAAATGGTAAATAAAATTGAGATAAAAGATTTAACTATTCGGTCTTGTAACTTTTTTTTTTTTTTTACACGTTACCCAAACTCTAGGAAAGGATTCCTTTATACAAAGTCATTGTAGATTTGGATAAAAGGGAGAGGATTTGGGGAGAAATAGGATGTTAAACGAGAGTTGAAAAGTAATTTGGAAACGAACCCGAACAGGTTCTTTTTGAAAAGTTGCAAATTACAAGATGAACCATTTCTATCTGAGGGGAGTATATTAGATGGACGTATGTTCCACATTCTAGCGGTTCTCATAATGAATGAGGTACTATAACCAATTTTGAACCATTTAAGAATTTCCACAGAGTAGTAATGAGCACTTGAAACCTCCCTAGTGTTGCAGAGAGAATTATTTGACGGGAGGCATTATTGATTTCAGTAGAACAAGTATCATTGACTACCGAATATCTATAAAAGAGAGTTAATGCTCCAATGTTCCGATGACTGCCAAACGGAGTAAAGATTACCTGGACTGATGGGTTGCCAATTAGGCGTAAAATGCGGTTTTTATAGGTAACCTAGTGAAGTTTGGGATGCGCCAGCCAAAATGTGAGAATTATACTCCATCTTAGGTCGGATGTAAGCTTTATAGATATTGGATAAATCTCTTAGAGAAAACTAATAACTTTTCAGCCTGTTATAACTCCATGCATCCTATTTAAAATTTTTTTTGTTTTTGATTAATCTAATTCTAAAATTTTTCTAAGACAAAAAGTTTGTGGTTAATAATGTCTGCTAATTGCAATTTTATTATGAAACATCTTTATGGGTAAAAACAAGGATTTGCAAAATATCAAAACAAGAACTTATAAAACGTACAGAGTAAGTGAAAATCTCTAAAAATATAAATAAGAAAAACATTTGGATTTTCTTTAATAGTTTTGGACTTTAATAAACTGAAGTGAACGTTGCTGTCTTCGAATAAAATGTTTCGTTTCAAGCTAAATGGAAGACGAGGAAAATATTCAGAAATATATTATTATTTACATTGAAAATATTAAAAGAAAAAGTTGAAGAGAATATTACGATTAATATGGATTTCCATAAATCAATCTTATTCAATGAAAAAATCTTTAAAATGATTTAACGCTTTTCTTCTGAATTTTAATCTTTTAAGATGATTAAAAATATCTAAATGTGAAATATTAATAAAACTAACAAGTAGACATTACAGAATCAATCAATTTCATGTTGATTATATCGGGTGCTTCCATTAGATATATGGAAATTGAAATTTTAATTAAAATTTACTTGGCGCCTCGGTGGCCTAAATATAAAATACGCTGTAAACACCGGTATAAAATACGCCGAGAGAGTGTGGGTTCGAACCCCACACACGTCGTAAGAGTTATTGCCCCTATTAAGAGTTATTACAGCCACGTCTGAGCAGGAAAGGCTGTGTAATTTCCTGTTCACATTTATGTACCTCTCAATAGTAAAGTAAAGTCAACATCATCCACTCTAAAATATTATATCAGCCATTTATGACCATGAATGTAGGCTAGCTTAATACTTGTTTTATTTCTTCTGATAAAAATTTCAATATTTCAATCTCCAGTTTAATTTCACTAAGAAAGTTGGATGTTGGAATAGTTTGTTGTTATTGCCAAGGGTAAAAACTGTTACCAACCTTATCCATACACCTCTTTATAGGGTTTTGAAAAATGATAAAAATCTCTTTATACGCACAAGTACGAACTTATGTATAAATATAAAAATTCTTTGAATTACCGTTAAATATTTTGTTTATCGAAAACTTTTCTTTTATTTACCTATTTACCTTTCAAACACATATGTATGTATGAATGTATTTTTTCATGTATACATATTATATTATATATACATATATACATACATACGTATATGCATGCATTTAATTTATAAAAAACTTTAGATATACACCCCTACAAATTCTATAGGTATGATAAAAACTTTTTCTTTTTAAATAATTAATTAATTAGCATAAACAAGTAAAACTAAAACAAAAAAAACTAAAAGTAGAAAAAAAAAAACAATAAAACAAAAAAGTAAGAAAATATTTCTAACATAACAATAATAATAGGTATATTTAGTAGTAATTTAATAAAAACGTAAATACAAATATTATCTAATAAAACATACAAAAAGAATTAAAACAAATATATAATAATAATAAAATTCATAAAAAAAAAAAACATAACATCAATAATAACAACAAAAAATAAAAATAAATTTTTCTTGTTATTATTTTAATTTTTAATCAAAATAAAAACACCACAAATCACTTTACGCACGCATCAATCCAATATACGGAAAAATATTATAATAATTTTCTTGGTTTTTTTTTACCTTTTTTTTATATTTTTTTTTATTTTTGTTACACATTTTTTACTTACTTAATATTTCATTTTCTTTTAATTCAAACTCATACATACGTCTATACATACTGTATGATACATACATACATTGTAAATCCATAAGAATTTCTTTCATAAATCTTTACATAAAGTATAGCATAAAATTTTAAATATTTTACCAAAAATTTAACAGAAAAATATGTTTGGAAGTACATACATATATGTATATTACATATTATGTACATTTTATATATGTTTGATTGTATATACATACATATTTTGGTAGATTTAATAAATGTTAATCAATTAGGGAATTATAAGAAACTTATCTGTCATGGAATTCCCCTAATTTATTATGAATTGTTCAACCTTTTGTTGTTAAATTATTTGCAATGGTGTTAAATAGTGAAAAAAAAAATATACAACATTATATATTATAAACAAATGAATAACAATAATAAAATCAAACGGTACAGAAAGAGAAGCAGAAGAAAAGAGAGAAACAAACTAACAGAAAAAAAAAACAATAAAGAAACAAACCCATATAAAATATGTCACTTAAAATTACCTATGGCATGGCAAGGCAATGGTGAATGGCACTATGGGCTATGGCAGCAGCATGGTAATATTAATATAACATATTTACGGTTTCATTGTGATTTGAATTTTTAAAGCCTATATAAAATTCTCTCTTAAATTCTAATTTTTTTCGTTGTTTGTGACAAACTCTCCTTTTTTTTTTATAATTTCATAACAATGCGTACATTGATGTGTATGTGTGCGTATTTTTAGATGTTTTTTTATTCAATTAATGTAATTGTATCTAATGTAAAATGGAATGGAAACTATATATTAAAAAAAAAAAAAAGAATCTTATAAAAAAAAAAAAGAGAGAAATTTCAAAAGAAATAAAAGTATCCCAAGAGAAAAAAACCCAAGAGAAAAATTTTGAGCAATCAAAGAAAATTATTTTTGTTTTTGAAAAAAAATATGAAAATTGAGAATATATTGAGATATGAATATGACATATGACGACAATCGAGTTCCGAACCGACAAACAAACTTTTATGTTTATAAATTTGATAAAACATAAAATACCTATTGTAAGTTGTGTTGTGACTTGTGACAGTTATTTATTTTTATACATTTTGTTATATTTTTTTATTTTATACATACATTTATTTAACTATTAAGTACATCCCTTTAATAAATTTATTAAATTTTTTTTTTCAAATCAAATAGATTAGCGTTTAACAACATTTTTTTAATTAAAAGTAATATTTTGGTTGCGTTTACATTAAAATATTCTGAAATCAAAAAATTTTTTTTTCGCAAATTCTCCTTAACTTTATTTTCATATTTAATAATATCCTCGTACATACATACATACATACATACATATTATATAGATTGTATTATAGATTTGCAGATTAATAATTACAATTTTCAATATACAATTCAAAAATAGTATTTTTAGCAAGCATTTTCTTACAAACACATTTCTAATTGAATAACATCATTCACCACTACAATAACATAATATTGCAAAGAAAAAAAAACAAAAAACATCCGAAAGAAATTGATTTTCTTTGTTTTGCATGTTTATATGTTCAATGTTGTTTGTATGGAATTTGTACTGTAAATTCAAATTTGTTTTAAAAATAAAATTTTTTTTTTTTTCAAAAAGAGTAGCAGAGAAAATAAAAATGAAGTTAAAGAAAAGAGAAAAACTGTTAACTGTAACGTTAAATTAAATAATTTTAAATTACATTACATTAATATTTTGTTAAAAGGTAAATGAATGGTTGGTTTCAGATTAAACTTTTAAATCTATAAAGTGTTATACTTTTACTTATGTTATTATTATACATACATACATATGTAACTACATAACTCATGAAATAAGTATATATATTTATAATTTTTATAATATTAATTCTAAATTAACATCTGGGGGTTGTTATGTTATTGTTATTTTTGTTTGTCATCAGTTTTTAAATTTTTTATTAATTTTTTTTTTTTTTTTTTGTTGTAAAGTAAAGTGTTAGTTATTTTTGAATAATTTTTTTTTGTTTTTTATTGTTATTTTTTCTTCACATTTATGGTTAATTATTTTCGCTTTAAAAAACATTTTTTTTTGTTTTCTGTATTGTTTAGCTTTTTTTTTTACTTTGTTACTCTGTTGTTAATTTTATTTATTTATTTATTTTTTGATTTTCAAATATGAAATTTACGTCAGTTACTAATTTAGTATGCAGGTTAGGTAAACAAGTTTTTATTTTTGCTTTATTCACAAAAAAGAAAAAAAAAAAAAGAAATAAATAAAAATTTTTGCTTTATTTTATGTTTTAACACTGTGTTGTTGTATTTAATATGGATGGATATGGTAAAAAACAAAAATACATACTGTTTAAAAATTTTAATCAAGAAATAAAAAATTTAAAAAAATAAATAAATAAAACACAAAAAAAAAAAAAGAGAAATTTAAATTAAAACATAAAAAAAAAAAAAAAACCTGCACCACTCATCACTCTATTTGCACGGTTTACATATGATTTAAACAGTTTCGCTTTCATACGATTTTTTAATTACTAATTTTAATCTCAAATCATAATATAAAATGCATATTACATATGTACATATATACCTATTTACATTCATATATTAAGTAATACGTACATACATATTAATATCATATTTCTAAATTTTCTCCAACGTAGAAAAAAAAACAAATGTTAATTTCTAACCTATGTATCCTATATTTTTATAAAGTGAATTTTATAGTTAAACATTTTATATAAAATAAATTTTAACTATAATATACCTACGTATATATATACATACATACATACATATGTAATGTATCTTAAGTCCATTTTAACTATGTACTTATAAGATTTAATAGAAAATTAATTTTTATAATTTTACAAATCGGTATTCATTTATGTGAACAGTTGAACGGTAATTACCTCTTTTTATTTTTTTATTTATTATTGTTTTAATTAATAAAGAGTACTCACGCTCGTATATAATACATGTATATAAGTATTCATATGTACAATTAAAAAGTGCAATAATTTAGAATTTAATTAAATATAAAAATAAAAATTAAAGAATCAACAAGAAAAAAATATTTAATTGATTTAAATTTTAGTCTTTAAAAATGAAACAAAATTCTACAGTATGAGTATCTCATTATGTACATATGTAAGTATGTATGTACATAATTTAAATTGTATGTCTCTTTTTTATTTTCTTTTCTTTCCTCAATCTCTTTAATAATTTTTACGAATCATTAGAAAAAAAATTTCAATTTATGAGTATAATTTAATTGGTGCGTCTTGTTTTTATACGGTTTAGATTTTATACTTACTTACACTTATCGTTTTAGCTGGTTTTAGTAATATGAAATGTAAAATCAAATCCATATACCTATATATATATATATATATATGTACATACATATTTATATGTATTTATTATAATGTAAAACAAGGGATAAATTATTTTTTTTAAACTGAAAATTTGATTTAATATTTAAAGATATTTTTATTGTCATAAAATTTTATCATGGATTAAAAAAAGTTATTTAAATACTGATTAGTTACGGACGTAGTACGTACATATGTATGTATGGATATGTATGTATACAATAATACATAGGTATATTATTTATTTTTATCTTTTATTTATTTTTTAATTACTAATTAATTATTCAAAATAAAAATAACGTAAAAAAAAAAAAAGAAAAAAAAAAGATGTGTTGGCAGGTATTTTTATTTAAAAATCACCTTCATTTATTTTCAGGAATTAATTTCAATGACATTTAAATTAAAAAAAACAAAAAAAAAATAAAATAAAATAAACTTTTTATTGAAAGTTTTTCCCATTTTAAAGTATTATAGGTTAGGTGTATGTATTATATTTGTATGTTACTTAACTATATTATAAATTATAATAAAAAAAAATGAGCATTTATTTTAGAATTAATTTTATTTTTAAACAAAAATTAAGCAAAGAGAAAAGGCTGAGCATAAAAAAAAAATTCCTCTGTAATTTTTTGTGTTATTTTATTAAACAAATAAATTTGTATGAGAAATAATGATTAAAAAATGAAATATTAAAAAAATGTTAAGTAATTCACAATTTATTTTAATTTAATTTATTTTTTTATTACTTTTTTTTTTTTTTTTTTTATCTAATAAATACATTTTTAATCATAATTGTATGTATTTTTTTTTTTAATCATAATTTTGATTTAACTATAGAAAATAAATTATTTAATTAATATTATATACATACAAACATAGGTATATACATACATAGATATATGTATGTATGTATGTATGTCAAAAAATAAATTATTAATTTTATATTTTGTTTTTTTTTGAATTTTCATATTTAATATTGTATTAAAATTAAATTTTTATTTTTAATACATTTTACATACCTAACATATGTACATATAAAAAAAAAATTCCGTATTCCGTAAAAAAAAATCCGTAAGTAAAAATTTTACCATACGATAATCCTAAAATAAAAAAGGGATCGTACAATTTCTAACCCAAACAAAGAAAAACAAATATATTTAATTTCTTTATAATTTATGAAATGCGGTTAAGCTTCAAAAATAATTTAAAAAACTGGATATTCCGTTTAAATGCTTTGTACCTATTAATGAAAAAAGTTAATTTTATTTATGTATATATGTATGTAAGTTTAACTTCAAAAAAAGGAAAAAAAAAATTACATATACTTAAAGAATAGTTTTAATATACTTATTACATACATAGTTAATACGAATAGTTCAGACTGCCTCATCCCAAATATAAGTGCCTTTATCAAAATTTGTCGAAAAATAAGTGCCTTTATTTTTGTGTTACTTAAACTCAACATTTATAGATATTGAAGGAGCGTTTAATAACGTCAATAAGACAGCAATTGTGGAAGTACTCATATTAAGGCTATTCAAAATTTTAACTACTTGTAAAGTAAGAAAATAAGTGAAAAAAAAATTAGAAATTAAAGTATTTCATCCTTTTTCAAACTATTTCGGGGAAACTAAAGCAATACATAAGCACGGTTCACTGAACTGTTTCTCAAAATTGATTGAAAATATTTTCTTCATTGCCTATCTAGAGGTAATATATCTATGATCTGGACTTAACTCTTGACTGTTTACTCTTGACAGTTAAGCTGAAAGGCCAACATCTTAGAAAGGGGAAAGAAAGCCTCTATAGCATTCTAATTCTACAAAAAAACCGTTGGTAGGAAATGAGGACTAGGATCCTACATGACTTACCGGCTATTTGCATCCCTAATAAGACCCATTCGTATGTACGAAATTCTATAGTATGATGGAAGGTAATCGACAAAAAAGTCGACTGCAAGACAATCGCCAGAGTTCAAAGAACTACCTCGCTATGTATTAGTGGCTCTTTAATAACAACCCCCTCTGCAGCATTGGGTATCATGCTGAATCTAATGTCTATAGAATATTATATCAAATTTACAGCCGCAAACATAGCTGTAAGATTAAAGGCTACATCCCAGTGGACCAATTCACGAGGAGGTCACTCGGATATCATAAATCAATTCAAGTCCATTTCTGTGTTGGTAGTTTCAATCAACCCGTTATGGCAATCCAAGAAGTCTTGACTCTGCTGAATAAAAGGGTTTTAACTGTAAAACTAGTACGCATACTGTCACTGTCACGAAGCATTCCGGGGAATGAAAAAGCTCATGAACATTGCAAAAATTGGTGCAACTTTACAATTCCTCCGGATAAAATAAGACTAGGTGCACCTCTATCCACAAGCAAAACGTTACTTTGAAAGCAGATAATGGATATTGTAAATAACAAATGGTCAAACTTGATCTCGTGCAACATCCCAAAACTTATATGGTTCAAAACCGATTTAAGACGATCTAATGATCTGTTTTCTCTAAAAAGGGCAGATAT
The DNA here is from genome assembly GCA_947095535.1 of Poecilobothrus nobilitatus. Lineage (NCBI taxonomy): Eukaryota > Metazoa > Arthropoda > Insecta > Diptera > Dolichopodidae > Poecilobothrus > Poecilobothrus nobilitatus. The sequence goes on along the minus strand of OX352773.1, from coordinate 81,766,660 downwards.
TGGAATGACAATAGGTATAATCACCGGTCATTGTTTAATAGGAAAACATGCCAAAAAACTTGGCTTATCCACAAGCGACTATTGTAGAGCCTGCAAAGATGAAAAAGAGGAGATAAGGACTCTTCATCTCCTTTGCACATGCCCAGCCTTGTCGGCTAAAAGAAACACACATTTAGGACAATATCTCTTGTTATCATTTGAATCAATATCTCATTGATGTACCTGGAAAAAATGTAAAGAGCTTTGCAGAAAGCTTAAATCTGTTTCAACGAGTCGGATAGAAAAGTTTGTCTGTGGTATCACACAAACAAATACGGTCTAAGTTTGCCTTTCTGGCAGCCACTTTAACCTAACCTAGACTTGACAGCAGAATTTTGGTTTAGTTTTTTTTGGCGAAATATATGAGCCTTTATTTTTCTCCTTTTTTCTTTTCGAATTTTATGTTTCTGTACAATATATGCTATTTCTATACAAATAGTTTGAATATGAATCATAGTCAAATATATGAAACATAATAATATAATACTAATATCGTATTTATAGAGCTATTTAGTGTTAAGTATCCATAGCAAGGGTAGATCTTTAAAATTTAAGATAAATGTTCAAAATAATTTTCTTGCAATTCACAAAATTATTGGTTGAAGTTTGCATTAAAATCAATATTATGATTTATATATTAGGGGTTTTCACATAAAAGTGCAAACTAGTCTTGCATCTGAGGATTTGAGGAAATTTTTGACAGAAATTGTTGTTTGTTCATGTATAAAAAATATGCACCGATCCTCCGATCCTCCACTATAATATCCTCTACCTTAAGCCTATTGCATATTTTATTTGCTGGAGGAAATTTATTCGAGGATATTTTTTTAAAGTTTGAGATTTCGTTTTTAGAATTTATTTCGTTTTTAAAATTTATTTGGAGTTTAGAATTTATTTGGTTTCGGTTTTGGAATTTATTGGGAATGTATCCACTAATAGCACATTCGACTAAATAATCCATAAAAATGCTTTAAAAAATTTGTTTGCCATATTTTTTTATTTAAAAATTACTTATTTTCCAAAATCAAAATTCAAAAATTTTATTTTAGTTTTCAAAGTGAAAAATAAATATTTATTCAAATAATAATATAATATAACAGGATAAGATAAATAAACCAATCAACTAAATAAACCAATCAACATATCTGACATCTGTAATTTTTTAGTTTGCAATTTAAATTTTGCATCGGGTCGCTCATGTAAAGTAGGAAACTTTTCCTTCGATGCACTTTTACGTGACCCCACATTATGTATGCATCACAAATTTAATAATAATGTACTTTTTTCATTCAAATGAAATATTTTTTTTCCTAAAAATTTGTTAAAAATTAGACATTTTTTTTTTTTTTTTGTAAATCATTTCTCTGCCACATAAATGTGGACAGGAAATTACACAGCCTTTCCTGTTCAGGCGTGGCTGTAAATGTCGTAAGGGGAAATAACTCTTACGACGTGTGTAGGATTCGAATCCACACTCCCTCGGTTTTTACATCATATTTTATACGTTCTTACCCACTAGGCCACCGAGGCCCCCAAATTAGAAATTGATTTGCTGAAAATAGAAATATTTGAAAATAACTGTTCAATAAGAGGTCTATTTAATTGAAATATGTTGCAAAGTTTAAAGCATACTAGAAAATATTTCGCTAGTCCTAGAATTTTATTTTTAATAAAATTTCAAACCTACGTGTTTTTTTTTTTATTCACGTTTATTCATTCCTTCTTCATACAAATAATATAATTTACACATATATGTATGTATTTTTTAATATTATCTGTATTATATTTTCACCTTTACTCTGATGAAAATAAAAAAAAAACGTAAACAAAAATTTTGAAAACAAATCTACATTTAATTAGCATTAAAGTATAAATGTATAAAATAAAAGAAATGTAGCTTCAAAGCTACTTTGTTTAAATTATTAAATTAAATATGACTTGTTAAAATGTTAAAATAAAAAAAAAAACCATAGTTTGTCTTTCATATAAAATTATAATTTTAAGTATTTTGCAACCTAATAAACGCAATATATATATGTATATTTTAGTGACATACATACATATGTATATTTTAGTGAGAATTAGGTTTGAAACTAAAGTTGAGATAAAGTAGGTAAGGATTATAAGTGCATAAAATTCAGAAAACAAAAGGCTAAACAGTGTTTCGTATTTTAAATAGCGTTATAATTGAATCTTTTGTGTGAAAATTTTATTAAAAAGTGAAATGAAGCAAAAAATTTTTAAAAGATTAAAACAAATGTTTCCCATCAAATATTTGCTATACATATGTATGAAATTTTAAATGGGAAAATAAATAATAACTCAAATTATTTATTTATATTAATATTACATACATAAATGTAATGCAATATTATTGAACCACCGGCTACTAAGGCCATTATAGGTTTTTTATACTATTATTAAATTATATACTAATATTATTTATTTTGTTTATATTATATATTTACATTATATTTGGTCGTAAGGGGGTAAAGAAAAAACACTTACAACCTGTGCAGGGATCGAACCCGCACTCCTTCGGTTAGTACGCCACACGCCTACCCACTAGGCTACCGAAGCCCCATATTTATTTTATTTTTACTGTATTTATAAAATACTTTTTTACTCATTATAAAGAAAAATTTTTGTCCTAAATAAATCTTCCAACATCTAATATCTTCCTATATTCCCTAATTTTCTTTATTCCTATTTTCCCAAACCAAAAAGTACATTATAGCTACCAAAGGTTTTAACCTAATTTTTTGTTTAAAAGGGAGGTGGCGTTTAGTTGGTTAAAGTCCAACACTACAAAAGAAAATTCGCGCGTTGATTTGACATGGTGTCTTTCGAGATTTCTACCTATCCTCGCAATAAAAAACAAAAAATCCATAGAACTCCAAGAAATAGAATACTAAATGGTTCTTTAGTTCCTGCTCAAGAATCAAAAAAGTAACTCGTACGAAAATGAAAGTGAAAAGAAAAGCTGTATGTTTAGAGAATAATATTAAATGAAAAATGTAAAAGGAAAAATATAAACTCGATTAACTCATAGATATTATGAGTTAATAAAAAATTAAAAAAGAAAATGAATTCTAAAAAAAAAAATTAGTTAAGTAGGTACATATATTTTATTACAACTTTATATTTCTAATTTAACTAAACAATAAAAACAAAAACAAAATTAAACAATTAAAAAACAGTGACCTTTAACAAAAAAGTTATTGAACTGTAAGTAAGTATATTTTACACCCCATTATCAATTTTAGGTTCAAGGATGTATTATTTTAAGTATCTGTACTACTTAAATTTATGCTCACCTTAAAAAAAAAAAAGTACAAACTTATCAACTCCTACACAACAAAAATATATAAAAGTAAATACACATTTTAACTATAGAAGTAGGTAAATAATATGAATATACTTAGGTACATATATGTATTTAATTGTACATATTCTATATATGTATGTATATATTTCTATATACTCATATGAATGAATGTATAAAAGTGACGTTTTATTAATACAAAACCTGTTCCTACTTCTTATCACAAAAAAAAATTTTTTTTTAATAATATAACAGATGACATTCAACTAAAAATGTACATACATATGTATGTAGGTACATACAAACTTTATATGTAAGTAGGTATGTAGCTTAGTTATCAATTTTACTTTTTTTTTTTTTGCTTCTTACTTAGTAACAAATATTAATCTTTATTGCTATACATTATACATATGTATGTATGAATATATATAAATATAATATTAATATAATTAGTATAGATATAAGTATGTATATGAGTATGTAATTTCATATTAGTTTTCTGAATTCTGACGGCATCAAATTAATTTTATTTAAATCAAATAGATATTTTATTTGTTTAAAACTACCTACATTCGTATATATAATATTATATATGTACATATATGGATATATTTATATATGTATGTAAGTAGGTACATATATACATTTATGAATGCAAATAAAATTTAACAGAAATTTAAATTGATGAATCCAAACATGTACATACATATGTATATACATTACTATATTATACGAAAATATTATGTAAATTGTTATTTTATATAAAAATGTATTGGAAAATTAAAAAACAAAAATCGACACATAATAGATAGACAAAAAAAAAACCAAACTTAAGCATAGGTACATACATACATACATAAATTAACTTCAATTAGTTAATTAGTATTAAAAATGATAACCATGATTTTATTTTTTGAATTAAAGACAATATTCTTGGTCAAAACGATAAATTTCATTATTTTTTATTTCTTCAATGCTAAAACTTAGTGTTTTAGTAGGTGTTTTAGTATCAAAACGAAGAAGTTAACAAAAAACAAAATAAATACCGGCCTAATGATTAGGTAGGTACTTTGCATTTTTTGCTTTGACTTTTGTTGAATTTATTTTTTCTGAAATGGATTTCAAAAAAATTTTAAAAATTTTATATACCTACCTACATATGTACAAATGTATGTATGTATGTAAATACCTACGAGTATGTATAATTATTATTTTATATGAAACGTACAAATGTTTGTATTCAGTACCAAATAGAAGATTTTGGGTTCGGAACATTTATAGAAATCGTCAAATTCATCGATTGTACCAAATATGTAGGTATACATATGTAGGTACATTTAGGAACTACATTCATACATACATATCTATAATCAAACATAGGCTCCTACTTATTTAAAAAAAAACCTAGGTACGCAAGTACAAAACAAATATAGGTAGGTACTACAAAAATATCTAAGTACCTACCTAGGTACATATGTACTTATTGTTAGATTTCTATGTAAAATGCATAAAAATTTAAAAATAATTAACCTAATCGATTTTACTTTTAAACATTTCCTTTTTTTCACTGATCAAACCTTTTTTGTTAATATGTATGTACATAAATATTAATATTATGTAGGTATGTACATACATATGTGTATTATACATATATGACTATATACATACATACATACATACATATATATACATATGTATATTGTGCCTCCCCGTTTAACCTTATGGATTTTTAATAGAGCTTTAGCTTTTTCTTCCTAAACAATTTTATAACTAGGTACCTACCTACATACATATACATTAAATTTCAATTATCGAAGGACAAGAAAAATAGTGCGATCGCTATTCATTATTACATACATACATAAGTATATTTGTACATATTATACAAATATACAATTACATATATCTAACTAAATACGTAACTGATAAATGATAATTATTTTTTAAAACATACATACGTATGTACATTCATAAACACATAATATGTAAGTTTGTATGTTTGTATGCACGTATATGCAGAATTGTAATAAAATTTTGGACTAATAAAAATACAATATCAAATAATATGCTAATGGTTACATATGTACATAATATGTCATATTATATACATACAATATACATACATTTATACATAGAAAACAAGTGAAATTATGACGTCACAATTAAATACCTATAATTTATAAAACCCACATAAATATTAGAACAAATGTTTTTTCTTATTTACGTAATCCATACAAACATCCATATATACATAGTTAAGTAAATATTTGTATATACAATACTTATTAGAACACACGTACATATGTGTGTTTATAAATATGGATATTATTTTATTATTATTATATGACTTACAATAAACACAAATAATCTATTACAACATAATTCAATTACACAGTAATTTACTACTATATTATTTTTTTACGCATTTTACAATTTTTTTTTTTTTGTTAAAATACACATTCATATACATATACACACCAACACACATTTTATATTCTGTTAAATATAAGAATAAAAAAAAAATAATATCAAAAAATTGAAATCGCAAACAAAAAAAAAATAAAAAAAAAAAAAAGAGCTAACAACAATCTGTTACTGGCGTCAAAAGTAATAAGATTCATAAAAAACCAAAGTTATTCAAAATAAAAACAAAATAATAAAAACAAAAAAGAATAATAAAATAAAGCTAAAAAAGAAAATTAAACACCAAAAAAAAAACCGATTAAAGGCAACAACTTAGCTATAACCTGTCTGTTCTGTAAAATAACATTTATATACACCAAAATAAAATATGTAGTATTATACTTTGAACAGCTGTTTAACATTTTGACAAATTTATAAAAGACCAAACAAAAAAAAAAACAAATCAAAGAAAAATAAAAACAAAAACAAATTTTTTTTTTATTTTATTCATTTTAAATATCCCATAAATGTTTTTAAAGAACACAAAAACAGAAAAAAACAACGCAAAAATATTTTTTTTATACCTATTTATTATTTTTATTCTCAAATACTCTTTTATAGTTTTGCCTGTTAAATTAATCTGTTGTTAACTCTCTTCAAAAAAATTTAAATTCTCTTTAAAATAGTTACAATTTAGAAATAAAATAACCAAATAATAAAAAATAATTTTTTCTCTTCTATAATTTTCTCATTTCTGATATTTTTATAACAAATTCCTACTTTTACGGTCATGGAGGTCGGAGGAAATGTTTGATTTGGTTTCATTTCTTTAAACAGCAAATCAACTTAAAAATATCTCTTCTCAGAACTTGACTACGCTACAAGTTACTCTAGTCTCCTCAGCTCTACTCATTGGTATGTGTATCTTCTAAAGTTTTTTCTCTTCTATATTTGGCAATTTCTACATGTTTTCATTATGTTATGTAGTTGTTCATTTTCATTCCAAATTTGTCTATCAGTTTCATATTAAAATTGAAAATATTTTTTTAAGAGAAGATTACAACAGAAATGAAAATTAAGTATGAAATATGAATATTGTATCTAATATCGAAATATGTGTATGTAGTATATACTTCACTTTTCTTACTTTCGAAAACAATTAAACTTAGAAGAAGAAGACAAGAAGTAGTGAGTCTAAAAACAGTATATACTGAGTGTACTGTGTACATTAGAATTTGTACATTAAATAGGTACTTGAATTTAAAATTGATGCATGCTAAAATTCACGTAATCTATTTATGTAATTACTCTTTTTATTTGATGATTTAACAGTTGAATTTTCTGTTTCTGTTATTTCAATTTCTGTATCTCTGCTGTATTAGCAAAGATTTTATCATGAATTAAAAAAATAAATTGATTTTATTTTCTTGAGGGATTGTTTGTTTTTCATTTCTCAATTTTTACAGAAACATACACATGCATATAAATATAATAAAAATGTAGGCAGTAGGTTGTATATTGTATTGTATTGTATTTGTATTGTACTGGAAATGGAAATACTGATTTTAGTGATTACTAGATTTGGATAGTACATTTTCAAATAACATTCGTGCTCTATTTCTTTCCTCTCTTTTATTCGCTCTTTTTTTCATTGAATTTTTAAATTTTAATTGAATGTTCAATTTGGGTAATTAGTTTTTTTTTGTTTTTGTTTTGGTCGTGTGGTTGTCAATTGTGATTTACATTTTCTAACTCAATTGTAATTAAAATGAGGCAACTTTATTATTTTTCTAATAATTAAAAAATGTATGTTTATTGTTTGTTTATAGATAAGTACATACATATGTACATAATATGAATTCAGTATTGTTAGATTTTTTTATGACTTTTAATTTGAAAAGTCAAGTAATTATGAAAACAATAGGCATATAAGACTATAGAGAAAAGTAATAAAAATATAAAATTTAGACAACTTTTTTTTCATATTTCTTGATTTTGTTTTATATATGTACATAATATAGATTACAGAACTGATATACATAAGTATACTCTTACTGTTGTGTATAAATAAAGTGTATGTATGACGTATGTATGTTAATAAATTCTTTTAAATTATACTATATAGGCACCCGACAGGCAAACTGTCGAATATCAACTCATTTTAATTAACATTAAAATGTTATATTTAACATTTTTTTATAAATTAAAGAATTAAATGAATGACCTTTTATTTTTTTATTTTTTACTTTTAGGTTTAGTTTAGCATGCATGTATATGTATGCATATATGAATATATGATGTATATTTATCATTTATTGAAATATCATATTTTAATTTATTTTATTATTAATTTATTCACAAAAAATAGAATAACTAAATGTACAGTTTAGCAAAAATTTTAAAATGTTGACACAAAATTAATAATTAGAACCTTTTTTAAAAATAATATAAACAACAAACTTATAGACAAATTGAACTCATTTATTTAAGTACAAATAAACTGAAAAATTTTTTAAATATAAACTAAAAATCATAAAAAACAGCTATATGTACCTAAGTACATACATACATCTATACACATATATTGCGTGTGTTTGTAAATGCGTAATTTGTTGTCTCTATATATATATATTTATATGTAATAATATAATATAAGAAATAAGTATAATACCTACGGATATATATATATGTATGCATGTACATAATTATGTGCTATATTTACATTTCAAAAATGAAGAAAGAAAGAAAAATGAAAATTTAATACGATAAATATTTAGGTTAGAAATTATGTATAGAAGATATTAAGCGACCCATTTATTGTTGTTGTTGTTTTTTTTTTTCCTAATTTTAATGAAAAAGTCATGTGAATATTAGAAGTGTGGAGAATGTTGAAAGTAAAAATTATTAGAAATAGAATGTCAATACGATCTACATAGATTTAGGTAAGGTACATATGTATGTAAGTATATATAATAATAAGTAAAAATAATATATGTACCTACTTATATACAATGTATGTATTATAATTTATATTAACATAAAACAAAACTTATTGTAAGATTTTCATCTTATAGGTAATATATTTAGTCTTATATAAATATGGATGTATGTATATATATAGGTATGCACCTGCATAGGTAGATGTCTTATTATTTATATCTCCATATTATATAGGTATGTACATTCATTTATGTACATAGGTAACATATAAATAGGTATAACATATAAGGTAGGTACATATGTATGTAAGTACATATATCAAAAAATTTCTATAACTAAAATTAAAAGAAAATTAATTATGAAAAGTTGAAACTTTACATACGAATACCTATATATTATGTACGTACATAATATTAATGTAGGTACCTACATAAATACATACTTGAATCAATTTCGTAAATATTTTTTGTTTAATTTTTCAACTTTTGCAATTGACTCTTTTAACTTTTATCTGCTTTTATCTTAGATACATAAGTACATACATACATACATATATGTACATACATATTATGAATATTATTGTTGATAACTGCTATGAATAAAATTAACACTTTTTTCTAATTTAATAAGAGTTTAAACGATAAAGTGTAAAAATAAGTGTTAGTCGGCACTTGATGCAAAAAAATTCTAAATATATATGTACATAGATACATACATATGTAGCTAGGTATACCTACTTAAATTAATTTTAGAAGGTTAGGTTTAAAATTTTATAACAATTCACGTACATATACATATGTATGAATGTACGAACGAACTACAAGTTCTTGTTGTATAATTTTGACATTTAAAAAAATTTGGCAGCTCAAGAACGAAAAAAATAAAGTTGAAAGGTTGGTATCTAATAAATAAAAAATATACATAGGTATAAATACTATTTACCTATCTATATACTTACTTACATATTTAAAATTTTTAGGGTATGAAAAAAATGTATTATGTACACATATTTAAAATGTTGTTTAATATTAACTCAATTTTGGCATAATGTATGTAGGTATTTCAAATCTAATGTAATTTTTGTTGCGTTCATGTTAAATCTATAAATTACTAGAGTGCATTCATTCTCGCAATATATGTATATAACAGTGTTTATAGGTAATGCTATTTTCAATTTTTGTCTTTTACATTTAATCGTGTAAATTAAAAAAATACTTTTAAGTTTTTTTTTAGTCTTTTCCGATACAGATTTAAAATTACAAAACATTACATGCATACATAGATATTTAATATTTTGAAAAATTAAAACTAAAATAGATACTAAATTAAGAATGTAAAAACCTACATAACTACCCATGGATATCTTAAAGAATCCTATTAATGATGAAACGAGTCATTAAGTTTTACATTATAGGTTATTTTTATATCTTTTATTATGGTTTAGTTATAAAATTTTAAAGTGCAGAAAAAATTTTTTAATCGTTAATTTTATTAATTTTTCAAATCATGACTTTTAATTTGATTATATTTTTGATATTTCGATTGATCCTTTATAGATTAGTTTGTTAGATACTAAATTTAAATAATCAAAATTATTTTTAAAGAATTTTTACAGCTGCTGTTATTTATGCTGATCATTTCTTGTTCAAAGAAGTTTTTTAATTTAAGTTTATTGGTGTCGTTAAAAACGACAAATGCATACGTATGTAATGTTTTTTTTCATTTTTTACATACATATTATGTACCTATGTATATTCAAAAAAATAAAAAATCTAATAGTTCTTAACAATTCTTTAAGCAGCAACATGAAATTTAAAACAAAAAAGGACAATTAGTCATATAACATCTAAAATTTTAATAAATATTTCATGTAACTATTTATATAAAAGTTAAATTTTAGCGACAAGACAACTGCTACTTTCATTATTCCAAATGTATATTGACAAATTAGATTTTAAGTTGTTGGTATCGATATCACTGTTTTTCCGTTTTTGGTGGGAAAGTCACCTTAAAATAAAATCAAATCTGTTTTTAACTATAAGGAAAAGAAATTAAAAACATAAAAGGATATTCTTAACACTCAAGGTATTAACTATAATATTCTTATTAAATTTAAAACCAACTTTAATGTTGATAATTGATATTTTATTGAAACCATAAAAAAACTAAAGTTCAAAAAATAAAATAAAATTATATTTAAATAGAATATTTGATGACAAAAAATAAAAAAATAAAAACAAAATTTAAATTACAAAAAGAGCACGTATTCAAACCGAACAAATAAATAAATAAGAAATATTATGTAAAGAGAAAAGGACTATAATATTTTGATTTACATTTATTTTTCTCCTTTTCTAAAGATACTACAGGCACAAAAATATTATATGAAACAAAATAAAATAATATAAAAAAAAAATAAAAACAAAAAAAAAAAAAATACAAGGAATAAAATAAAAATTCTACATTTAAAACGAGGGTATTCCTTTATAACTTTCTATATAATGTCGTTACACTCTTGCTGTTTTTTTTTTTTTGATTTTCTGATTTTTTAGTTACTGTCATCGTTTCTTATTGCAGTCATCTAACAAAGAATTTTCTTTTTGTCTTTTATATGCATGTTTTCGTAAAACTTTTATTATTTAAGAGTTAACAGTCAGTGGGTCTAACTATCGAAGTAAAAACAAAAGTGCTGCTAAATGCTTAGGTTTTCTCTTTAGGTGCAAGACATATTTTTCGTCCAGGGACTTGCTTAATATCTATAAGACTTATATACGACTCAAGATGGAGTATAACTCCCATATATGGGTTGGCCGTTCACTTACTTCATTGAATTACCTCGATCGAATTCAAAACCGCGCCATTCGTCTCATTGGCGACTCCGTAGAGACTGTTTGTCTCATTTCTCTTGGCATTCGTCGTAATATTGGAGCTCTTTCTCTTTTTTATAGATATTTTGTGGGTAATAACACTTGTTCAGATGAGATAAAATCGCTTATGCCACCTCTTAAAACATTCCACCGCACTATTAAAGGAACCTCAAGTGCTCATGCCTACTATATGGAACTTCTTAAATGGTACTCTACTGGTTATAGCAATTCGTTTGTTGTCAGAATTGCAAAAATATGGAACCTATTACCATCCTCTGTGTTTCCCAAAGTTGACGATTATTTGATTTACAATTTGAACAAATTCAAGACGAATCTTAACAGATTTATGACACAATTAGCGTTTCATTCCCCTTTATCCGCATTTTTCCTGTCCGTATTCCATCCAATTTAGTCTCAACTACTTTTTAATACAAGGGAACATATTCCGAGATTGAGATTATAGATTTAAAAAAAAAAAACAAATCACAAGAAGAAGACAAAAATAGAAAGGTTGAAGGTTTATGACTTATCAATATTAGTGAGCCATAAAATCAAAAATATAATTGAACAAAACATTAAATTTTTATGACCAACAATCATGAACACTCAAGTTAACTGACCAACTCTGGAGAAAAAAAGATTATAATTATTACAAAAGTTCTACATATCATATGAATAGGTTTAAAAATGGTCTAATTTCTACCAAAAATGTGCAACTAGTAAGTAAAAGTGCAATTAACAAGTAGAAGGGCTATTTTAAAACTAAATATTAAAATTTAATTTAAAATATCACAAACTAAAATAAATTCAGATTAAAAGATCAATCTCTGGATAAGATAAAAATGGTGCAACGGTTCTGAAGAAACGATTATGGGTAAGAGTTATTTAATTAATTATATGCATAAGTATTGGAGGTATCGAGGTCGTAATAGGTAAGAACTTATAAAATACGCTGTTAACAGCAAGGGAGTGTGAGTTCGAATCCAACACATGTTGTAAGAATAATTTCCCCTTATGACGTTTACAGCCACATCTGAAAATGAAAGAATATGTAATTAATTTCCTTGTGACATTTATGTGGCAGGGAAATAAACTAAAAAAAAAAAAATAATTGAAAAAATTTAGAAATAGTTAAGTATGTCTATGAAGTTTATAGTAACTGGGTTTATAAAAAATGATCAGAAAGGAGATATGGTGGACAATATCGACATAGATGTTATAATCATGCTAATAGAAGTAGTTTGAAAGAGCATAGTTTTTAAAAAGTAGATTCAAAAATATTCTAAAAAAAATTGCAATAGTACTGTTATTACAATAACGCTAAAAACAAAATCACAGTTATTTTTTAATTTCTCTGATATATTTTGCGATAAGCGTACCATCAAGAATAGGTGTAAAAGGAATTCCGTTTACGTTCTTGATTTTTTTCTTCTACTATACCATATACTCTTCATTCTTTATCTCACTCTTTGAACTTCTCAGTTATACTCTTTTCTGTTTGTTTGTTTGTTTGTTTTTTTTTTGGAACAACAAAAAAAAATCTGTCTTATATCTTTGATTTTCACATAAGAAAATGAAATGAGAAAACAAATTTTTTGTTATAGGTATATATATTATATTATTATGTATATACATACTTAGTTTTATGCTGATTTATACTCGTTTTCATTCAAAAAAGGAAACATCATAACATCATTATTATCAATATCAATATTCTTGAACATCATCATGTTTTTATTTTTTTTATTTTTATTTTTTTTATTTTACTATCAATATCAATAGCATCATATCGTCGTCATTCACCCAGGGAGGTAATAATTGAAGGCAACACAATTTCTAAAAGCAAAAAAATATCGAAATATTTTTATTCGATTCTCGTTCATTTTTAGATTTTTTTTTTATATCGGAAAAATGTTTTTTTTTTTTTTTTTATACGTACATACTTATAGGTATATGTATTTTGAATTAAAAAAAAAAAAATTTTTTTTTAATGTATCTTACATATGTAAGTATATAAATGTATAAATGTATCTTTAGATATTACCTTGGTTTTATAACGATAATGAAAAATTGTTTGGGATTTTATTATTATTATTTCGATTTAAAATTTTGTTTTTGTTTTTATTTTTCACTTGTTTTAACACACATTTCTTATACTACATACATACATATATGCTATCAGAGTGAATAGAATGTGTAGTAGACTTAACTTAACTTACAACAAGACGGCCGAGAATAAATCTAAAAAAAAAAGTAAAACGAAAATCATTTAATGGGGGAAGATATATATACATATATTTATATTAAGTATAAAGTATGAAGATGGAGAATGTAATTATCATGCCAGAAAGATTAAATTACAAAAACAAAAAAAAATTGTATTCATTTTTTAAGAGTTCCCTCTGTGTATATGCAAAAAAAAAAAAAAAACATTTTGTTTTTTTCTCTAAGAATTTTGTTTAGAGAAATAAAAAAAATAAAAATTGCAAATTGTTTTTAAACATAGAATGGGAATGGATGCAAACATGTTCTTTTTTGTTTTCTTTTTATTAAATATTAATAATTCTTAACAAAAACAGCTTTTATTTCGATGTCTGCTACTCAAATATATTATAAATATTTCAGAATATTATCTACTTACATACATACCTACTAATTTTAGTATTAAAATTTTGTGAAAATGTTTTTCTTTTTGTTCTTTTTTATGTTTGTTTTTTTTTTTTTTTTTTTTGGTTTAATCTTGACATCAAAGTCATTGTTTTGATATAATATTTAATAACGTATTACTACCTCATATGCGCATATATACATATATATATATAGTATTATATCCTGTAAATTTATATAAAGGAAATCTAATATTTTTTTTAAATATTATTTCACACAAATAAACCATGGGTGGTCCTCCCCAGAATAAAAAGTAACTAACGTATAAGAATAACTATAGTTTTTTTTTTTGTTTTTTTTTGATTTTTTTAAGAAGTTGCAAATCAAAATAAAAAACAAAATTAGGAATTATTTACATATTGGTATATATTGGTAAAAAAAAAAAAAAACACAAAAAAAAAAAAAAATGCAGGATGCAAGAGATTATTGCAAAAAAAAAACTATTATTTTGAAACAGTAAGTACCTATAACTTTCTTTGAAATTAAGGTCTAATAATCCTCAAAAAAAAAAAAAAAAAACATAGTTCATTCATTAGGAATATATTAAAAATATTTGTAACCATGTTACGTATATTATTTTTTTATTTTTTTTTATTTTCTAAAGATAAAGAGAAGTTATGTTTATCTAAAGTTAGACGGTTGACTTATTTCTTATTATTATTCCTTGAGTCTGAACAATAGTTTTTATTTCGATTAATTCTCTATAATAACTAAAAACTATCAATTTTTGTTTTATCCGAATACCATATTTTTAATAAGATTTTTCTTTCATATCAAATAGCTTAAGTTACATATTATTTTCATTCCCTTAAAATGTATCCAAGTGCCAAAATAAGTATAAATACTTTTTTGTATTGCTATAGATATTTCTTTTCATATCTTTTATATATGGTCAAAATATTTACAAAATTTTGTATTACTGCTGTAAAGAGTTCACGATTGTATTTTAAATAATTTTTTTTTTATTTCCACTCCTATAAGAAGCCTATCGCTTGTCACTAGATCCGTTATTAAAGTTTTACCTTTTTGAATCAATAAATTTCAATTTTCAATAAACTGTGTTATGAAAATATCTTATATTTCATTGAATTTTGTTCTAGTAATTTTTATTTGACGGATTATTGCGTTAAGCGGTGAGATTAATCTATGATGGGTTCGATAATTTTTAGAATTTTTTTTACATATTTTGGTTAGACATTAATGTTTTTATCAATTTTTCGTTAATGTTTTACCGCGATATCGATTATAAATTATTTTTTTTTGAATGCATTTCTCTGCCACATAAATGTGGAGAGGAAATTACACAGCCTTTCCTGTTCAGGCGTGGCTGTAAATATCGTAAGGGGGAATAACTCTTACGACGTGTGTGAGTTTCGAATCTACACTCCCTCGGTGTTTACAGCGTATTTTCTCATCTTATCCACTAGGCCAACTTACACGCTCTTACTAACTAGGCCACCGAGGCCCCAATATTTTATGTACTATATATTCAGTTCGTCTCCCTTCTTTCCAAGTTAGGCTTTCGTCTTAATCTCAATTCTCTACAGTCATCTTGATTAGTGACTGGCATCTTGTTTTTTCAGTAAATAATTTCCAGCGATATATTAAAATATTTCCTCACATTGGCGATTAGAAGAACTTTTTACTCTTTCACACCATATTCGACAGATTACTGAAGGTTTTAACTTTGTGAATGCTAAGAGAGAATACCTTTCTATCTGACCTTTTTGATATAAATTTAAAAAAAAAAACTAACACTGCAAAATCTAAACTTTACGTGAGCATATGCTTCAATTTAGTGGTCAAAACATGATGAATAGTGTAAATCAATAATCATATAGTCTGGTTAACATCATATTACGAGTCAAATGCATGATCCTTATAGTATTTTTAACTCTAGTAGTCGAAATTAAAATTTAATTTATTTATTAATGAATTGCATATTTCACAACTTTATAAATTTACTAATATTCATGTTTATAATTGTGTTATATTTCTTATAATTACTTATTACTTATTCATATGGTTACCATAGTTATAGTTCTATGATATTAAATTGTAAAAATCTTTACAGACGTAAAACGTATTCTTGTATCTATTGAATTTCTTAATATATACTAGTAATGCAGTACGAATCAATGTGTTTATTAAATAGTTGGATGATAAAAACAATACCCATCACTGTTCTCCTTAACTTTAAAGTGTTCATGTTAATTAATTTAAGTCTATCAATATTAATGGGTTAGACCAATTAAGATTTCTTAAAGGAAATCTGAAGAAATTTTTTTTGTATTGCTTTTATTTTTTTGTTATGGTGATGACTGATGATAATATGGTGACAATACTTGGTTTGCAAAGGTATTCCAGAATTCGTCGAACTAATGTTGCAATGTATGAGTGATTACATTCTCTTGGCAATCTTTTTATAAAGCCCAACATTGAGTTTGTGTTCTGATATGTATATCCTTGATGAAAGTAAGTCTGTACTGTTCTGTAAGTCTAAAATAACCAAGATCATTACATCAAGGTTATTAAGTTCAATAATTTGTCGTATTGCATTGGTGTTAAATGTATTGTTATGACAAATTGGGTGTAAGAAGCAGCAGGTAAATAAACTATCGACACATTTATAAATATCTAAAATCAAATTATTACTTTTACACCAGTTCATAAAATTATTAAAATAATTTTGAAAGTAATATACGTCAATCATTAAACTAACATATTTAAATATTTTCATATCGTCAGAGTAGATTTTTATGGAATTGTCAAGTATTATTTTTGTATCTTATATTTTATTGTAATCTTACCTTAGACTAATTAAAATAACAATAGTGAACTATAATATTATCATTTACTAATCTACTAACATATCTGTAAATGATGACTCTGTCATTTAATTATAGGTCTCTAAATGATCATTTAACAGATGCTTGTTTTAAGCAAAATAAAACGGGTTTAATTTAATTTCTTTTGTTTTTTTAAGATTTTCTTTTATTTTGTGATTTAATATGCCTTTATTGTTTTTATCAGTAAATGATTTATTAATTACTACCTACTGGCTAACAAAGTTTCTGTTGTAGTATTCTTTCGGTTTTATTTTGATGTTTTTTTTTAAAGATGAAGAGTTTGGTGATGAATCTGCTTTTTCGAGGTACAGATTTTTCAAATAATTTATTTTTTTCTTAAATCGATCAAATTAAAAATTTGTTGCCGATTAAATAATTAATTTACATATAATAAAATATCATTATTTCATTTTTATTCAAAATGAAGAAAAATAAAGAAAATTATTTATTAATATGTACTGAACTTTTAAATTCTGCTGCAGTTAATATGTATTTCTGCTGCACTACCAAAAAAAAAGATTAAAAATTGTTTATAACAGCAAATAAAAAGTTTCGAACAGATTGATGCAAAAATCATTATCACTAGTATCATTAATTTAATATCTAGCTCTTCGAATGAATAAGCGGACAACGTTAGAGAAGATGTTGGAGAAGAAAAGGACAATAACATGGAAGTAGCAGCATGAAAAAAATGTTAAAACAAATCAAATATTTGTATTGCTGTAGTGCTGCAATTCGGATTGTATATAGTGCAACAGCATAGTATTATAAACCAACAGGTCTCCAATTTTGATATGCTCTTTTATCGTAAAAAAAATAATTAAATAAATAATTACAAACAGCATAGGAGAAATAAAAAATGAATTTTTTTTATTTTATTAAGTCACTATTATCACTATTAAAAAACTCCTATATTTCACTCTGTTCTTCAGCCTGTCCGTTCCTTCATGCGCCCAACTGTTTACAAATCTTTTACACTGTTCAAGATAGATCAATTGAATTTTAACCATGAATATAGATCCCTTTAAAAAATTAAAGTTGTAGAACAACTTTTTTATGCAACTCTAAAAATTACGAAGGTACAGCCTCTCAAATTTTGAAAAGTACCACCAACTGTTTAAGAGCTATTAGTGCTCAAAAATGAGAAATTTACAATATTTAAACTTTTACACCTAACTTAGGCACCTGTCCAGATTTTCTTAAAGAAAGAATAAAAAAATTATTATAGAATTGCATATTTTTGATTACATGTATACTTCAATACTATATTTTTACATGTGTTAACCGCTTTTCCTATAGTTATATAGGATTGCGGTAATACAAACTATCAAAATGGGGAAAAATTCCTATTTTTGTTCTGCTTAATATTTTTCCAATCTAAAATTTCCAAATGACAAGACTTTTTCTTAACTGTACAAATCAATATCAAAATTATACAAATGTTTTAAATTTAGTTTTTAAATTTACCCTTATGTGAAAATAAAATTTTGAAGATTTAGCTTCCTCCATGTCTTCGTAATTCTTTTAAATAGAACCTCAAAATAAGAGAAGAAAGACTTTTCATAATTAGCATTGGTTACCTTTAGAAATTTTTTTTATACGCTGTTAAACTATTAAGGATTAAAAAATTGAAAATTTGCTATTTTTAGACACTTGTACCAATTTTGCCAAAATAAAAGTAAAAAATGATAGCTACAAGATATGTTTTTACATGTATTAGTAACTTTTCTTAATTATGGAGGTGTTCCTACATAGAAGAAAGTGGCTATATTTCACTATTCAAAGAAAATTTGCAAATTTTGGCGCAAGTCACAATTATCCTAATAAACTGTTTATATTGTTCTCTTTTTTTTTTAAATGTATGCCTTTAAAAACTTTTGGTTTTCATTCTATCTTGTTTTTTTTTAAATAAAATTTAGCCTCTTATTTAAAAATCATCATCATTCCCTATATATCTATTTAGATTTTGATTACCAAATGGTAAAAACAAATTGTTTTAAATAAGAATTACTTTATTTAAATATAAAGAACACTTTAAAATATCATTTACAGATTTATCTAATTTGTCATCTGTAGATATTTTATAGATTTTCTTTTAACCCTAGTAAAGTACTTCAAGAATTTTTTGTTTTTTTTTTTTTTCATTTTCATTTTCTAATATAATATTATATATTTTAATTTTTAACTATACCCAAAACAAAACAAAAGAAAAAAACGAGACTAACCAAAAAATATTTTTTATATATTTTCATGCTACATCGTAAATACCTTAACCCATCCCAATCATATACAAAAGAAAACTTTATTGATTCCATTTTAATTTTTCCGTCTTTCTCTTTCTTTTTCTTATGAAACAAAAAAACACTTTTTTTTTTTTTGTTTTTTCCTTATATCTGTCCAAACATATGAATGTACAAATATCTATGCATATCCCTTAAAAGATCCTTATTGTATTTATGTATATATATACATATATGTAATATATTTTTGTATATAAAAGTAACAAGCTGATAAAGTACGTACTTTTAACCATCATTGAACTTCACAAGTTCAAATTCATGGTTGAATTAAAAACAAGACACAAAAATACGATTATATTGTTGAGTTTAAGAAAAAAAACAAAAAAAAAAAACAAATCATACAAAAAAAAAGCGACAGTGAAAAAAAAAACTTAGATGGAAAGAATGGAAAATATGTGTAA
This sequence comes from Poecilobothrus nobilitatus, assembly GCA_947095535.1. Lineage (NCBI taxonomy): Eukaryota > Metazoa > Arthropoda > Insecta > Diptera > Dolichopodidae > Poecilobothrus > Poecilobothrus nobilitatus. The sequence goes on along the minus strand of OX352773.1, from coordinate 81,746,869 downwards.
ATGTATGTACATATTTTATACATCGAAAATATTTAAGGATATTTGATACACGTGCATATCAATATCTACTGCATATAAATTTATTATTTTTTTTTTTTATTTTACCAAAAATACAATATATATTATACATATTATGTATATAATATACATAATATGTATATAATATATATTTTTTTATTTAAGGAAAATAAAATAAAAAAAATGAAAAAAAAAACAACTATATAAAAGAACAGATCAAAATGTTTCAGTGAAATTTCAAACAAAAACAAAAGTACAAAATAAAAAATAAAGATTTAGAAATATTTAAAAGAATTTAAAAAGATAATATATCTAAAGTATTCTAAAATTGCGATTTCTTAGAATTTGTCCTATATACAGGGAAAATTGTGTAAAATCAAGAGGTACTTTTTTAAATTAAAAGAAAAAAAAATTCCTTTTTGATTAAGAGAAGCCTATAAAGAGGTGATTTGTCCAGTGCAGTGACAGATGTGCCCGAGGAAATAAAGACCGCTGGTGTTAATTCCAAAACTTTTGGAATTGACGCCCATGGGCTTTAAATCCTTTTCAAAAAAGAATTAATATCCACTGGTCTTAATTCCACTAAGATCGTGGGCTTTAAGTCCATTTCGAAAAAGAATTAAAGCTAACTGAGTAACACAAAGGTTACTATCATGAGTCTGTATTTCATTTGACTTTATTCTATTTAGTGACATGTCAGAAGTCTCTTTGGGACATTATACACTTTTTACAGAATATTGAGATATATGCATATGCGAGTTTTTGAATTAGGAGAGATTTTAGGTTTGGTTACAAATTCAGGATTATACGCTTTTCTCCAGAATATGTATATAATCGTCCTAATTCAAAACTCGCATATGCATATATCTCAATATTCTGTTAAAGGCGTATAATCCTGATTTTGAATTCAATTCTAAAATCTCTCCCAAAATCCATGGCATGGGTGTATTGATTATATAAATATTTTGAAAAAAGCATATAACCCTGATTTTGTAACCTACTCTAAAATCCCTCCCAATTCAGAATCTCGCACATATACATATTAGTAAATATTCTGGAAAAAAGGGAATACCTCAATTTTTATCCAAAATTCTAAAATTTCTCAATGCATTTGCTCTACATATTCTATTACTCTCTTCTTTTAATAACAAAAAATAGTGTGGGTCTTAATTTCAATGGGTTTATGGACTTTAATTCCAATGCATAAAGGAATTAACACCTGCGGGCTTTATTTCCTCGGACGTTCTGTCACTGCACCGATTTGTCCCTATATTATTTAAATATAGTAAATTGTCAGTTATTGACACCTTATAAAACTCCAATTTTTAACGCCATATAAAAGAAAGAAAAGATTCATATGTTTTTGCTTACTCTTATCAAAATTACAAGTTTTTAGAGCTTTTAACGTTTGTGATTACGCAATCATATTATATTATGAAGAAATAATGAATGTAGTACTTGGTGTATGTGAAGATAAAATATGCTAACGATACATTTCTAATTGTGTAACAGTCCTCAAGAACTTCAATAACTGCTGAATAAAGTAAATAATGCCAGTAAAAGATAAGTGTTAAAATTTAAACTATAATTTAAACTTAAAGTTAAGAATATGAATAGCCAAATGGTTATTAAATGTTATTATGGTGTTCCTTATGGTGTCGAAGCACGAACCCTTAACAGAAGTTTCTCTTAATTTTGTCAAAAGAATTATATACTAATATAGAAGTTCTGACTAGTATAATAAAGCCAATTCAACAAAAATTGTAATGGTTTTAAAATAAAGAATAGTAAATAACTTTAAACATTAAATAAGAGTTCCAGAAAAATCTTGAAGGAAAAATTTTTGATGAAAAAATACAATGAAAAAGGTGATTAGAAAGAAAACAAAACACTTTGGTTTAAGAATCTCAGAATATAAAACATAGTTCAACGTTTCAATAAAGTCATTATTTGTAGAGTAGCTCTATAGAAGTACATCGCGTACATCGGGTATATCGCGTCACAAATATTGAAGTTCTTCGAAGAATAAATAAAGAGCGAAAACTTCTTTCAAATATAAAAAGAAAAAAATAGCATATTTTGAACATGTGATACGAAGTCAAAAGTACGAGCTCCTACAGCTTATCGTGCAAAGTAAAATTGCAGGTAAAAGAGGCATTGATCGAAAAAAAATATCTTGGTGACGTAACATGAGGAACTGGACAGGCGAATCAAATATTAATAATTTGGTATCCATAGCGATGGATCGGAATACACAAGCATTTTATCAAGAATTTAATCCAACTTCCAAGACATATAACCGCTAACATTCAGTAGTGGATAGGCATCAGAGAGTGAGAGAGTAGCATAGCTATGGACAAAGTTATGGTGGTCATCAGCATTATATCTTACCTCTTCAATGACAGAAATGATACATATGAAAAAAATAAAAAACAGAGAAACACGAAAACCATACATAACGGTTAATTTAAATATCTGGAATTATTTTAAATACAACTTTATTAGACGGTATAGCAATACTGACAGATTATTCTATAAGGTTACATAAAACAAATTTTTCATATATACATATTCCATTTTTTATCTTTAATAATGTAAAAATTTTATAAATAGAATAGAAATGTTTTGAAAAGTTGGTCTGGACTGACAAATTCTAATAAAATTATAAACTTTTGAAAAAAAATAAAACAAAAAAAAAAACAAAAATGTTTCAAAAATAAAAAATTTAAAGAATTATTAAATAAGTAATAGATAAAATAAATGAAGCAAAAAATTAATAAAAAAAAATATACATAAATATGTATATATATATATATGTATATATATATATGAAATGTAATGTTAACTAAATTTAGTAACATAAATTCAAAACCAGATGTAAAATATAAAAGAAAATAAATAAAAAAACAAAAAACTTATATAAACATATATTAGATATATATTATATTATGTATACATATACATATATATATATATTATATATTAAAAAAAAAAAAGTAACAAAAGAATTTCTATTTTAATTTTTAAAACATTAAAAGAATCTTTTCTTTATTTATTTTTTTTTTTATATTTATATTTATTACAACAAACAAAAAAACAAAAACAACAAAAAAAAATTAAATTTAAAATTCAAAAAAAAAAACTTACTTTTATTTTAATCCTTTTTTAAAACTTTATTTTTTTTTTTTTTTTATTTTATTTTGTTAAAGGCAATTTTATTATGTGAAAATGTAAACGATTTTCTTATATTCAACACTTTTAACAACAATATTTTCAAATTGAAATCGTAGATATAAAATTATATATTAACTATATGTGTATGTATGTATTTATGTATGTATATATTGTTTTCCTTTCCCTTTTGATTTTACAGGATTTCTAAAGATATTTTTTTTTATTTTGTTTTGTAAAATGGTTTTTTTTTCTATATTTATTTTTGTTTTTGTGTTTTTTGTTTTTTTTTTTTTTCATTTCGTTAAATCTTTGAAGAGAAAGGGTTGAAAGAGTATGAGAGAAAGAAAAACAAAGCGGGAAGAATCTGTTAAAGTAAAAGAACACAGTGAAATAAAAAGTAAATTTTCGTATTATGTAAAAAGAAAATAAAAAGTTTTCCGTTTTATGTTAAACTTTGATTCAATTCAGATTTTTTTATTTTTATTTTTATTTTATTTTTTTTAATCTGTAGACTTTTTACGATGATTTTTTTAAATGAATTGTGGATGTCCTTATAAAATATAACAATTTAATAGAAACTTTCTTAAATTTGTGCTGTGCTTTTTTTTTTTTTTTTCGTAATGTTTGTATTGTATGATTTATAAAGAAAAGATATTATAGAAGCTGGAACTAATCTTATATTTTGGTATGTAGAAAATTAATTGACTTTTGTTTTAAAATTTTCATTTTAAAATTAATTGATAATTGATATAAGTTGCAACCAGATGACATTACTACAAAAGTAAATCTAATTTTTAAGTATAAAAATTCAGTAAAAGAAGAGTTACAAATAGGAAGGATGTTTAATATTTTCAATTTGTAGGATCATCTCATCAAACAAAACAATATTGAAAAATTAAAACAAAATTTTTAAAGGTATCTGATGAGTGCTGATGATAGAAAAAAAAAATTACGACAAATAATTTTTTCTTCAATATGAGTCATATTGAAGACTAATAAAATTCTAAAGGGTATATATATATAAACTTATATTTCCAAAAGAGGCTTATAACAGAGTGTGAAAAAGGACGAAAAATTAAAATATCTTCTATAATATACCCATTATTCATGATATAAAGAGATTTTTAAAATTTGCTGCCAGTCAATTAATATGAAAATTTATAAAATAAAGGGAGGAAACCAAGCATCATGTAAAATTCATTTTTTTTTTTGTTTACATAATTCAACAATAAATCTTTACTTTAAATTTAAAAAAAAAATTAGATTTGATTTCTATAATTTTAACGATTCAAGTGATTTTCAACGATAATGTATATAACATTTAAATAAAAGTGGTTTTCTTTTATCAACAATTTAAAAGAAATTATAAGTGAAAAGTTGTTAATGTAACAATTGTTTTTATTTTTTAATTAAATTCTTTTTATAAGTATATACTTCATATATATATTATGTTTTAGTTTTGTTATACAGGACACGTGCTAGAAAATAGTAAAATTATAAATTTTTGGTCAGTTAAACATAGTTAAAGATACATACATATATATGCCTCGTTTATTTAGCAAACATATATGACACAACACAATTAATTTAAAATTTAACCACAAAAATTATTTAAAAGAACGCAGATAGATGTTTTTATATAGTTTGAATAAAATAATCATATATATAAGAACTTTGAAAAAACCATGCTTATGCAATTGAATCTATAAACTATTTTAACAAATTACTAAAATTGGCTAAGTGTTTTATGATAAAATTTTAGTAATTAATTTATTCAATCATATTTCTAAAATAACATTTAAAAGAATTCTTAACTCTAAGCTGTACGACAAATTCGGCAAATTTTTTTTTTTTTTTACGAGAGCACGAGTTTCTTTTGGGTAGTATTGAACTTTAAACAACCAAAACCACCCACTTTAAAACCAAACTTTAGGATTGGTTACATAATGATATAATGTACAGTTTGATTGTGGGGAAAAGGATGAGGAAAAGGATGAATTACTTGGAAAATTGCGTTTGGGATAATTAGGATTATGGAACATGGAGCAAAAAATTTGGAAAATTATTTTGAAGAAGAATGTTAATATTCTTCTTAAATTTCGTTATATGTTCTGTTAAAGAACATACTCTATTTTATTATTCATCTTCTACAAAGTTCAATTTTTAACCATGAAATTTTAAACAATTTCAAGCATTATAAACATAGATCAACAATATATTTTAGCTCCGGAGAATAAAATACAAAATTAAACTTACAAATTCTTTTAAACATGGTTTTAGTACATATAATATATATAACAAATATATAACAAATAAATTAGAAATTGTCCACACAAGTTTCGAATTCTTTCCAAATAATTATTTTAGTTCTTGCGTTTTAAGATTCCAATCTTTTTCAAGAGCTTATTGCATCTATATTTCGACTTAAAACCAAATCCATGGTGTTTCTTTAATAGCATTATCTTTCGAAGTTAAATAAATGTATCTGAAGGTCAACAATACAAAAGTCCTACCATTTATGACAAAATAGACAATTTTAATATTACTCAATGCTCATTATATCTACAAAATAAAAATAAAAAGGTTATAGAAAAATTAATTTTAATATGCTAACCATTAACAATAAACTTTATTTGTATTTTAATAAAAAACAAAAATCTAATAAAAATACCCACATATTATATTCTAACCTAAAAATCAAAGACTGGTTGAATTTGAATGGTTGAAGTGTAAACAAGGGTGCAGGGTGCAAAAAAAAAAAAAAACAAAATTTATTTATATATTTATCAAATAAATCCCAAAAAATATTTTTATAATTTTTTACGCACACTTTTCTCATTTAAAAATTAAGGGGAAGGGAAGAATTTCCTTTTTTTTTTTTTTTTTTGGAATGAAATTTAAATATTTTCCCTAAAATAATCAGATTTAAAATGTCACCAAATTGAATAGAAAAAAAAAAAAAAATTGTATTAAATAAAGTGTATATTAACAACTTCTTTAAGTAATTTTTTTTTAATAGTACCATACGCACACAAATGTATTTAATTATTAAATAAATATTTAAACAAAAATATCTTTTATTAATTCAACAATTTTTAAAATTAACTTAAAGATTCATTCAATTGGAAAATTTTGTAAGGATAACAGCAGTTCAAATATAGTTTGTTTTTGAATTAATGGTGTTAAAAATACAAAAAAATACTAAAATTGATTTTTTAATTGGTATGATTTTGTTTACTTGTACATACTTAGTTACTTAATTGTCGTCACAGACGTTGATGTTCAGAAATGTCACTACGTTTTGAATAGGGTATTGAAAGGAGAAGAAAACAGACTTTGTAGTTCCTGAGCTCGACTCAACACATTCTTCAATTTTTTACGATTCCGGTCATTTCTCTTCAGTTATTTTCTTTTGACAATTTGTTGAAATTTAAACATTGGGTATAAAACAATTAAAAAAAAAACAATGATATTTTAAACTAATATAAAATAACAATACCAAAACCAAAACCAAAAATACGTTCAAGTTATAATGAGCTGTAATTGGCATAAAATGCATCTATAATTTTAACATTCATTAGGTAAACAGTTTTTATAACAGTTTTTCACAGGTATTATTTAGTTTGACTTCAAACCTGTTTTAAAAATATCAAGACCATTTGATTTTTGAATTTAAGAGCTATTATTTCAAGGATCTGGTAATTTATGTCTAGCTTATATATATCGTCTTACATGTGTTTAAGAGTCCTTCTTCAGAAAATAAGAATCTAATACCTCTTATGTAGATAATAATATTTCAATTTCATCTTAATCAATATACATATACTTTTACTATCTATAAGGGGTTTATAGAATGTATAAGAAATATCGAGTTGTACAAAACTAATTCTATAAAGGTTTTATATTCTCTTTGATTTTACATTATCATTTCATATATTAGTATTCATTAGGCTTCTCTAGAATGGCCTTCTTTGATGGCCTTCTCTTGGCACCATGGCACCATTCTTCCAAAAATTTGTTTTGTGTTTAAATTAAAGATTGGAAAAAATTTATGATTTTGAAGACTAATATATATAATACAGAATATAAAACCATTTTACAAAACAATCAAATTGAAGAACAACTTGTGAAAAATAAAGTACAACCACAATTTATCTGGTTTCCACCTTCAAAACAATTTAAAATTAATAGTAAAATTAAATATAAATATGATATTAACAGAAAAATTCTTTTAACTTTTATATTTTATTTTCATCAAGTTTCACAATGTAAAATCAGTAAAGCGTTACAAAACCATACAATAAAAACTACAAATACCCTTTAATTATAAATAAGTATAATTTCGGTACGTGTTATAGCCATAAAAATTTTATTTTTTTTTTTAAATGGTACTATTTAATACGGGTATTCAATTAGAAAAGCTATTCATAAAAAGAAAAAAAAAAAACAAAAAACAGAAATAAAAAAACAAAATGAATTAAAGTAATAAATAACAAGGACACTTAATGATTGTTATATTTGTATGCGCATACTTTAATTTCTACACATATATATCATATATGTATGTATCAATAATCTATAAAAATAAAAATATAAAATCAAACCTTTGATGTTGTCCGTCCAAAACAAAAAAAACAAACAAACAAAAATACAAAATATAAATTTAAATGTCCTGGTGTTGATTTTATTCTTTTTATATTCCTTCCTATTTCAACTCTTATTGTCCTTATATTCTTTTGTATTTTTAATTTACATTATCCCTTGAAAATGTCTATTACTTTCTTTTGTGATTTGTGACATATAAAGTAACAGACGTTTGCAATAATAATAAAAAAAAAACAAAAAAGAAAATTACAAGAAAATGAAATAAAAAATGAACGAACAAAAAAATTGATACGGTGGCAATATAAAATGTCCTTGAATTATACGTTAATACTTACAGTGAATTGAAAAATTAAACAGAAATATTTTTGAAATTTTTAAGTAATATTTATAATATTATAAATAATAATATTTATAGCTTCACAGATGACAGCACTTTGATCGCATTCTACTATTTCTTAAAGAAATCTAAAATCACAGCAATCGCAATTAGCCTAAATAGAAACGCGATGGCTAGCTTAGTGAATCACCATCTATTTAAAATAGTTGATTAGGGCTTAGCAAACAGAGTTGTATTTAATATTCAAAACTGTGTGATTTCTTGCAACAGAAATCAAATTGAATCCGTTCTGAGATTTCAAGGAGAAACTGTTCAACGATCGGAAAATTTTAATATTATAGGCATTCAGCATAATCAAAAAATGCTATAGCTAATAATACATAATAATTGATATAGCTAAGAATACTGTTAAATTTTTAGAGTTTTCGTTTCGTATTTGGGTTGACGGTCTACAAACATCACTTAGTTACCTTGACAAAATTTAAAATCGTCTCTTACGCCTAATTATAGGCGATTTAGTCGTACTGCTCTTAATATTCGACGAAATATTGAAGCTGTATCTCTTTTTACAAGAGAGGCTACAAGTACCCATTTCTACACCGTGAAAATCCTTAGACTTATTTGTTGTGAGAACTGTTAGAATGTTAAACATCTTCTATTTAATGTATTCCCCCCGTCTATTCTGTTCCATTATACAATTTGCCATGATTCAAAACGAACCTTTATCGTTTCCAATTTACCATCCAATCCCCTCTTGCTATCTTATTTTCCTCCCTTTTTCCACTTTTCCACATTTTCCATCGCACTTAATCAAACCTAGACTAACACTGTGTACAAGAAAGGAATATTTTCTGGAGTTTGGCTAGCCAAAACAGTGAGTTTCAACAAATAGATTGATTTTTTTCTCAACATTAGAAATTTATTATGCAAAATTTGAATCTTACATCCTGGACAATTACAGCCTTGAATTTTTAATAGCTATTAAAATTTACATATTATTGATTTTCTAAAATAAATTTGTATTTATATATTTCGAACCATTTTTTAATTTTTATTTTAATAGTTTTTGCAAAATTTTACTTTTCACTGTACATACATATATTCATTTTGGAAAGGATAAAATTCAAATAAGTGATTGTTTTATTGTATTTTGTTTTTAGCGCTCTTAATATCCATAACAATAATATTCTTATGATGTTGCCAATGTTGTTTACGGTATTTAAAAGATGTTAAATTTTTTTTTGTTTATTTTATTGAATAAGATTTGTGTGTATATATGTAAGTACATGTAAAATATAAGTTCATTTCTCAATACCTACTTATAAGCATTTAATTAAAAATGAAATTTTCTAAATCCTTCAAAGGATAAGGTCATAAAAGATATGGGATGATAATATAAGAGATCAAAACATAAAAAAACTTGTAAAGAAATGGGGAATATATTTCTAACAGATTTCAAAACCAATCAATGGAATCCAAAGATAAAATACTTAATTCATAATATCTTATATACCCATACAATATTCAAAATGTGTTCAAGATTAGTTTTATGATTACTTTAAAACTTTATAATAGAAAAAAAACTGACAATAACCGATTAAAGAGCTACTGGATTTAAATATGTACTGGGAAGACAAATCAAATTGCATGATTGGACAGATCTTTTTTAATGTATATAATCTGACAAATGAAGATGATGAAGTTCTAACAATAAATCCTATACAAATTTTTAGTTTTTTAGAGGTAGTAGAGCTGACAGAAGTATTATAATTTATAAGTGAATACAAAATCCACAACACGTAGTAATAGCTGGAGGAGCACAATAGATAAAAAAAACAAGTAATGAACACAACGAAGATTTTCAAAAAAGCACATTTCCAAAATTAAAAAATATTCCATAATAATCCTAGAGTAAAAAGTAGATATATTGAAAAACAGAGGGAATAATTTTATAATACCCGATACTTATCGTGCGGCTATAATAAATTTGTTTTATTTTTTTTTTTTTGTAAGAAAAAATTGAGAAAAATCAAATTACACTTTCGTCAATTATAAGGTAACCCTATATTATTTAGAAAAATTATTAACAGAAACAAAAACATAATATTGAAGCTTTAATTTTTCTACATTACTTCAAAAAAATATGAACCAGTTCCCAAGTTACAGGTGTTTAAAAAATAGAGAATTTTTAATTTTTGACCCCTTACAGCTCCTAAACGGGAAATGACTCAAAAACATTTTCTGAAATAACTCATACTGATTTCGAAAGATCTAACTCCTCTCAAAATTTCAAGCTTCTAAGTTAAACCATCTAAGTTAGTTAGATAGAAGGGGTCAAAATGTTAGCAAAAATTCACTTTCACATAACTGTATATTAAAATACCACATGATAAAGCCACATTTTATATATATTTATAAAACTTATAAAATCAGCTACAGTTTAGCGTTTTCATATTGAAAATATGCCTTATAGAACTTGTGTTATAACAATTTAAAGATAGGGCTTTTTTTAACTTTGTGGGGCTGTAGCTTCGTAACGGATGGGGCTACCAAAAAAATTTGTTCCACAAAATTTGGTTTTTTGCGATGCCTATCCGTAGTTAAAATTTCATTGCTTTATTTCAAACGATGTAGAAGTTTTGTAAAAATCCAGACGGACGGACAGAGTGAAACTAATAAGTATATTTTTGAAATTTTTTTGAAAATGTGCTAAAAAAAACTTCAATTAATTTTTTACGCTATCGAGGTTTTTTTATTTTGATGTGGCAAGAGAAGTGACACACATTTAATAATCTTAAATGCAGTTTCTGACAGCCATTGTTTTTTAAAGTTAAATACTAGGCCTTCATTTGATTTGAAAAGCGTCTAAAGTCTAATAAATATTTATATTCTAAATAAAGTTTTTATAAATTGAAAATGAAATGGTTGAAAGTTTTTTATATAATTTTTTATTTTATTTTTTTAATTTATTTTAATTTTTTATTTTATTATTTATTTTATGTCTATATAAAGTTAATTTATAGATCAGTAAAGTATCAGATTCAGAAAATATTAATTCATTATTATGTTAATCACACTTTAGTACAAGGTTAACTTAAGTGATAAGATCTTAGAATAAATAAGTGATTAATATCTAGTATAAAACAGTTTAATATGTATTATGTATATGTATGTATGTATGTCCTTCATTAAACGATTTTCTTTCATTTATCTAAACTTAAAATAAATTTGTTTTCCTTATTTCAATCACATAATACTTTCATACAATACAACATGATTCTGTATATTCATTAACTACCTAACGGCAGTAACCTATAAATTAGATAAAATGATAAAATTTGTAAAACGTAACACGATAATCGATATACACTGGCACTTGGCAGTGGCAAATAGAAAAAAAACTTTTATCGTATCTTTATGTTAAAAGACCAAGAGAAAAATAAAATTTAATAAAAAAAAAAACAGAAAACGAGGAAAAAAATCGTATTTTTATTGTTAAAGAGAAAAATAAATAAGAGTGAAGAAAAGAGAGACTAAAAAAGAAAAGAAATAGTTATCAAATATCACTTATCATTCATTATTATTTATCACATACTAATGTCTGTCTAATACAACCCTACCCATATAAATTTGATAACAATTTTCACATAAAAGATATCGTACTTTAGCGATATTTTGTTTTGTCGCACCACTTATCTAATGGGATATAAACACATTTACAAAAATTTTACAAACACCATTACAAAAGAAAAATAAATGTAAAATTTAAATGAAGAATTTTATTTTAACAGAAAATAAAAAATAATTTTACAGAATAAACTGTTTAATGTTTATAACATGCTGAATACATTGTATGTAAAAGTAAAAAAGATAAAAGATAATTATAATAAAGTAATAATAAAAGATAAGCGAAAAGAGAGCGAAAAAATTTCTTAAAGAGAGATAAATTTTTGTATACGTCGTATATCGGGTCGGTACATATTTAGTTAATATTTATGAAAAATTTAAAAAAATTTAAAGGTCAGTCAGTTTTTCAGTCAGTTTATAGAATTTTATTCAACAGAAAACAACAAAATAAAATTTTAAAGTCTGTTGAAAAAATAAAAATTGTTTTTTTTTGTTTTTTTTATCTTAAATTTTGCCTTTTATCTGCATACATACAAACATACTTTCTTTTTTAGTTTTTTGTGGTTTTATAATGAGTTTAGAAGTAGAAAAATTAATAAATGCTATTCGTAAAAGACCACCATTATGGAATCGTTCATCAAAAGAATTTAATAGGCTTATAATTGAAAAATGTTGGCATTCTATTTGTTTAGAGATCAATGAACCAAGTAAATTTTATATTTTTATATTATTTTCAAATTAAAATTAAATATAATTTTTAATTAAAAAAATATTTTTTTTTATTTTTTTTTTACAGAAGATAAAATTAAAAAAAAATGGAAAGGATTACGTGATACATTTAGATTTGAATTAAAAAAATATCTATCATTAAAATCATCATCATCTACAATCAATTATGAACCATCATGGCCATATTTTAGATTATTATTATTTTTAAAAGATTATGTTAGTATTCGGGGTGAATTAAATTGTAAAAAAAAAATTTCATCATATTTAGAACAAAAAGAACAACAACAAAATAATATAAATGACGAAAATTTATCTGGTAATGATTTAGATAATAATGTTATATCAATTATATCAGAATCATCTACAACTACTATTGATCAAACAAAATATTCATCAGAAATTGAAATTGAAAATGAACAAGATATAAAACCATTTATAACCTCTTATACTGATGATTATGATAATGATAATAATAATAATGATCATATTGATAATAATGATAATGATAATGATAATGAATTAACAAATAATTGTTTTGATATTGATAGTAATGATTATAATGATATTAATAATGAACAAAAATTAAATAATGAATTATTTAATAAAGAAATTAATAATAAATTTAATAAAAATTTAAATGAAAAAAACATAAATAATAAAAGAAAATCAAAAAATAAATTATATGAAATAAGTGAAAAATTATTAAATTTAGAATATAAAAAATTTAAATTACTTAAAGAAGATAAAGAATATAAAGATAAAATAAATTTAATAAAAGATAATAAAGATAATATTATGATAATTAAAGATAATAATGATAAAATTACATCATTATTAGATATAAATGATGAAGATAAATGTTTTTTTATAAGTCTTTTACCACATATTAAAAAATTAGAACCAGCTAAAAAAATTAAATTACGTATTGATATGCAAAAATTAATATATGATTATGTTTATAATGAAAATAATTAATTTCTTTTATTATTTAAATAATTTATATAAAAATATAAAAATTTTTTTTTTATACTTATATACATACATAGATACATTTTATATTTTTCTTTTCCAAATTAAAAAGAAATTTAATAAATTTAAATATGTTATATTAATTTTTATTTATATTTTATTTTAAAATACCTAATATTTAATTCTAATTAATTGTATCCTATCTATCCTATTTAATCTTAAAGAATTAATTAAAAGAAAACCTAACATAGTTAATAAAATTATGTGCTCCTTATTACAGTGGGTAGATTATACTTTATAACAAACAATTTAAATTAAAACAACGTAAAACGAGACAAAATATTTATTTAAATAAACAAGGCAGAATCCTTGTTTATTTAAATAACGGTTAAACCAACGGTTTTTAAAGGCGCACATTTCTAAAAGACAATAAGACAAACTGTTTAGAATTGTGACTCTGCAATCTGCACTAAAATTTAAAAATTTCATATAATAAGAAAAAAATGTGAAAAATTAAGAAACATTTTCTTGAATTTTGAAGGAACTCTATATAATTAAGAAAAATCATAACACATGTTAATAAAGTTTAATTTATGCCTTTTATTTTGAAAAATGTGTACAGGTGCTTAAGTTGTAGGTGTTTAAAAATACCAAAATTTCAATTTTTCAGTCCTAATAGGCCTTATACGGGAAGTGGTACAAAAAAACTTTCTAAGACAACATACATTAATTCTAAAAGATCTTTCTGCTCTTAAAATGTTAAGGTTTTAACGTGCCGGAGTTATGAAAGGAGAAAAATCTTGCAAAAATTTTGTCTTCACATAACGGTAAATTTAAATAGTAAATTCCAAAACATTGCATAATTTTGATATTGTTTTATAAAGGTAAGAATAGTTCCGATCTTCTAACCTTTTACGCAGAACCTGCGGTGTATACATTTGAATATAGGTTTTTTTTTTGCAATTTTGAGGGTCTGTAACCCTATATAACTAAGAACATCTTTAACACATATAAAAATATATTACTGGAGCTTTCATTTTTATGTCTTACTGAAAAAAAATTTGTATAGGTGCCCAAGTTACAGCAGTTTAAAAATAGTAAAATTCAAATTTTTGGTCCCTAATAGCCCTTAAACGGGAGGTGGTACAAAAAAATTTTTTTTCGAGGAAACGGACAGACAGAGTGAAACTAATAGGCACATTTTTTCAATTTTTTTGTTTTTTAAACCGACTAAAAACAAAAATATGTAATAGGTTTTGAATTTGGTTTTGATTGTTTTCGAATAAATTTATGGGGGTCGATACTTTTGATGGAAAAATCGTGAAAGATTAAGAAATTAATATAGAAGCTAATTTCTCCGTAAGAAAGCAGCATTCAGTTAAAAGGCGAATGGCGTTACTAAAGATTAATAAAATGAAACTCCAACCAAAGCCTTAACACAATTATTAACTTAGTATTAAGTTGATAAAATAAAAATATTAACTAGAATATTTGTCTTAATCTCATAGAAAAAAATATTATGAAATTGAAGCGATAGCCGATAGAAAAGGAATATTAAAGACGATTTAATAAAATACAATAGGTATGACAGTTGTACTTCTATTCACCCACAAACTATTTCAGTTGCACAAAAAGTCATGAAAATTTTTGAATTATAAACGAAATATGAGTTATGACAGAGAAAGAAGGGCCAAAAGTTGATTTATGACATATAAGTGACAATTTTATTCTGACAATAAACCATAGTATATTTGTATTTAACCGGTTTCTACTGTACAATCAATCAATAGTATACAACTGTAGTTTTCAGTTTTTTACAGTAATTAACAAAACTTTTATGATTGTTGAAATTCTCTAATAAACTTTAACTTTAATATAATGATATTTGTCCGATATTTTCTTGCGTTTATCAGTTGTTTAATAGATATTTTATGGGGTAGTAGTTCACTTATGTAATATACTTGTTTTTTTAATAAAGTAAACCTATAGAAAATTCGTGACAATTTACTTAAAAATATACTTAACATAAAATGAGATTTGAATGCACGTATCTATGTATGTGTCTTTTGTAAATGCAATTGTATTAAGTTTATATTTTTATATTATAAATTTAAAACAAATTATAATATGATAAGATAATATTTATTGGCATCAAGTTTATTTTTTAGAATCATAATATATAATATGCATATTTATGTAGTATGTATGTTTGTTACAATGTTGTACAAAACTTTTTTGAATGGAAATCTGCTAGAATTGCTAGAACAGCTATTCAAGTTTAGCTTATCTGTGAATCTTAGGTAGGTAATTTTAAGAAGTATGATTATAATGAGATATTTTCACCTAAACTAATTAGTGCTTATCTTGTTCACTTTCTAAGTAAGGGTATTAGACAAAATAACTTAGAAAACATATGATAAATATCCGTGATAAACTTAGAATAAAATAAGGTAAAAACATATTCAGTAGCACAATTAGGCGCCAGTTATAGCATTTCATTGAAATGCTTCCGGAAAATGTTTATTTTCAATTTTTTTGTAGCAAAGACATGATTTAATGATTAAATAATTTATAAAGAATAAATTCTGCTACGAATTTTTAAATTTTAAGTTAAATATTCAAAAAAAAAAAATCAATTTTATGATTTTCCGGATTAGTAATAATTTTCCTAAACAACTGATCAGTAATTTTGCTAATGAAACAAATTTTTCCAATGACATATGTTTCATTTCTTCTTATTTCAGTTTGTCATTGAAAAAAATTCTGATGCAATTCTTGATATATTTCATTATGATTTTGTATTTTAATGAGTTTAGACTTAAAATTTGTTTTTTTATTATTTTGTTTAAGTTTAGTTTTAAAATGGAAATTTAAAAAAAAGTAAAAAAAAAAAAAATTAATTCTAGAAAATTTACTTTTTTATTCTTCTCAATTCAGCCAATGTCATTATTAATACAAAAATCTTTTTTTATTATATATTAGTACCATTTTCTACCAATAATTTTGCAAACATCGAAATAACGCTAACAACAATTTAAATTTAAATTACATTTATTTTTATTTTGCCTTCATTATTGTCATTTGCCATTTGACAGATAATTTAACTGACAGTTTTCTCTGAGTGCTATAATCGCCTATACGGAAAAAACTATAAGTTTACAATGAAACATTTTTTCCGGAAGCATTTTAATGATAGCTATAACTGGCGCCTAATGAAACAAAATTGTTCCAATGACATAATGATTCATTTCCCATAAAGATTAGTCCGAAAAAGAAAATGATGAGAATGAAACCGAAAATGAAAATTCGAATTATTTTTAATACTATGCATTAATGCATGTCTGCGAAGCAATTTTAGTTTTTTGTTTTGCTTCGTCTATATTTGTTTTGTTCAAATTCTAACATTATAATGTTTAAATTTTCTTTGTATAAAGTAAAGTTATGTGTTGCGCTTTAAATATCCTTTAAATAGCTACAAAGAATACAATTTTTTTTGTTATTCGAATTGAAAAATAATATGTATAAAATTGTTTTTGTATTTATTTTTATAAAGCATATTGTTTTTGTTGAATGATATGCTTTCATTTTGCACATCACTGTATATACATTTTTATATTACATCTCAATGTACTGATCTCGGATACACACGGTTGTATTTCTATATGCATCTATTTCCTTTTACCTTTCCTTTCCTTTCATTAGTTTTCGGCTCTTAAATTATCAGAATGTAGAACAGATTTATATGCAATAACGAGCATCATAGAGAATTCATAAATGTTTTATATGTAACTTTTTTATGATTTCTATTTGCGAATTTGCAATTTGTTTTTCAAATTTTCTTCACAAATTTAATTCAGAAAATTCAATTGGATTTTAATAAAAGTTGTTTGTTATCAAATACAAATCAATTTTTTAAATGCTTTAGATTTAAATTCCATTCATTCCATTCCAATGTACATAAAAGTTGTATTTCGGGATATGAGTGTTAATTTTTTATTCTCTTTATTTTCAAATAACAGTCTACTACTTTTTTTTTTGTTTTTGTATTGCGATTTGCGATATACAAACAACGGAATAAAATCGTTAAATCCAACAACAAAAAGGAATTACTCTCTTGAGAGTTACAATCGTTTCGTTACAATTTTGTTGCTGTTTTTGTTTTTGTTTGTGTTATTTACGGATTTTATGAACAGAAAATTTTATAAAAACTTAGAAGTGTCAAAGTCTAACAATGGTATGCATATGTATGTATGTATGCATAAAGGTTCACAAATAATGTATATATTTTTTTTTTGTATTTTTATAAATAAATGAATTGTACTGGATATGTTGTACGTGATTCTACTGTAATGTGGGTAGGTGGAGAAATAAAAAACTGAATCTTAGAATGCTATAAATAAAAATAAAAATTTAGAGAAAAAATATACCTATAATTGTAGTTAGAGAACAGTTATCTATAGGTATTCTTACTTAAGAATAATGTTTCAGTTTAAAATTAATACATTATTTAAATATATTTTGATTCTGAAAATCATATGTAGATCCCCAGTAGAAAATCGGACTGGTGCCGCACTAGTAAAAGCCCTGATTATAGAGAATTAGTTATGCACTACCTAACGTAATACCATAATGTAAATTTAGTATTACATTTTACACACGATGTCCTATAGGCGGCAATCAATCGCCTCGGTGCAGCATTATTTAAAATTTGTTACTGAACTTATTGCCAGTATAATGAGTTCGATAAATATTTAAAAAAAATTATTTGCTTATTTATTATTTAGGCTTTTATTTATTTATTTTACTATATTATTATACTATAGAAAAGAACAATTATATTATACTAAAATTTATATATACGTACATATATAATAAACAGTAATATTCATTTTTTTTTAGTATTTTAATAAACTATTGATAACTTTAGTAACTGCGACTTTTAAGAAAACAATAAAAATCACCTCATATTACTTTCTTTATTTCAACCAATCCATTATCTTCTGCATTACTTTTTCAAAAATTATATCAGTTCTAAAACTGATTATTAAAGAGTATAGTTATAGAACTATTTATTTAGACCACCAATTCTATGATTTTCTACTTCACAAGAATCCACATTTTTTTCTTCTTAAAGCTCTAAACAATCTGATGTAGAACAATGTTTGGAATAATATTAGAGTAATTTTACTAGAGAGTATTTTAACAGTACACGTTAACTGCCATGAATAGCACCCTAAGGTACTCAAAAAAACTACTACAAACGCTTCGAATACCAGCGTGTATGTCTCATGCTGGTATTTTATATTTTGTTCTGTGTGACACAACGTGAAACTCAGTCAGCGTTTATTAATATATCATTTTTTTTTTGCTTGGCCTGCCAGACCCATAACTTGTTTTCAGAATTTTTCAATTTTGCTTTTATAACTTTAAAACTTTCCATAGAAATTTTATTTTGGCCCCAGGGACCTCAAAATAAGTTTGTATGGTGGCAGTTAACGTGTTAATTAATTAGAGCATTCCATTCCAGAGAAAAAGAAAAAAAAGGTTTAATTTAAGTACAAAATACCGAAATTCAGAGAAACTTTTAAAAACCATATTTTTGAATAATACAAGCCCTATAAAATTGAAAATGAAACCGAAAATATCTTGGAACATATTAATTTTATCAAAAAAAAAAAAAACTTATTGCAGTTGATGAAGTTGAAAATTTTAAACATGAAACCTATAGCACCTATAGCATGAAATGTTAGCATAAAAATTTTAAATTAATCTAACAGTTGATTTTAAATTTTAAAATTTAAAATGATACCGCTTAGGAACTTAAAGCACAGTTTTGAATCCTAAGAATACAAGACCTAAAATGATGTTGAATTTATTACCACACTATATATAAAAGACCTATATAATATGTATATGAGTTTGTCTGAACTTTTTCAGAGAATTTTTTCAGAAAAATAAATACATAGCTATTATAATTCGACGTTTATGAATAAAAATTTACAAGGTTTAACGAAAGTATAACAAAAATGGATTGGTAAATATTTATGTTGTTTCCTAATCGTTCTATTTTTTCCCCCTATTAATTTTATTTATCTTTTTAAGGTTATATTATCTTTTAATTTTAAGGTCTAAACTGACGTCAAATATCGGTATATTTTTCTATACAATTAAAACATACTAAAAAATGATGACGTTTTCTATATCCGGTTTTCTATAATTAAGTATACATCTTGATCTTACATTCTATATTCCGAATAAAAACAAATGATGCTGTGAAATGACGCAATCTAATTTTCGATAGATTTTACTTCGAACAAATGTTAAAATCTAAAAATTTTATTTTTAACCTTCGCTCACAAATTACATTTTCATTGAATTTTCTTTATAACAAATCATAATTTTATTTTATTTTTCATTATGTTTATAATTATTTCTTAATTTTCTTTTTACTTAAGAAATTATGTAGAAATTTATTAGGAATTTTCTTTTTTTTTCTTCCTTTAATAAAAATTTTTTTTTTTTTTTTTAAATAAAATACTTGTTTAAATAGAAAGTAACGTAATGATATATAAAAATATAAAGTATGTAGGAAATAGGAAATGAAATTTTTAGTTGTTTTAGTTTTAATTATTATTATTAATTAATTTTACTATGGAGTTTCTCTGTGTGTAATTTTTAATGCATTTTTTTCTCTACTGCTCTATTTAACAAATAAAAAAATTATATTATGTAATTAAATCAGTAGATTTAAAAAAAAAAAACAAGTATGTTATAATAATAATAGTAACTTGTATTTAAAGATTGTATTTGAGTTTTAAAAAAAATTTCTGCAAAATTTCTTAAAATCCTTTAATATAGAAAATTCTTCTTTTTCAAATTTAAGCCGAAATTTTAATCGAACCTTGAAAAGTATATAATATGTAAAATTAAATAGAAAAGCAATTAAATCTAAAGAGAAGCATTTCAAAAGGTATAAGACCTTTGAGTGATACGTGCAGGATATAAAGCGAATAGGAACAATTGGAAAATTTATCAATCAGCAAAGCTTCCCTTACAGAAAATAATTAATCGCCTTCTATAGCAATCTCTCTTTTTGAACTTTTCAAAAAAAGTGTAAAGAATAACTTTTGTGGATTATCATTTCCATAATCGATAGCTCTATTTAATTTAGATTTAGTTGGTAAATTTAATTGATTAATAAAATGTTTTGCAAAAAAAAACGAAAGTTTTATTACCAGTATTCCCTCCTGTTGATTCTATTAAGGCTAAAATTCTTTAAAGCATATTCTTCAGTGCTCGTACTGTTGGGAAAGTTATGAAGATTTTGAATGATAGTCAGTCTAGCGGTCCTAATGAAATGCTAGTTATGGTTCTGAAGCTTCTCCCATTTTTAAATCACTGCGAAATCATTTTTTACTTTCATTTCCCACTGAAATATATGCCAGTCAATCCAAAATTATTTTTCCAATTCCCAAAAAAGTTGACTTAAAAGTAATCACTTAAACTACGCAAGAATTGCCATCACTTCGATTCTTCCAAAAAATGGTTATTTTGGTATCAAAAGGTTATTGTGATTCTAGAATAGGTAGTGCATTTTAAATGATAGCCAATACAGTTTTAGAAGCTAAAGATCATCTGGCGATCTTTTAACTTGTCTTTGCGACAAGCTCAACAACAGCCTTCACCGTGAAGAATTCCGGAGAAGCTGGGGGCTACAAATACTCATTTATAAGGTTAAAAGTGTTGATTTATACACCGCAAAATGGTTTTCCTAAATGATTTAGAACTCGTTAGGAAACTCAGTTATTGTGAGTCTCATTAAAATGTTTTCATCTAATGAGTTCCCATCTGATATGGTCCATCAAATATATGGTCCATTATATAATTTGGCAACTATTCAAAAAGAATTTTTACAGGTTTGCTTTGCATTTTTCTTCCAAAATTTCTCTATTATCCTATATCCCTTCAATTCATTTTTCTATTACCTAAACCTACAACAATTTTGTATAAAGTAATCCTCTAGGAAAGTTTTGGTAATGGCAAAAAAATAAATTTAAATCGAATATAATAATAATGAGTTTTTGAATAGAAATATTCTAATTCAAGCACATCAAAATTTAAAAAAACAAAATCGTTTTTTGAGATTAGGAAGCTTTTGATTATATTTTTAGGGAAACCTCCTAAATAATATTATTCTAATTAAAAGAGATAAGCATTAAATTGATTTCATATACCTATGTATACATACATAAAAAATTTAAGCATGGTAAGCATGCAGTACGCAGTTTTTATCTAAAAAATATGGTAAGTATTTTAAAAAAACTGCTTATTTGAATAACTTCACATTTATTAGTTAAGAATTGATCGAATTTTTCAAATTATTTTCTTCAAATTCAAAGTTTTTTTTTCTAAACATTTCATAATTTGCCAATTCGTTTATTATGTAAGTAAAAAATTTTAAATACGAAGGTCAAATATACATAAATAATATATAAAATGAGTAAAAAAAAAAAAATTATGTTGAGATATAAAAATTAACCTATTATTCAAAAAAGAATTAGGTATAGGTAATGGTATATTAATATGTATGTATGTCTGCATATAATTTATAAAATTATCTAAATAATAAAAAAAAAAAAACAGCAAAAAATATTTAAAACAATAACGATTTTTTTTTTTTCTATAGTGTTTTATAAAACAAAAGAAAATAAAAAAGTTAGTTAACTGTTTTATACACATGAATGCACAACGCAACTTACTAATTTATGTGCAGTTATAAATAATTCATCTCGTATAGTTTGTATACATATAATATAATATTATGTAGATCTGATAGATTTTTTTTTTAGGGGGTTTAAAGTTTCACAATGAATACAAAAAAAAAAACAAAAACTATACAAACATAAGAAGAAACAAACATTTAAATTAAAATTACAAAAGCTACATATTAAAATTTTGTATAAGAATTATTGAAAATGCAATTTTTTTTTTTTTTAACTACCACTTATGGTTTTTTAGTTTATTTTTATTTGAAATGCATTGAATATCAACTTTGTACAAGTTTTTTTTTTTTTTTTGGATTTTTATATTTTGGTTTTATATGTACCTACAAGCATTTCTTTTTTAAGTTAATTTACGAACATAATACATATGTATGCATTTACATTATGTACATATGTATGTACTATATACGTATATAGTTGTAGGTAAATGTATAAAATATATATATGTATGTACCTAGGTGCATATTTATATATTATATGTAATTCTTTATAACTTGTGTAGTTATGCAACATTGCTGACAGAAAGTAAAAAAAAAAAAAACAAAATATATAAACTAATGGTTTACGGTCAACATTCAAACGGTTTAGAATTTTTTAAAATTTTTGATTCGAAGTTCGTATATACATACATACATTTGTAATATAATAACTTTAATTAAGGGCTATAAAAAAATAATAATGAGTTTTTTTTTTGTATTTTCTATCTAATAATAACTGCTTTATCTCTCCCCCTGCATTTAATATTGACTATGAATATTGACTATATTATTGCAAATTGTTAACTATTGCATTTCCGTATTCCGTAATAGTCATCTCTATGTTGTATGTCAGTTGAATGGCAGAAAAATTCAAAAAGTGAAATTTTGCCGAAGTTAGTTAGTGTAATATTTAGTGATTTCCCTATACCTAATATGATTTGAAGAAGTTGAAGAACTCCGTATATTATATAAGTGAGTATAGTGAAACTTAAATTCCAATTGAATTTATAAAAATCGAAAATTACATAGGATCCATTTTATTATCTACATAATTACAGTATAGTTTACTACCCAGTACTTCTAGTTGATTTACTTTAGACGATTGATATACTTCAGTGATTTCGACTTATAGTTGTTCAATGTAAACGAGTTTGACGTATAGACCTTAGTTTCGAAATTTTTTTTTTTTTGAGAGTAGGTAAGAAAATTCAAAAGATACTATTGAGGTGTGGAACGAGTTATTTTTCTTACTTCCTTTATGAGTGTATAAAACTTTAGCCCAATAAATACCACCTCCATTTTACTAAAGTACCGTACTGTTTGATATAAAGGACCTAATTGCTAAAAGAGTAATAACCTATTGTTTGGTCATAAAATGGAGGTGGTGTTTAGTGAGCTAAATTGTTATACACTCGTAAAGGAAGACCAAACAATAGGTTATATTATGTCCTTTAGTACTTAGGTCCTTTAGACCAAACAGTACGTCAAAAAATGTAAACTAATTTTGGAAAACTTATTTATGATCATCCTTCATGATGTAGAACGTGTTATTGCAGCAAATAATCTAATGATGACCAAGAATTAATTATCATACTGCTTGGTTAGTATTATTAGTATTGCATTTTGTGTTTAAGTTAATCTTCCAATAAGCATCATCATGCCTTTTCACCTTAGTTAGATTCTCTATAAATAGTATAGTTGGGTTTGTGACTAACAATTCTATAAAACGGTTCATTTAGCTTTAATAGTATGAGGGAGCAATAGTTAAAAATACAATATGTAATCAATTTAAAAAAAAAAAGCATCAAAAATAGCTTCAAAAATATTTAACGATTCGACTCGATTAATTCACTTTGAAAAAAAATAAAATAAAAATATATTAAATAGAATTACCCTTCTTAAAATGTAATTTGTTTAGTACTAACGGTGAGTTAACAAAAAGTTTTTTTTTTTTTCTGTTTTTTATTGGTTCATTGTTTGTCAACCATTACATAAAAAAATTAAAAAAAAAAGCGGGTGTTTTGAATACCGAATGAGATGATCATAGGGTGTTAAAAAAATTTAAAAATTATTTAAACAAAAAATTAAATTAAATATAGAAAGGGAATATTTTATAGAGCTAATGTAGAATATAAACATAGAAATACATATATTACTGTTTATAGGCATAAAAAAAAGCATTTATAAATTTAAAAAATTATATACACTGGGGTGATTTTTATTAAATGTGAAATTAAACGTTAAAAAAAATGAATGTTACAATTTAATTTCAATACATTGTTTTTAACTGAAAGATACTGGAGGAATAAAGATAGTAAAGCAAAGTCAACTTAAGAAAAAACAAAAGTAATCTTAGGCCAGAGGAGCTGCGAACTCATTTAAAGGAATTATTGGTGAACAAATACCTTGGAAGCATAATATGAACAGATGGAGGAATTTCGAGAGATATAGAGCACAGAATATCGAAAGCAAAAAGGGTCTTTGCGAGATTATGGCCAACCTAGAAAACACCGCATATAACACCGCTTGAATAAGATCAGAATATTCAACTCTTGCGTGAAATCTGTATTACTATATGGAAGTGAAACCTGACTGGTAACTGGTACCAACATTCAAAAATTACAGGTCGATAAGAATAATATGTATAATCATCTGGTCAAGAAGAATACATAACAAAGAGTTATGGGTATTATTCAGATAAGACTCGACCGAAACCCAAATAAGAAGTAAGAAAGAGAGATGGATCGGATGTGGCGCCCAACAACATCAATTGCACGTCAAGCATTAGACTGGAATCCTCAGGGCAGAAGAAACGTGAAAAGACCTAGAGCGACTTAGAAAAGAAGGGTCCTTAAGATAAGATATAGTGGAAAATCTTTGGTGAAAATGAAAAGCTTGGCGCAAGATAGGGAAAATTGGAGAGATTTTGTGAAAGCCCTATGTTCCCTAAAGGAACGAGACGAGAAAAAAAAAATTTGGGAAACAAATGAAATTTAGGATGAAAAATAAAAGGGTTGGAATTAAATGTTAAAAGAAATTTGAAAAAATATTAAAGAGAATCTTTTTAATAAATCAGGAAACAGAGTAGCCAAATGCAGGCAAATTGTATCGAATGAATATTTTATTTTTCTGTGACATAATCGATCTATATAAAGGGTTTTACGCATAAAAGTGCAAATATTATTTCAAACGATTCCAGAGACCAAAACTATAAAAATATTCACCGGAAAGGGAAGGGTAGGTATATAGTTATTTTCGAGATTTTGAAATTTTTATATTATTTTGTTTTATATTATTAATTTGCAAGTAACACTTGACCCATTTCCTCTACAAAACCTAAATTAGTCTTGTTTGCATATTCTTATTCTGCTTATTTTCTGTTTATAGCATGCAGCTACTGGAGAATTTATCATTTTGGGTTAATTAAACTTTTTAAATTAAATATGTTTTTTTTTTTAAAGTAAAGAATTTTCATTCATTCAATCATTGTTCTGAAGTGATTATAATTGTACAGTTTAGTAAATAGTAATAATATTTTGCATATTAGTGTAGATAGATATTATATAGAAATTATTTTATGAATTTTATTTTAATGCAAATAATTTTTTTTTTTTTTAAAAAGGACTACATTTAAAAAAGCAAAAAAAAAAAATTTTTTTTTATGGATATTTTAGGAAAAAAAGTGAAAAGAAAAAGAAAAATGAAGAAAAAAACAAAAAAAAAAGAATAGTGGTATGAGAAATGTACAAACATATTAAAAATATAGACAGGGATATTATTTTTTTTTTAAATAGTAACTTACCGTATAATAAATAGATATTAAAAAAGATAAAAATAGGATTATTTACAATTAACATTAAAAAATAAAGGTATACATAATATATAAAATATACAATATCCGGTATATGTACATACATTTGCATATTATATACTTAGATACATATTTCTATATTTTTTTTTTTTCTATATTCTTGTTAAAATTAATATTAAAAATTATTGACATAAAGTGGTTTAATTCATCGTAAATAGTTTTTATATGTACATTAATTTATTAAATGGTAAAAAAAAACAAAAAAAAAAAAAAAATCGGGGTGATAAATTTAAAGGAAAATGTATATATGTCCATAATAATATGTATGTACTTATATTGCATTTATATTTAAATAATTGAATTTTTTAAATTAGTGGAAAACATTTTGATTGAAATATGACTGATACAAAAAAATTTAAATTATTAAAGTTAAATATTAAAAAAGAAAAAAAAAATCCAATTTGATATTTTAAATTTATATTTAATGTTATATTTAAATTAGAAAATAAAATTTTACTTTGACCCCAAAAGTATTTACAGGTGATAACTTAAAGCGTTGTATATATTTATATTTATATAATATTCAAAAAATTTTTCTAAAATTATTCATCGCTTTACGTACATATAATATTATATATTGTATTATACATCATTCATCGCTTTATATACATATAATATTATATATTGAATTAAGTATCAGAGATAGGTATGCTATATATTGGCTACCGTTATGACCTGAGGTCATACATATTTGTTTCTTTGCAATTGATGATATTGTTTAATGTTAGCCATCGGGCAAAAAATTAAAAATATATATCCATATCACAGGTGATAGTGGCACTAGAATTTAAATTTTATATTTAAGATATTTTATATATTTTAGAGTCAATTTGTTAGGGTTTTCTTATAGTATAGTGGAGATAAATTATAAAAAATATAATAATCTAATAACTTTTGGGGATTTAATTAAGCATAACCTCAACAAAAAAAAAAAAATGTAAAAAGTATTTTATAACCTAAAGTTGATATCAAAAGTGAAACCAAACACGTATATAAGTTAAATAAAATATATTGTGCGCAATAAATGCGTTAAATTTAAAAGTTTTGTTAACTATAGATATTTTCGATTAAATTATATCTTTACTTACTTGTTCAATAATACCAATTCGGTCTCATACAAAAAAAGTGCAATTTTTTTTTTTAACAGTTTCTATTACTTCGGCAAAATAATTGCATAACCAATGGAAAGGATTCAAAAAATCAGTGTCAGTGTCTGGAAAACTATAAAATTGATGGAGGCCGACAACTAATAGTTATCCAAAAATTCTAAGAACATTTATTCTAAAAGTTCACAGGTATTTATTAAAAAATGCGTTAGAAACATAGAAAGTATAGATGTAATTGTTGGGATGAAAATGATGAAGAAAAATAAAGTAAAAGAAGAAAGCACTATAGTAAAAAGGGTATAAATACAGAATTTTAATAAAATGTATAAGTCTTAAGGATTACTGATTTGAATTGCTATTGGTATATGAATATATAAAATACGTACTATGTTTAGATTTCTTTACAAAAACTTTTTTTTTTTTTTTTTAACAAAATAACAGATAAGAACTTGTGAAAAAAATCCTTTGTTGCAGTGTTCTTAATACTATATCCAATCCATTTTTTTTTTTTTAACTGACAATCCTATTTCTATATTATACTGTCTTAGCCTTTACCTTATAAAAAAAAAAAAAAAAGTGTAACAAGAGAAATAAATTATAAAAATATCACGAGCCATATAACTAAGTATATAAAATCTTTGCAATAATAATGGATTCTGCAACTTAATTTAAAATCAATGTTAAACCCTTCTAAACTCAAACTTATTTTGATTTCATTCTAGTTGGATTCCTTTATTGTTACTTTATTTAATTTTTTTTATTTTTATTTTGATTTTCATGGTTCAGACAGAATTAAGTCGAGTGAAAAAATAAAATGTGTAAAGAAATAATAATTTCTATATGAATTTTTCTTTCAATATGTATAAAAGGATTTCATTAGTAGTAATAGTAGTAGTAGTAATGGTGTAGTAGTAATATCCTTGAGTTTTGATTATATATTTTGATATCAAGATTTATATATGCAAAAATTACAAGAAAAATGTAAAACATTACATATAGGGTTTTAATTTTGTAAAATTTTATTCAAATTTTGTTTTTTTTTTTTTTGTAAGGGGTAAAACTTTAAATATCTTCAGTAACTTAAAATAGTATCAGTTCCCTCAATTATTTTTCCTTTAATATTGAATTAAACAGAATAATTGTTCATCGATTAGGGTGTTTAAAAGAAATTGTTAAAGTCATAACGTTATGAAATTTTAAATATTTTTTTTTTAAAATGAATACAAAAAAGGGTGTAAATAAAAATTGATTTGCAAAAATCGACCTTTACTTAAAAATATTGTAATATTATTAAACTAATATGGTAAACTGTAAAAAAAAACCGAAATGTTAATTTTTATTTCTGCTCAAAATTTTATTAAATTGTACGACATTAAGTGAAATTTCAAAATCGGAACAAAAACTGCTCTTGAATTCGTAAGTTTTCTTTGAAAAAATGAAATTTAAATTGAAGCTCAATTGTATGCATTCGACCTCTTTTATTGAGTTCATAAAATATAGATTCTAGATTAGATATATGATTAGATACATAGATTAGATGCAAGCGTCCATGAAAATGCAACAAAAACATATTAAAGATTTTCAAGTAAAAAGTGGAAATTTATCTTACATTGTAGAATCGAATGATCGGTGGAAATTTTTTACCGAAATTGTTGTTGTTTTATGTATGAAAAATATGCAATGATATTTTATCCTATAGACAAAAATATTTTAGACCTCAACCATATTTTGCATATTTTAAATATTTACTCTTGCATACTTTTTTTGTTAATTTTGTTTAAATTGACATTTTTAAAATGATAACAATCAAACATTTCTGGAACGATATCAATAAATATTTCTCTAAACCAATCAAAATGTTTGCCATCTGTAATTTTTTTTTACTTTGCAATTTATATTTTTGTATTGTATTAATATTTGTACAAGTAATATATAATTTTTGGATTTTTATTTTCTTTCGATGTAATTTTACATGAAAACCCTTATTGTAAAATCTTATCTATCATACAATTTATAATTTTTATATGTATACTCCAGATCTCCAACAAGAATTTTATAGAAAAGTTTAACATTAAGTTCTTATGATCATGAGTAAGAGATGATTAACGGATCATTGATTCACATAACAAACAAATGTAATTACATATTAAAGCTATTGTAATGTATAAAATAGCTAAATCTGTGTTAAATATAGGATTAATCTAATACAGGTAATAAATTATTTATTCGGTAATTTAAAGAAATAAAGAAAATTGATTTTAATGAGGTAATAAATTATACGATATCAATCATTAAACAATTTGTTATTATATTTTGAATTTTTTTTATTTTTAAATATTTATAAATTTTTATTTTTTTTGGTAAAATAATAAAATAACATTTATCATAAGATAATGTTGTTTTTCTAATCCTTTTATCAAAACTAAATTCATAAATTTTTGTTTTATTACAACTATTTTTGTAAAGGGTATGTTACAGTTATTATTTTATTCATCGAAACTGAAAACAAATCGTTTTTTTTTTTTTTTTGTTCTTTCTTTAACTTCTTTCAGAGCTTAATCGAATAATATCCTTGTTTACATCTAAAAATGAGGGTAATAATAAATAGATTTTAAATTTAGAAGTTACCTGAAATTATATCAAAAAATGATTGCTAGATGTCAACTTTTATTTATGAATTATAAAACTACATATACAATACATACATGTGTCAAAAATATAACCTTAATCCAAATTTATTTTTTTAAATTTATATTTGAAAATAAAAATTTCATCAAAAAATACAATAGATTTTTTAAAAGAAAGAGGAAAAAGATTAAATGTCCTGTGAAAAAAACAAAACAAAAAAAAAAATTTTCTTTTACTCAACTGCTCTCAATTTTTCTTTATATATCTATAAGTATAACTTTGACTGTAAAAAAAAAAAAAAAAACAAAAGAAATCCTGATTTTATTTTAGACTTATCTTTAGATTTTTTTTTATAAGCAATTAAAGAAATATTGTACAATTACAATATTTATAAAAAAATAATTTTACTTTTTTAAATATGTCAAAGATTTGTTTTTTTTTTTTTTACTTGATGAAAAAAGGTTAAATTTCTTTTTAAATGTCAATAAATATCTTATAATAATAAATTATAATATGATTGTAATGAAAATAAATGTGACAATCACAAATTTTTTAAATTAAAGAAAACAAAAAAATTAATGGAATCAAAAAATTAAATTAACAATATTTACGTTTAAAAATACAAAAAAAATTTAAAATTTAAAGAAATGGACAACATGGTTTTTAAACACTTACAAAACCCTGTAATCATGACAACCCAATTACTATGACGCATTTTTCAATTAGACGTTTAATATTAGCTTAAACCCATATATTATATATAACATTGAAATTTTTGGCCTTCAGGAATTTCAATCATTATACGTGACATTCTTAAGATTGTATTTATTAGATGTAATGAAGTTTTTTTTCTTTCAACTTTTAACTGTTAAATGTATAAGCTTGTTTGACAGTTGTTTAATGTTATAAAATAGGGTTAAATATAGGACAATATGAATATTATAGGATGAATAAAGTTTGTTGGGTTTTATATTTTAATCTATAATTGACTTGTAAAATATCAAAAGTAAACCATTATGTGAGACAATTATGTGAGACTATGTCTTATAACACGTAGAATTATTGCAAAATGTCAGTCAATATTTTGTATTTTCCATTTCTTTATATTTTTTTATTTTACTTCTATTTTAAATTTATTTTCATTTAAAATTTATATATTTTTTAACAATTTAAAACAAAGTTTAATTATTTAACATGCATTATTTTATGATCTGGCCAAGAAAAACTTTAATAAGACAAATTTAAAATAAAAATTTTATATATTTATTCTTATATTGACATTTACTTAAATTTCTGTAAAACCGTAAATATGTAGTTACCTCTTTTTATTTTAAAAAACTCTTTAAAACTTTTTAATATGAATTAGATAACTTTCTCACTTACTTTTAGAAGAATTGACGCATTTTTTTAATGAAAATTTTACTCATATAAGTTTTTGACGACTGACGTACCGCCCTGTTTATAAACATTTATTTTGAGGATTCAGAAGATAACGGGCGTCCACTTCGGGCAAAGTCAGTATGTATATGTTAATTGTGCTTTGTAACGTCACTTTTTCAAAAGCATATATCACTATCCCTCGCAGGACAAAAAGGAAATTTAGGAACATGCTTTCCAATTTCAATTTTTTTCTATAAACCGTTATACATTTAAGACTACTGAATATACATATATAAATATATATAGATAATCTTAATTAAATAGGGCGATGATCTAACAATTATTATAACGATTGTTTGGTAAAGATAGGTGTTGCCGTTGTTGATATACAAGAGTTGAAAGTTAAAAGTTTTGACCAAAAAATTTTGACCCTGATTTTATAACCAACGCTGATTTTTTTACATACATTTTTAAAAATGAGCCATTTAATGGTAATCTGAATACTCTTAAATTGGTGGAACATAAGACCATAATAATTTTTGTAGTTTTTTAATGTAGTGACCCATTAAAATGGGACAAAATGCACTAATTTAGTATTAGGATAGTATGAACCCACTTGAAAAAAATCCTAAATATATATTGAACACATAAGTATCAAAAATAATATAATTAAAAAAAAAATTATTTAAATCTATTACTAAGAGATACAGAATATTTACAAAATTATAATAAAATGAATGTATGATGTATTTAATTAAAGTTAGGAAGAAGTCGCGAATAAGAAAAATCGAATGATCTAAACGATAAGAAATATCAGTATAATCAGTATTAAAATAAAATTGAAGTCAACACAAAAAAATTTACATATTATTATAATTCAATATTCCGATATATTAACCATAACTTTTAAAATCTATAAATATTTAACAGAAAGAAAAATCCATTAATCAAATCACACATATGTAATTTATAATAATGACTTGATCCCATATTTTTCATTTTTCTCAGATATATATTATAAATATCATTATCATAGATATATATCTCTAATCTTAGATATGTCTAAATATATCTAAAATATATTGTATACAAAAGGGGCACCTATTATTCAATAATAAGTATTTTAAGATTTAACATTTTACAATGTAAAAAAAAACAAAAAAAAAGTCAAATAAAATATTGTAATTCTTTAATAGCAGCAATAATTTAAAGGTAAATGAAATACTGATGTCTTTTTATTTCTTATTGAAATGCTATGCTATGAAATGCTTCTATTTTTTTTTTTTTTTTGTTACTTTTAATCCTTTTCCTATTCTTTGCGGTCCCTCTTAAATAACTAAAAGGTAATAATTGAAAACGTGCGTAACGAAATCATTTTTATTTCGGTATTGAAATGCCAGGATCATTAAAGAGAATAAAATTTTATTGTAATTTCTTCTATTCATATTTAATTTTAAATTTTCTGCAAAAACAAAAAAAAAATTTTTTTATTACTTGGAAAAGAAAAAAAATTAAATAATTTTTAAATCATGGGAAAATATTTTAATGGATTTTTATTATTTATATTAGTTTTATATTTTTAATGAATGAATGGCAAAAAAAAAAAACAAAACAAAACCATATAAATTAAAAATTATAGGAGATGATTGAAGATGGAGAAAATAAAAACTTTGATATATTGCTGTTTTATGTTGTTTTATTACAACTTCAACTTTCACCTATATAATCATCTTAGAATATTTTGAAAATAACTTATGATGCCTGGTTCTGGTTAGTATTTGTTGGTTATTTTTTCTAGGTGGCAATTTATATTTTGTTGCGCAATTATGTGTAAGTGCTTTCAAAATATTGAAATATTGTGTTTTTTTATATACGTTACTTTTAAGTTCAATTTTAAATCATATACGAGTTGCCTGCTTTTTTTTGTTATTATTGTTTACATTGCCTGTTTATTATTGATAACAGATCACAGAAAATCAAAAATAATAAAACTTTAATTCAAAAATTATAGTTGAATTTTTTAAATACATATATCTATTATTTTGCTATTTATATATACAGAGTGTTTATGTATGAGTTAACTGCATAACTTCAGAGTGCGATATAGGGTAAATCAAACAAGATTAAAAAATTATTCCGAAGAAAAGATAAATTTTTAAAGATTTCTGAGGTTTACGATGTTCAAGATTTTCCGATAGATCGATTATACGATCGATAATTTAAATATATCTAAATGATCTAATGTGACCGATTTTTTAAAGTTCTATAGATACCAAATTTAAAGGTTTATATGCTTCATTTTAAACTGAACCTTATTTTGTGTTATCATTTTATATAACCACATATTTAACTTCTGATGTCTGACTTAAATATTATTTCGACCGTATATCTGATCATAGAATTTATTTAATCCTGTTGTATTTTAAGCTTATTTTAAGGTATTTTTCATATCTAAATTTGTTTAGGTATAGAATATATAGGTTTATTTATACAATTATAGTAGTAGTAGTTGTACCTATGGGCTATGGGTATTATGATGTGATTTTTTTTTTTAACTTGGATTTATATTAATAAGAGTTTAATTTTACATATCTATTAAAAGTGATATATGGAGATATAATAGGGGTAAGTACAAAATTCCAAAAAAACTAAATCCCCGGGAACAAAATCTCCAAAGATAAAATTCCTAAAAACAAAATCCCTAAATTAAATAAAGTTTTTTTTATGTATTTAAAAATTGTAGTAGATATCAACAAATTTTGATATTTCTTGTAATATGTAATACATATGTAGAAAAATGTAATTTGGAGGTATTTGAAATTTAGATTCAAAACCCAGCTTTTCCTTTTTAAATTAAAAATATTGTGATATTCTAAAATAGGAAGGATTTTAAAAGTGTATTCAAAATCAGAGTTATACGCTTTTTACAGAATATTTATATATATATGTGTATCAGAGATTCTGAATTAGAGAGGATTTTAGAGTTAAATTTAAAATCAGAGTTATAAGCTTTATCCAAAATATTTATATTTATTTGAATGTGAAATTTTAAATTAGGAGAGATTTTAAAGTTGGACAAAAAATCAGGGTACTCCCTTTTTGCAAAGAAAATTTATTATATAGTGTATTTGTGATATTGTGAATTAGGGGGCAAATTGAGAGTTGTTTAAAAAATTTGTGTTGACCCTACCAAAAAAGCTTGAATACATTACTGATGTCAATATCAAAACATAATTCAAGTTTATAATATATTTAAAAATATGTTAAACAAATAAAATAATGTAATTTGTTATTTTTAATTTTTAAATTACATACATACAAAAAACATTATTCTTTTTGGTGTAATTTTTCGGGGCTTTATCTTGGGAATATTTACTTGGAGATTTTACGACCAAACCGATATAATAGTATATTAAAAAGGAAGTATTGTGTTAGAAATATTTAGATATCAAAGTTTTTTTTTATTTCATGGGTTTATCATTATAGTTTTTATACAAAAAATAAATTAAATACTGGCACGTAAATATTTACTGTCTTGTGGAACATAAAAGTTTTACTTTTTTTTTTAAATCAAAATACTCACTTCACTTCACACTTAACTTTTACATCACTTTAAAATACACCTATTTGATTTTAAGCTAAGAAAACAAATTTAAATTAAGGCTTAAATTATTAAACTAAAATAAAAACAAAATTAAAAAGTGAAATTTTACAAATTCTAAAATAATATTTTATTTACTTTATAGGTTAGAACGTTCTCAGACTTCAAAATTAATATCATATATTTGTATATACCACATTTCACAGAATCACGTCAAGAATTCAATTAATTTTCTGTTCTCCTTTATCATGTCTTATTCTTTGTTTAATTGGATTGAATGGGATTTTTTTTTATTTTCTATATATACATATGTACATATATACATATATATATATATTTATCATTAGGTACATAAAAAATAAAGCAGAACTTATACTCGTATAGATTTAAATGATGAGTTTCTTTTATTTCTATTTCTATTTCTTTTGTTTGAAAAATGATCAACTTTATATTATTTTTATTGTTGCTGTTGTTGGTTTTGTTGCTTTAGTTGTTTTTGTTGTTGTTGTAATAATATAAATCTAGTTCATTTACATTAAATTACAAAAAAAGAAAAAACAAAATATTTCTTAAATCTTTTTCATTCTCTTATCAAATATTTCAATTTTATTTCTTCTTTTTTTTTTTACCCCCGCCCCTGTTTTTCTTCCTTTCAATCAAATTCATATTTCGTAACTTTTTTTTTTCTTCTCTCTCAAATAAATTTTTAAAATTTTATTAACTATATAATAAAAAATTTATACTTATTTGAATTTCTCATAATGTTTTTTTTAAATTGTACCTATGATACATACATACATAATATGTCGTGGCATAGATGAGAACTAGAATTTAAGATTTGTTTTTCACCTGGAATCCAACATGTAGTTACATACAATTTACTCAGCTTGACGTGTAAAAATTATGGAATTTAGAATTGAATTGAATGCTGAATGTCAGAAAATTACTAACCAAAAATATGCTATATTATGCTGTGTTTGGTCATTGGTTCAATGGTGTGAGAATAATTTATGTTCATATTGCAGTTTTTCAAGTTGGTTTTTGTTTTGTTTTTTTTTTTTTTTTTTCTGTTTTTATTGAACATAAAAAATAATATGTATGATGATGATGACATGCTGAGATCTGAGCTCTGAGCTCTAGATTCTTAAAAGAATCTTCATTTCGGATAAATTTTAAGAATTAAAGATTTTTTATTTTTTTATTTTGTTTTTCTTTTTAAAATAAAGGGTAAATCAAACTAAATGGTGAATGATGATGACGTGTTATTATTTGTAGGTTTCTGTTTTTTTTTTTTTTTTTTTTTTCATTTTTTACATTTTTGTTTGTAGAAGGATTTAAGATTTTCTGGAAATCATTTTTAAGATATTTATCGTTGTTAATTTGTTTTTGGGGTACAGTTGTTTATTCTTTTGTTATAAAAAATCAACAATAAAGTTTAATGCACTGATATTTTTTGAATAATAATTTTTATATAGGTATGTAATTATGATATTTTAGAAGGATGATTTTTTTATATAAATAAACCAAAAAAAAAAAAAAAAAAAGGATTACATTTTTTGGATGGAATTTTTAAACTAAAATTACTTTTAACAAAATGATTTTGGATTTTTCTTAAAAGCGTAGAAAATGACTGATCAAATAATCTTTGTTTGTTTTTATTTGCTTTTATTTAAATTAAAATTGAACTTTGAAAAAATAAAAGTTGAAATTTATTAAAAGAAAATTGATACTTTAAAATTTAACTGAATTTATGAAAATGAAAGGTTTTACTTTTTTTGTTTGTTAAAAAATTAAAATGGATTTAATGTTTTATACAGACCAATAAACTTATAGATAAAGTTTACAAAATAACAAAATGGAAAAAATATAAATCTACTATTACTTTTTTTAAATCACTAGACTCATACAATTATTTTTTCTAAACAAAGAGTTATTCAAGGGCTTCATAAAAGGTACAAGGTATATATTTGGTAATAAATATAGAAAAAAATAACTAAAGTTTTAAAATTTCATTAAGGTATTGCACAAGATTAATTTGGTGATTTTACGCTAGCTCGCTTTACCTTGAAGTTAGTTTCAAGGTTCACTTTGCACTGCACATTAATGTTGATAATTCAATTATAGCATCGCTTTTTTTCAAGGAAAAGTAGAAAAAAAAATAGATCAACTCTAACGGTGATTTATGCCTTTCATTTAGTCAGCATCTAAGTCAGATTTCATGTCTAACAAGTTATATAATGTTGGCTGATTATATCTTTACTGAATTGAACCTCTTGAATTCATAGTGAAAATTCGTTAATGCCATATTAATAAGGGACCTTTTTTTACCAGTAAAATTAAAAATAACAAACCGAAAACCGGAATGAGAAATTTTTGCATTTTGCAAACTTTAAATATAATTTCCAATTTCTTATCAAAATGCAAAATCTAAAAAACAAAACGCAAAAGATTCTTAGAATTGCATAAGATAAGTATTCTTTTAATAAACTTTTAATATTTTCTTTCAAAATTTTTAGCAGAATAGACGGTTCTGTATTTCACTAAATATACGTTTATAAATACATATACGGATTTTTGACAATTTTATGTGCGTTATGATCAACAACTTTTAAAGAGTTCTATATTCATTATTATACCCTTTCCTAGTTACGCGTCTTGCATTTCTTCCGCTTCCAAATTTTTCATTCCAATCATCCAATATTATCTAATAATAACTGCGTATGACAAATTGCATGGTCCTATCGTGTAACATGGTCCTACCAATTGATTTTTATATCAAGCAGTTGAATTTTTTAAGTTTCTAAGTACCATTGAATCCTTTAAGTTTTACACGAATATCAATAAATTGATACCAAAAGAATTTAGTATATAAACCACATTTCAATAATCTAACATGATTGAAAGGAAGTGATTAAAATGGTCATTAAGAGTTTTTAATAACAGGAAAATAACAGTGTTCGCAAACTATTAAAACACTAATAATAATTTTAGACTATAATAAAATTTAGTTTATGATAATTGTTCATAAAAAAACGCATATGTGTATACACCTACAACTTAATATCAAAAACTAAAGCATATATTTTTTTTTATTTATACATGTATATATACATATATATATATATGTGTATATTATAAAAATGCATAAACATTCATAAATTAAATCGAACCCTCTTCATATATTGGTATTTATAAATCGCCCACAAAACTATACATAAATCCTTTAATAATTTCTCGAAAAAAAAAAAAAAAACAAAAAAAGAAAAAACATAAATAAAAATAAAAATAAAATAAAAATATTAATTTCCAATAAACATTCAAATTGGTTTAATAAAAGTTTTATTGCAATGCTCTCTTTCATGTTTAACAACACTCATAAACAACAGCAACTATAACAACAATAACAACAACAAAAACAACAGCAGTAATAAAGCAACCAAAAAAGAAAAAGTCAAATTTCAACTTAGTTCAAACTTAGCAGGACTTTTCTTTTGTTATTATTTTATTCTTATTTTTCGCCGTTCTTCACCTTTTCTTTACTTGCTTTATTTTTTTCGTTATTTTTTTTTTCTGGTTTTTTTTTTTTGTTGTTGTTGACATCGTCATTGCCTTCAATGTTCGTTTTAAATTTCGTTATCAACCTAAAATTCTTACAGGTTTAACTGTTAGTTTGTTCATTTGTCTGGTAAGAAAAAACAAAACAAAACAATTGAAAAAAAAAAAAAAATCAACTCACAATATGTGATGATAAAACCAGGTGTTAACAAAACAGTTACGAATTCAGGTTAATAGCCTTTTTGGTTACAAAGTTTTGCATCAAGGTTATTTTTTTTTTTTTTTTTTTTCGTTTCGGTTTCAGTTTGTGTATTTTTGGTTTTTTGAATGGTATTTTTTCTTCTAACAGAATTAAATAAAATTGAAAATAAAAGGACTCTTACAGGATTTACTTACCTTTAAAATCGTCTGTCTTATTGTAAAAAATTATCATTATTATTGTTTGTTATTCATTAAAATTAAAAATTAGATTAATAGTTTTTGTGGGCGAATATTATTTTTAAGAATCGTTTCAATTTTTTAGTTATTTTACAGTTATCTTTCTGTTAACAGAATTTACGTTTTTCTTAAATTGAGAATTGACTGTTGTCGGTTCTCAAACAAACCAGAACATTGTAATTGAGATTTGACTGTTGTCGGTTCTCAAACAAACCAAAATATTATAATTTTTATTATTTAAGGTTATACTCCTTATTATTTTAGATTAGATTACCGGTTTATGTTACTATTGTAACATTTTATTATAGATATTTGGTTAACAGGTATGGGTAAAGTACAGTACTCCTTTAACTACAAATTTTATATTTTTTCTGTTTTAAACTTATTTAAATTAAACTGCTATAAATTTTGTTTGTCAATTTTGTAGTGCAACATGTTTGATGGTTTCTTGATTATTTTATTCAATATTAAAAAATCAAAATTTTCAATAAAACAAAAAAACAAATGTCATGAAATATGAAAACTTAACACCTTTAAAATATTTATTTTTTTGTACGAGGGTCAGTAGAAAACTTCAAAAGTCAAGCAGAGGAATTACATGAAATTCCTACGGATAGTGTTCGATTTTAATTAACCAAAACCACCTCCTTTTTAAAGCAAACTTTAAGTTGGGAACTAATACAAATATACAGTTTGGTTTACGGAATAGGGATGTAAATAAAATATATATATAGATGATCAATTTACAAATAAAATTTCTGTCAAATTTGTTTTCAATCAAACAAAATCTTATGAATTTGTTAGTTTTGTAAGCTTCGCTTAAAATTTCTATATAGTTTAAATAAAGAAGTTTAGAAGAGTTCAAAATGTATCATACTTCCCTTCTTGAATATGCATATTACACTTAATCATAAATTTTACTGTTTTTTAAATAATCGAACGGAAAAAATTTTTTCAAGTATTTTTATTCTATACAAAGTGGATTATATTCTTCATCCCGAACAAATATCATTTACTTACCTTAATCTTATAATTTATGTAGTTACAGTAAAATATGCAAAGAAAACGCCAAAAAAATGCTAATTGAAAATTAGTTAAAAAAGATTTTAGATTTTTTACATTAAATAAATAACTGACAGCAATGAATTTTAAATACAGTCCTTACATGTATTTACTTTATGATGGGTCAAACTGTTTAATATTCTTGTTTTTATATGTCATAGCATGTTAAATGTTGTGGTTTACGGTTCTATATATGATTCTTAATTTTTAATACAAGAAACTCGAACATCATACATGATTTTTCGATATATAGTATGGATTTGAAAATTAATTCGTGCTGGCAGTTTCACCTCGGCGGTTTGAAGAAAAAAATATTTGCAATAACGAATGCTTGTAGTATGAGTCCACTAAAAAACATCAAGTAGCGTCTAACCCAGAATGGATGGCTTCCTGAGCTGCGTCAGTTTCTGAAGGGGCTGGAAGTTCTGAAGGGAATAGGTATAAAATATAAATAAATAAAAACAAGAATAATATGAATAAATATATAAATCTGGTAGGGATACCTAGTACTTATCTACCAAAAAATGTTAGCAGCTTTTTTTCCATAAGGAAGGTTCTTAAGAATGAAAAATCTTCTTATTAAGTTACAAGATTAAAATATAATTATGTATAATTCTATTTTTTTGTTAGAAAATCAATTTTAAAAAATTCGGAACAGTATTGTTCGGGGACTAAATCATAAATTGTCTAATATCAAACTGCCTAATAAAATTTTTGCCTGCCAAATTTTTTTTTTATTTCATTTCGTTCACAAAATAAAATTTTTTTGATTCCATTTTAGCAATTAAATTTACGATTTTATTATGATTGAGGTGATCCTTTCTTTTTTTTTTTGTTTTCAATATTATACTATATAGAAAACAACCCTTCGATGAGTGTAAAAATTAAAATTAACTTAAAAATAAAAATAATAAAATAAAACCAAAAAAAAAAAAAAAAAAGGTGAAATAATTTCGAATTGCGCCGCGTTTAAAAATATCGAAAACTAAAAACAAAGGATTACAAAAAAAAAAAAAAATAAAACAAAAAATATAAATGTAAAACAAAACAAAATACAAAGACGTATAACAGAAACCAAAATAAAAATAAAAATAAATAAAAAGGACGTACACGCCTTCATTTGTTTTTATTTTCTTTTAATATCCTTTAAACTTATTTATTATACATACTTATTATCGATTAATTTCGATTTTTATTTTTTTGTTCTGTTGTTTATTATTTTTTATTTTTGCACATTTGATTACAATATTACGCCAATTATTTAGTTTTGTTTTATTTTATTTTTTTTGCTCTAAAAATTTTTAATCACTAGGCTGGTAAAAAATTAATGTTTTCTTCAAAAGATAATTTGAATTTTTTTTTTATTTGATGATTTTTTCGATTTTTTTTTTGTTGAATAGTTTTAAGTTTTATCGAAGTTTAAGAATTTTTTTGTTGTGAAACAGAAAACTATACTGTTTGAGAAGTATTTTGATAATTAAGAAAATATAAATTAATAGACTGTGTGGCAAGGCAACTATAATAATCCAATTTATAAAGGTTAAAGTCCGGAAAGAACAACCTTCTTATTAGGAGGAGAAGATTATTTTAAAACTCAATTGAATCTTTGTATAGAAACTATTCGAATATTTATACTATTCGGAATTAGAAATAGAAGCTATTCGGAATTGGAACAAGTTAGTACTTAGGTATTCTTATATCAATTGGAAACACGTAAATTTTTTACTTAACCCAAAATGATAGAAAAATATTTAACATTTATGTACAGAAAGGAGAGTGTGGGAATAAAAAAGTAATTTGTTGATATTTTTCTCAAAAAAAAAAAAAAAAAGAATATGTGAGTCATTTATACTTACTACGATCAACGTTTTTTGTTTTTCCAAATTATGTAAAATTGGTCATCAAATTTTCTTATTATCCTTGTTGATTATTTATCTTCAACAATTGGTGAATACCAAACATCAGTCAATCAAACATAAGAATGAGGTTAATATATTGGATGATTCAATGATTGGTACAATATGTTAAAGAGCCTATACATATAAGAACAGAAACTAAAATTTTATTAAAAAAAGATCAAAAAATAAATTAAATTTAAAGAAAAAGTAAGCCTATCATCAGATATTTGTTGATACAAAACAAAAAGGATATAAAAAGCTAAATAAAACAAAAAGGATTTCAACAATGAAATTTTATTTTTCTCTTGTTCATTTTTTTAATTTTCAAGGATATTTCAGAACATTCACATTTATATTTAAATTAAATAATTGTCGGTGTGGTAAATTAAGTATGATTTTCGGATTACGACTGAATTTTTGTTAATTTTTTAGAAGTGAAATAAATAGAGAAATTTGAATTATCGAAATAATTAAAACTTTTATAAGAGATAATTGAAGATAATTGAGAAATTTCACTTAAAAAAATATTAAAAGTGGTATTCAATTATTTAATTATCAATTAAATCTAAGAAATGGAAACTCTAGGAACTGAAAAAAAATACTTTTAGCTATTCTGCAATTCGAGAATATCTGTTATTACAGGTCCACCCTATTTTTAAAGATATTCTTCCACACTAGATTAGTTAACATTCCGCTACTAAGTGAAGTTTCTTTATCATAAGTTTTTTCTATATCATCAAGAGGATCTGAACTAGATTGCTTTATATCCTAAAAAAAAAAAGGTTGTAGTTTTATGCCTCTATACATCTATTATATAAACAAGTACAGTTATAAAATTTTCTTTTCTTTTCTTAGATTTAGGAAAAGTTTAGAATTTTTTGAAAATAAAATTTTCTCCAGTTAATTGAAAGGATATTTTATAAGTATCTGTTAAAAAAAAATTTCAAACTCCATTCAGAATTCGAATTATGTTTTTATTTTTATTTAAAAAAAAAGCAAATTCATTATATTTTTGTGAAAAAAAAATTCATATTATTCTAAAAATTTTTTTTTTTATTTTACTTTATTTTTAGTTTAAATCATTGTTACAAAGGATATTATCCTTTTTGTGAAAAGAAAAAACAAACGAATAAATAGGTTATTTTTTATATTTTCACTTGAGTTCAACAAAATATCTAAATCTAGGATAATGTACTTATAATTGTCATATATATATATATATATATATTTAGATATATGGTATACATACACATATATATAAGATATGTTCATACATAAATAACAATAATACTAGAAGAAAGAAGAGATAAATGTGTAGTTAAACTTACAAATACCAACCTTTTTCATTTTTTTTTTTTTACAATTCTATTGAAAAATAATTTTTTAATCCTTTATTAAGTTTTTATACAAAAAAAAAAAAAAACAAAAAAAAAACAAAAATGGAAAAAAATTAATTTATTTTCTCTGGTACTGACATTTTCTATTGAAAAACA
Source organism: Poecilobothrus nobilitatus (assembly GCA_947095535.1). NCBI lineage: Eukaryota > Metazoa > Arthropoda > Insecta > Diptera > Dolichopodidae > Poecilobothrus > Poecilobothrus nobilitatus. The sequence goes on along the minus strand of OX352773.1, from coordinate 81,703,617 downwards.
TATTAATTTGATACATAGATTTGGGTGAAATAATCTTTGAACTCTTAAAAATTATTCATTGACTTCTGTAGAATCGACAACAACAAAAAGGAAACAAGGCAGAATGTAAACCAACGGTTTTTAACAGCTCACATTTCCAAAAGATATTTCCAAAAGTATATTATTGAAGCTGTAATTTTTATGTCTTGTCGAAGAGACCTAATAAGAGGTAAATTCTAAGTGTTATGAATACATATTTGAAATTAAATTTAAATGAAACTTATTCAATTTGTTGGCTTCATATTAGGCCCTAAAAATATTAAATTTAATCTATTAAAAATTTGAATTGTTTAATTATTAGACTAAAATTTTACAAATAAAAAAGTGTCGAAATTATTTGCAATATACTCTTTTGATTATGATGTGTTTCGCATAACTTCTTCATATATTTTTTTCATATTTAACCTGGCCATCATCTATCTGACCATTTTTTTTTTTAAAATGTACCATTTTTATTTAAATGAGCGTGTATCTCGATTAAACAAATTTCAATATCTTTTAGTATTGTAAAAATAGATTCAGGTTTGTAAAATTAATATTAAGGAAATAGTTTAAAAGAAACGTATAATTATTTCATCTAAAAGCAAAAACAGGATTGGAGCATAATAGGTGAAATATTGTCCAACAACTTTCTTCTGATATAAATCTTACAGATATGATTGTGTATTAGGTTATTTACGTAATTAGTTGCTTAAGTCGCCAAGCGTTTCAAAATGAAAACAAAGTTAAGTGTTTCGTGTATAGTGATGGTTATTTAATAAAATTAATATATTTTTACCAGCAATTATATAATTTTCACCATCAATCCTAATAACCCTTTAAACCTTTCCCAACTTCATACATTAAACATTAAATGCATACATATACTAAATGCTCCACATTATTATTTAATTTCAAAAACAGGTCCACTTAATTAATTTTTTTTTTTCGTGTTGCTGATATGATCTAGATTTTAGATAGCTCCTATTTCTAAGCGCTTAAAAAACTAATTTAAACTTAAAAAGTAATATTTTCTAAGTTGTTATCTTAAATGCTGTTAATCAGTTTTTTATTATTTAAAATTACTTTAAACGTCCCTCTTCCATGTTTATTTTATATTATTTATAACATAATCTCTTCATTTAAAAAACATTTTATTGAAATTGACATAATTTTAAATGTATTCATGGTGACAGTCTAACACTAACACAAAAAAAAAAACAAAAATAATATTTTTACTGATTTTTACTACTGATATAACACAGATTTAATTATTTATATTAAATCTTTTTTCATTGTTTTGATATTTATTTTTTTTTTTAATTCATTATATACTTAACTTTCATATATCAGTTTTTTTCTTTATAAGTCTGATTTAATAATAAAAGGACATTTTCAGTTATCCTTTACAAAATTACATAGAAAATTGAATACGTATATAGGTATATACAAGTTCAAAAGAAATTATTTAAAACATAGTCATTTACTTGTCATTCTAAAATCTCTTTATATACATTTTTAATATCTCTATCTTATTTTTTAATTTTTTTTTTTTTTTACCAAATTTTTTTGGTCAATAATCCCAATTTTATGAATATCTTTTTATATGTCTTTACCATTTCGAAATGTACTGGTATAACAGAGAGAATGAACGGTATTTGTACGATACGAATATTTAAATCATACATCATACCAAAATATGTTTTTTTTTTTTTTATATCATACACAACATTTTCATTTGAGTGTCATCACATCACATCAAAATGTTTATATTCATGATATATGTATTCGTATATACACATATATACATATTATGTATATAATATACACCTCCTTTGGTTTACATTTAAAACAAAAAAACAAAACACCAAAGGAAAAATAAATATAATACAAAAAAAAAAAAAAATGAGAGAACCTCAAAATGGTAACATGGTTTTGGTTGGGTTTATTGTACGATAGTTAAAAGTCGAGACTTTTTCATTTTTTTGTTTTGTTTTTGTTGTTTTTTTTTTTTTTTGGTTTAATTTTTTAGGCTTTCAATTTTTTTTTTACCTTCTATTTTTTTTTTTTTTGTTTAATAAATAAAAAAGAAACAGAAAGTAAAAAAAAAACAAAAAAAAAAAACTGAAATGGAAAAAATAGCAGGCAGTTTATTGTAAAGAACAAAAAAAAAAAATGTTTGTATGTTTGTATGTAAAAAGTTCAACATAGGACAAACATTCTGCAAATAAAAATTTAGTTACTTATAATATACAATGGAAATAAAATGTTTGTTAAAGCATTTATGTGAATATATTCGTATTTTGTATTACATATTTATATTACGAAACAGGGTGCACATTCATATATAAGAAAAGTAATTCGAGGAGACCAAAAATAAAAAAAAAAACAAACAAAACAAAAATTTTCATGGTATTTTAGATAGGTTAGATACCCCATAAAGTATAGTAAAGTTCTCTATCTAAATTTTATTCTTTTTTTTTTTACCTCATTTCAATTTTCATTTCATTTGAAAAACATTGACATGGCCTGATTTTTTGTTTGTTTCATTTTTCTTTTTTCGTTGCTGTCCTTTTATTAATTTTTGTTTTTTGTAGAACGTTTTATAATATTTAAAACTAAGTTGAAAATAAAATATACTAGAATTGCTTTTCTCTTAACTTTTCCCTAAAACTTATATAATATTTAAAGAAGGGCCTCGGTGACCTAGTGGGAGTAAGAGCGTATAAAATACGCTGTAAGCACCGAGGGAGTGTGGGTTCGAATCCCACAAATGTCGTAAGAGTTATTCCCACTCACGACATTTACAGCCACGCTTGTGAAGGAAAGGCTATGTAATTTCCTGTTCACATTTATGTGGCAGAGAAATGCACTAACAAAAAAAAAAATATATATATATATATATATATATTTAAAGATAAGTAATTTTAATGATTGGTTTGGTTTTAATGGTAGGCAGAATTTCTATGTATAGTTAGATTTTAATTTATATATTGTGCCATTTTGCTACTATATTCTCTTACGATCAATATAAAACAGACAATAAATGGTACTTCAAAGGGAATTTCAGAAGTTAAAATTTTTTATGTTTATGTTCATTACACCAAACCTATAATTGTGTATATTTTTAAGTCTAGTTACTTTGAGGACAGTGTATTTTTACAAATCATAATTATCTAACGATTAATGATTAATTTTTTATTCAAATCTTAGTTATTTGTCATATAACGGTTTTTTTGTTTTTTTTGTATTTTTACCTTCGAATTCGATATATCGAATATGTCAATGTTTCTGCGTATAAATTACATTTAATGGACAGTTGAGATATTTGTAGTAGAGACTAAGATTTTAATTTTTGTGGAAATGTGGAATGCTTCAAGCTCTTGCTTCAAAACTCGCATCTTCTCTGCGGTTTTATTGGCTTGCTAAACTGACTTTATCCATCTACTCCAGTCAAATCTCTGTTAAATGATTATGATGATAAAAGTTTTTGATGATCTTATCAAATTTAATATCCATATATAATTTTTCTGGACAGCCTTATTATGTTTTGAACAGTCTAGTTAGTTAACAACAATCTTTTCAAACCTATTCTAACTAAATTTTCTGCGTAAAGCTGCTGATTTATATATGTTCATATCCTTGTGTGTATGATTGTCTAGAGACTGATACCATTACTGTATTTAAGATTTTTAAGTTTAATAAAAAATATAAAAATCTTCCTTATATACGAATGATATAGAAAAAGAAAAAAAATTGCTCTAAAAAATTTAAAATAAAAGTCCTTTTTACAGATCATCATTTAAAATATTAATTTCTATTTTTATTCGTTTATATATGTTGGGTAATCATAGATGTTGGGTAAATGTTCATAATAATAATTTGAGCGCCCATTACTAATAACTTAGTGCCTATGACAATGACCCTTTTTTTTTTTTTTTTGTTAAAGTTGAAAATTTTGTTACTATGTTTTAAGAGACAGAAGCGCTATTGAAACATATACAAACAAAAAAAAAAGAAAACTGCAAACAAAAAAAAAAAAGGAGATATCATAAAAGAGAATGGAATAAATTGAGCTTGTCGGTCAATGAATTTGATATTTTTTTTTTTGGTTTTTTTTTTTTTTGTTATCAGTTTGTTTGTTTATAAATTATTGTGTAAAAATAACACAAATATTTTTGGAAAATATTTAATATTTACCAACCCGCAAAAAAAAAATTTTAGATTCGAGACTAAGAACTGATATTTTTTTTTGTTCTTTTGTTCTGAATTTTAAAAGAGTCTAAAAAGAGTCTAAAATTTTTTTTGAAGAAGAGAAAATTATAATAATTTATTTTGTAGAAAAAAAAAAAAAAGGTTTTCGAATATAAAAAAAAATTTAAATTAACTAAGTGGATGTTATATTTAAATTTTGTAATTGAGTGGTTGTTGAAAGATTTTAGTTTCATTAGTTTTTAAGTTATAAATAATTTAATTATATGATTAAAAAAAAAAAATTTTTTTTATGGTTTTTAGAGTGATTTGATTTAAATTTTTAAATTAAAACTTAAATTACATACAATTAAAAATCAAGTTGAATGTAAAATTAAAGGTTTTTAAAGATCCAAATTTTGATCTGCACCAAAATTTTTAAATTTTCTTAGAATTTTGTATATAAAAAAGGGGTTGATAAAAGTCAAAAAATACATTCTTCTGTTTTAAAGAATTGCTATTATGTCATTAAGGAAAGCTATTAAAAAACGTTAATGTACAATATTGAAGCTTTCATTTTTGTGTTTTATTTTGAGAAAAGTTTGTACAGGAGCCAAAGTTACAGGTATCTCTTACCACTAAAAGCTCTTAAATAGTGGGAGGTACAAAATAATTTTCTGATATAACTTGTATCAATTCTAAAAGATATTTCTTATCTAAAAATCGCACGGTTTTATTTAGTAACGTTACGAAGATAAAAAGGAAGAAAAATATTTGAAAATTTTTTTTTATCACCAACGGTAAATTTAATTACTAAATTGAAAAAAATATTGTATAATTTAATATTGAGATTTCTAAAGCTAAGAAAATGTTCTGTCTATGTCGTTTGTTGTTTTTTGTTTGAAAAAATTTTAAGTAGAACTTAAGATATACATATACACATTTACAAATAGGGTTTATTCCAACTTTATCCATAATGAATGGTCCTAAAAGTTATTCCACAACATTAATTTTTTTTTTTTAATAGACCTAACCATGGTGACACTTTCATTGTTCGATCTTAAACCGTGTAGAAGTTTTTTAAACGAGCGAACGGACAGAATGAAACTAATAAGAAAATTTTGTTTTTGGAAATTGTTTTTGAAAAATGTACTAAACAAGTAACTTGTACTTATTTAAGTTTTATTTTATGAATTCAAATAATTTCCTAATTAATCGATATTTTACATTTGCAAATTTGCTTTCAGTGTTTGTATTAAGGAATTAGAAGTAAATTGCAAAAAAAATTTTATGAATAGGGTGTGATGTAAAAATATCAGAGAACCTAACTCAAAAAAAATAAATTATATAGTTGAAATTTAGAGGAAAAGAGGAAAAATTTTCTTCCGAAAGGCCCTTGATTATACCAAGACGGTCAATTTGCTGGTCTAAAGATTACTATTTTAGTAAAAAAAATCTAAAGAAAACATACAATTGTGGTATTTGTCTAATCAATTTACCAATTACGAATAATAAAATAATTTATGATAAAAAAAGAATAAGAAGGCGAATATGTGGAGACTTTGGAGTTTGGATAGATGTTACTTAGTGTATACCAAAAAACAAACTGTTTCTAGTTGTAAATCTGAAAATGATTTACTATTTTGATAAAATGTCCAATAAATAAAGTGTATAAGAAGTATTTTTTGTAAAGAAAAAATTGCTCGGAAGAAAATGTATTTTTAGCACATTTCCAAAAAAAATTTGAAAAAATGTGCCTATTAGTTTCATTCTGTCCGTCCGTCCGTCTGTTTACAAAAATTCTACACTGCTAAAGATAGAGAAAAAAAAATTTTAACCATGAGTAGGACTCATAAAAAAATTGATTTTTTTCATGTAGCCCCATCCATCAGGGAACTACAGCCCACCAAACTTTTGAAGTTTGCTCAGAACATTTTTTGGTAGCACCCCTCTTTAAGAGTTATTACGCTTCAAAAATTGAAAATTTGCAATTTTTAGACACTATTTTTAGTAACCTAGGCACCTGTAAAAATTTTTTTTCGGCAAGACATGTGTTTACATGTGTTAACGGTTTTTCTTAGTTATATAGGGTTCCGGACTTACAGCCCTTCAAAATTCCAGAAATGTCCTATTTTCACGTATTTTTTTATTACATGAAATTTTCAAATTTTTGTGTAAGTCACAATTCTAAACAGTTTGAATTATCTTTTGGAAATGTGCGATTTTAAAAACTGTTGGTTTATATTCTACCTTGTTTTATTTCACACTTGGTTTTTAATACGATTTTAGACTCCCATATAGAAAAAATAGTAAGAGAAGTACAAAAAAAAAAAAAAATTAGAAAAGGATAATAAGATATGTATTATATTCCAATTATTTTTCAAATAATTTTTTATTATCTAATAATTATTTATATACAAAATATATTTATTATAATTTTATAATTATCCATAAATTATCTTAAAATAGATATATAAAATCTTTAATATCCTTTTTTTTTTCATTTTTTTTTTTTTGTTCATGTATTTTACCAATAAATTGATTTTGAATGTTTACAATATATAGCAAAAACTCTAACTTTTGAATACACAGTTTAAGTGTAAATGTCTGTAAGGATATCTTATAGAAAATTAAATGAAATTCGTTTGTTTTTTTTTATTCTTTTTCGTTTTGTCCTTGTTCATCCTATTTACAAAAAATATAAAATAAAAAAAGAAAAAAAACAAAAATCAAAAGTTATAAATCTTTATATAATTCGTTTTTACTTATTTTAATCAAAAAAATTGTTTGAATCTTTCATTTTCTTTTTGCTTTTTTTGTTTTTTCTAATACCATAACAGCGCCATAACTTACTTTTTCATATTATATACGTTTTCTTTTATTGTTATCGTTTTTTTCTGTTTTTTTTTTTTTTTTTTTTTGTTGTAAATTTGCAATATTTATGTCCTGTAATATAGTTTTACACTTTTCTTTCATGTTTAACCTCTTTTTTTGGTTACGTGACTCAACTTAACCACCTCAGAAATGATATTCGAAACAAAAAGAAAAATGTTGTATAATATATATGTATATTTTATATATATAAATATACAAAAGCAAAGCCAAAAAGCAAAGAAAATTAATGTATTTATTATTATATATAATAAAATAAAATAATATATATATAAGGATATAATATGTATACATTAAAATTTCTCAACATTATTATAACTGTGTTTATTAAATAATAAAAGAAGGAAGAAAAAGAAACAGAGCATAAGCACAGACAAATAAACAAACAAACGAAAAAAAAAAAAAAAATAACCAAATAACAAAAAAAGGACACAAGGATACTCTCGTAAAATATTATTTTCCTTATTTCTATATATTACTTATGGTTGACATGCGATACACATCTCCATTAGTTTTTCTGGAAAAAATTATTTTTTTTTTTTCTTTTTTTCTTACACTCGTTTTTGCATTTTTCGTTTTTTTTTTTTTTGTTGTATTCCCTGCGTTTTCAGGATTTTGTGTCAATCTGTTTTACCGTATTTACAGCTTCTGGAATAAAAAAAAAAAAAAATCGAGGTTTGTGAAATGAAAGGAAATCATTCCCTTTTCATTTTAATGTTTTATTGTTTTATTTTTTGTTGTTGTCTTGCTGTTTTCTATATCTTGTACAGGAATTTTGTTGTTTTTGCTTATGTCCTTTTTCAAGAAAAAATTTTATTATTTCTTTCATGGTTATATTTTTGTTTTTCCGACTTACAGTGTATTTGTTTTATTTATTTCTTAAAATTTTACCTTGTCCGTCTAGGTTTAAACAAAAAAAAAACTTTTATTTGTGTTTGTAAATATATGTCTGATTTGGATAAAGTTGGGTGTCAATTTTAATGTTGTTGACATATAAAAGAACAAAAACAAAAAAAAAAATAAAAGTAGTGAAAAACTGAAAAACTCAAGTTATCTGACTATAAAAGAAAACTTTATTTCATATTTTGAGTTTTTTTTCTTTTTTATTTTAAGAGAAAATAAAAAATTTTTAATTGAAAAAAAAAACTATAGTCTATTCATCAAAAACTCAAAAATTTGATTTCAATACTTTTTTAATAAAAGGGAAAAAAAACAAAGCTTTTGAAAATTATAGTTATATAAAATTTGGAAAACTTTTTTTTTAAGGGAGTTGAATTTAATTTAAATTGCAATAATATCTCTATAATATTTTTAAAATTACTTTATAAACTATATTTAATTAATTTTTAAAATATATACACATTCTGTTTCTTCTTTTTTTGTAGGTACAACTCTTCTCCAGGACCTTTAAATTTCAATTTTCATAATTATTATATGCTCACATGTTTTTACTCATATTTTCTGTTGCGTCAAGAATATTGATAATGTGCATGTTTCGCCTTATCCTTATTTTAATCTTCAAAAAAAAAAAAAAAAAATTTGTAATATCGAAGGACTTTTGCACGGTGTTCTGTTCAGAATATTTGAACCATTTTTCCGATATACAACAGATATCTCAAAAATTTATATTCTCGTCTTTTATATTTATTTTAACATCTGCTGTAACAGAGACCTCATAAATTGCTATAAGTAATATTAAAAAATTTACTAACCAAATTTTTTCTACATTTCCTTAGCCTCGAATAGTTCCTAGCGTCTAATAAACTTAACCTCTTACTTAGCCTCTAATAGACTTTAACAAACCGATTGGAAAATTCTTCACATTCACTTTGAAAGAATTAAGTTAAAAAATAAATATCTTTCCACAAATCATATATTAGGAGTGCGTTCGGAATCACTGTTTTGTTTAAAAAAAAAAAATAGAAAAAAAGGAGAATAACAATTCAAATTGAAATGTTATCTGTGTGACTTAGTTTTTAATGACAAACTTATTGTGTCTCTAGAAAATGTTTAAGTATATTAAGTATTTAATGTTCAACCAATGAAGTCAGTTAGATTAATCTATTTTTAGTCGTTTTAAAATCTTCACTTTTCATTTGTTTTTATTTTATTTTTTTTTTTTTATACAAAATCATTAATTATACTTCAAATGACATCACTTCTTCTTTCTTCTAACAAAATTAACATTGCAACTTTTCCATCTGGCATGGAATTTTTTTTTTTTTTTATTAAATAAGATAAAACATAAGTTTTTATTTACTTAAAAATTCAAAATGAAAAATATGCCATAATTTTTAATTAAACTTATTTTACCTCTTATACGTTATATCATTTCACAGTTGTAATTAGATAAAAAAAAAAAACAAAAAATCTAAAGATTGTTACAAAATTATTAAAAAAAAAAAACAAAACAAAAACAAACTCTTTACACAGCAATTATTATTTATTAGTTAACTAGAGGGTTAAAAAAAAAAAAAAAAAAAATTTAAAAAGCGCAACAAAAATAAGGGCAACAATCACTCATAATATTATAACAGTATATAACAGTATAGTTAGTTATGGATTAAGAATCTTGAATTTTTCAACAAAAATTTTTTTTTACTTTAGTTTAAACAAAAAAATGGGGAGATTTTTTTTTTTTTTTTATGACTTGTTGTTATGCAGTCATGGGAATTTAAAAGAAAATAATCAGTTGAACAAAACAAAAAAAACAAAAAACCAACCACAAAAATTTATATTTTTGATAGACGACATTTTCTATGACCCCATCTTTTTCCATCTTTTACATTTTTTCCTATATATAAGTAAATAGTGATTTGGTTTTATAATGAAATATTAGTAAGGCGTGAGGTTGGGAGGTAATAGAATTTCTGTTTTTTTTTTTTTTTTTTTTTGACGCGTTTTTTACATTAAAATGAAAGATGAATGTATCAAGTAACTAAATTTTAGATTTAGTCTTCTGGAATAAAAAAAAAAATCATTTTGAACGCAAGAAAAATCATCTTTAAAGACAAAAATAATAAAAAGCATGAAAATATTATAAGAGGTGAAGTTAAATAACATAAAAACTAAAAGAAAAAATAAAATTATTCAGTCAGTTGCATAAATTATTTTACAGTCTGCCCTTTTTTTTTTGGTCTTTATTTTCTTAAGATTTCATTTTCAATTTTATTTCCAATCTTTTTGCTTCCTCTGTCTCTGTTTTCATCAATTTTATTTTTTGTTTCTTTCTTTTATGAACCAAACAAAAAAGTAAAAATAAGGAGGTACAAAATACACAGCACAATAAAGAAAAGCAGACAAGGGGCCGAGAAGAGAAGAAATGAAAAATTTTAGTTGAAACGCTCTGAAATGAACGAAAACAAAAAACAAAGAAAAACAAGGAAAAGTGTATTGTTGAAAGTGTGTAGTCTAGGATATCTGCACGAACATAATATGCTCTTTTGATAAAATTTAATCAATTTTCAAAAAATCAATTTTTTTCTCCCTGCTTCTCCTCAATTAGGAGCATAGGGCACCAACTTTTCTCCTTAATTCTGTTCTCGATTGGACGCAATAATCTTAATTTTCTTCCACGTTTCTTCTTTTCTCTGCCGTTGATTTCTCTGCCAGATAATGTTGGGTCGCCCTCGCGTTCGACTGCTTTGAGGATTCCATTCTTGGACCATTTTGGCTATGTTGGTGGTTTGTTTCCTCAGAATGTGCTTTATCCATCTCTACTTTCTTCGTTTAATTTGACTCATTACCAGTATTTCGCCTGTTAACTGCCATAAGTTTCTATTGGTAATAGTGTAATTTCAGAATATTCTGCAAACACTTTTTAGGTACTTTCAGCTAAAAGGATAAGATAAAAATATTATTTGTAGTCAGCCAAATTTCGCTGTCAGATAGAAGTGTTGATATTACACATGCTTTGAATATTTGAAGCTTGGTTTTCCTGGTTATTTAGCCGTTCTTTCATATTGAACTTAATTTGTCAAAGGCGACTGTGGCCTTGCGTAATCTGTTGTCAGTATACAACCTAGATAGTATAACTGTCAACATATTTGACTGATGGTTTCTATCTCAGGCATTTTGTTTTATCTATATTGATTTCTAACCCGATTTTAGACCTACTTAGAAGATATAACATTTAAGATATTTAAATTAATTATCAAAAAACTGAGATACAACACCAATACCCGAACTTGTTGCACTAGACAAACTAAATTTTGTAGACATCATTGGCATGAAATATAACTTTGTTTGAAAATTTTTCAAATGCTTAGGGTAATTAGACAGTTAGTTATATACAGAAATGGTATGGCAACTACTTGAACCCGTTGGTCGAACTTGTTCAACTTCAATAGCAAAATTGGTATTTATATCAAAATAAAATGATAATGAGAAGGAACACCTCATAATTAAATGGACCCAGAAATCAATTCTAATCAAGAATATATATACCTATATGCATGTTTCATTTTGATATTTCTCTGGTTTTCTTTACAAAATGTCATAAACGTAATGGCAAATTTATTATATCCTTAAAACCATATTCGTACGGGTTTACTATACAACAAATTAAGTTGTGAAGTCATAGAAATAATGTCTCTACTTGTCAATGAATTTTATACTCTTATATACTTTATAGATATGTATACATAAAACTGTACATATTATTAAGTACACATTTATATATAATTATTACATATGTGTATATCAATTTGTATAAATTTTAATATAATGAAGGGCTGGCAAAAACATTGTTCTTTAACAAATTTTATATGATTTTCAAGACGTAATACAATCTATACACAAAATTACAGGAGTATGTTTATAAGGTTATAAATTTCACTTATATTTAACGGCAAGGAGGGTGGATATACAAAAAAAAAAACAATAAAGTTACTTATATATTTCGTTGTAGAAAAAACTTAAACACAAATAAAACTTAAATTTAATATGTAAAAAAATAAATAAAAAATTTGTTAAAATTTAAAAAACAAAAAGAGATTAAAAAATTTTCTAAACAAAATTGAAATGAACATATACAGATATGAAAAGCGTAAATTTTTAATAGATTTTTTTTATTTTATTTTAGAGAATGAGAAAACAAGAAATTTCATTCTTTGCTAAATGACACTTTAATGTAAGGATATTTGAGAAGATTTGAATTAAAATTAGTAAATGAAGTCGTTTGCTTTTTTTTCCCCAGAAATTTATAATTTTTTTGAGTATGATGTCAATTAGAACCCTAAATTTGTTAAAAGGTTAAAAGGTACGGAAAACTACCAACAATTTCCCAATTTTAAGAAAATTTCTACATCCTTATCCTATCTATTTCCATTCTTACTCGGCCTAGTAGTATAAAGCACTTAAGGTATCTTATCGTTATATTGGCTACAAAATAGAAGGTGGATTTAGTGAGTAAAAATCTCATAGTACGAAAGAGGTATAGATTTTCTTTATATGTTTTGAAGATTCCCATCATATTTAGCATGAATGAATGAATGAAAGACGACCTATTGCAGACAATTTTTTCATAGGTAACGATTAAGCAGTTAACCAAATTCAATAGATAAATAAAAATATAAATTAGCTAAATTAGTATGTATATCTAAATGTTTTGTTACAACTAACCTTTTTTTGAACTTGAATGAACATACATACATATATTTCAAAGATGTTCTTCTCAGAAATGGTTATGAATATGCAGATTCAATACATTTTAAATGAATTCAAGTAATCAAAATTTAGTATAAACATCATTTAAAATTCAAAAATAATATAAAATTCTTTTTTAATTATAAATGATAAATTGGAATAAGACACAATTTTCGAAGAATAAAAATAATTTAAATGAAAATGTATTATTCTTTGTATTATTTTTTTTTTTCAACATTTTGATTAATAATCTGAAATACTTAAAAAAAATTAAATCCTTAAATTATCTTCCTATGAGTTTTCTTTTTAGAGGGAATAAGGGAGTTCTTCTAAACAATGTTTTGTTTGTCTCGAAATCTCGACTTCAATGAAATACATTAAAAGTCAGACAAACTGTATATACAATATCAAATTAAAAACAGGGCGGTTACAATAAATCATAAGTTATTATATAAAACCAAAGGATTTAAAAGCCACATACTTTCAAAAAGACAATAGCAAACATTTTAGAATTGTGACTACTTTAGTGTCATAATTTGTAACATTTTTTAGAATTTATTAAAGAAAATCCAGAAATACTTCACTCCGCTTTTAGGGTAAGTAACTTTAATCTTTTTTTAGGTAATTTAAAAAACCGTTAACCCATTTAAAAATATATTATGTCTTACTTACAAGAAACTTAAACAGGTATCCAAATTACTGATGTCTAAAAGTAGATTTTCAATTACGCCTTATTTTATTTTATTTTTTTTTTTACGAGGGTTGGTGGAAAACTCGAAAGTCACCAAGAGGAACTGCACGTGCTTCCCCAAGGTAGTGTTGGACTTTAACCAACCAAAACCACCCTCCTTTTAAAACCAAACTTTAGGATAGAACCTATAATACGAATGTACAGTTTGGTTTTGTGGACAGGGATGTGGGAAAGATAATTGGGGAAATTGGCATTGGGAAATTTGAATTATGACGGATAGGTAGGAAAATTTTGAGGGGCATTTTGAAGAAAGATGTTAATGTTCTTTTTAAACTTAAGTAAATCGTACACATATGAATTACCAACCTTAGGGAACACATGCGATGGTATATGGTTCCACAAACGGGACGTGCGCATGACAAACGAATTGTCATAGGCTGTATTTCGCCATCTTGATAACCTATGCCTATAAACTTTTAAATAGAAGCACGAAAAATTTTCGGAGGCAATTTTAGTTAATTTTCAAAGTACATTCTTCTCTAATCTGGTTAAATTATATTTTAACATAACGGTAAATTTAAATATTTAGTCATTTACTCTTCCTTAAATATACACATGTTTTTTAGCTTTAAATGGAAAATATTAGCATAATATTTTTTCTAGCGTTTGTTCAAATAAATTATCAAAAATTGATGTCTTTGCTAAACAGAGCTAAAACAGTAGTCTTTGGTTGAAAAAAATTTTAATTGTTGTCACCATCTATACTCCTACTATGCCGAAAGAAAGGAAGCCAAAATAATACTACATATCAGATATTATAAAACAGACTAATTAAAACAATTCGTTTTAACTTTATTTTTGCTTAATATTTTTTATCGATCGAATACATAAAGAAGGTATTGCAATGACATCAAAATTTCGAACCACAGATTTTTGCATAAAATGCATTTCTCCGATATGCAAAAATCTAAATTAAATGTTTTTGGAGTGGGGTTTGTCTATCTGTGGGCACTTGTTCACAGATCAGATGGCTAAAGAATATACCTATTATATAATGTTAATAACCCAATTGAAAAAAAAATAAGTTTTTCTGTTCCTACAATCGATTCTGTGGTTGGACACAGCTGATTATTTTTATAATAAGGATAATAATGAAATAAATATTTTAATTTAAAAAAGTTTCTTGTTATTTTTTTAATTAAATTTTGTTCATCCTTTCTATTTAATTAATCTTAATATTTTTTCAATTAAATTTACAAAATTTAAATATTTAAATAAGAATAATCATTTTTTTTTAACAAAATACCATTTTTAATTTAAAACAATAATAATAAAATTAAAAAATTTTTTGTCTCATCCTTTAAAACAAATCTTAAATCAAATATAAAAAAAAAAGAACAAACAATTTTTATTGGATTGCATCTACCGTTGAAAACAGCTTGAAAAATTTAATAACAAGAAAACCAACAACAAAAAAAAGGATATTTCATATATTATATGATTAGAAAGTGCAAATAAAATTGTTATTCTGTATGTTTTTTTTAATATTATTTGTTATTTAATAAAAAAAAAAAAAAGAAATAAAAAATCCTTAACAGATTTCATTTTTTTTTTTTTTTGAACTTTTTAAAGTATTCTTCTATTAATACAATCAAGAATAAAATCCTTTTTATTTTTCTTTTCAACAATTTTTTTCTTCTTTCTAATAAGAAAAACAAATAACAAAAAAAAAACACAACACAAAACTCATCATCTCATCATGAAAAGCAAACATTAACCTAATCTGTGTAACTCCTTTCCAAATGTCCTTTTTTTTTAAAGTAAAACAAAAAAATAAAAATTTAAAATATATATGTATGTCTGTATTCAAGTAAATCAATAAATGCACACACATCATATATAAAATTTATTACACAATACACAGTAAAACGAATTGTGGATATTTACGAGGGATAAAAAAAAACTCCAAAGAATATAAAAAAACAAAAAAATCTGAAAAAAATATATTGAGGACAGATTTCAGAAAAATGAAATCCTAAACGACCGGAAACATTTTCAAGACACAAAAAAAAAAAAAAACTTAAAATACATGGAAAAATCAAAAAAATAAAAATAAAATGAAAAAAAAAGTACGACCGAATTGAATAAAAAGGGGGAAAATGTCGATTGTAATAAAATAAAATAAAAAAAATTATGATGGTGGTTAAGGTTGATGTGGTGGATTGTATCTAAAAAAAAAAATAAATAATAATAAAAATTGAATATTTCTATATGTATGTGAAAATCAACAAAGAACAAAAGAAAAGAAGACTTTTTATCAAGCAAAGGTTTTTAAAGGCGCACATTTTTAAGAAATAACAAAAAGGATTTTAGAATTATTATACTACTTTTGGATCAACATTTGTAACAACAGGCGGGAGTACAAAATTCTTGTTTTTGCTCAAAATTTCAAAGTTTTTGCTAAAACCGATCATAAGATACTAAGGAGAATCAAAATGTTACAAAATGTTGTTTCCATTATAACAGTAATATTAAATTGTAAAAAATTTGAAATGCTTAAAGAAAAAGTCTTTTCTGGTTTGTCATTTTTAGATTGAAAAAATGTTAAGCAGGACTAACAAACAATATAAACATTTGAAAATAGAATTTTTTTTTCAAATTTGAGTGGAAGAGTATCTTCTTAAAATGTGGCCTTACATAAAAAATTGTTCCACAACATTAATTTTATAATGAGACCTATTTATGGTAAAAATTCTATTTCTCCATCTTAAAACATCGTGTAGAGATTCCATCTTAAACCACTTTGACTCCATCATGTACAAGTTTTATAATTTGACGACCGTCGGACGGACATAAGAATCGGTAAAGTGAAAATTGATGGAAAATTGAATTGAATATTTGAAAAATGTCTTAAAAAGGAACCCAAAAAAAAAAAAAAAAAATTCACAAAATATTGAAATTTTTCGGAGACAAAAATGAGATAAGAAGATGTAAGAAAACAAGGAAGCACATGCCACATCATATTGAACATATAAATACATATTATGTATTATATGTTTTGATACTTCAATAATGATAATGATTTTTGTATTGATATATAGATGTGAAAAGGAAACATAAAAAAAAAAGTACAAAAAAAAAAAAAACCATAATATTTATTCTGTCTTATGGTCCATGGTGTTTTTACAGGTAAAATTATATTAAAGCATCTTTTTTATTGTTATAATAGTAATATTAAAATTTAAAATTTCAATTTTTAGGTTTGTTTTATAATTTGTTTTTTTTGGAAAATTTGGAATCAATAATAATTAATAATTTACTTTGTTGTTACATCTTTAATTTTTATTGGGAAGGATGATGTTTTCATATAGATTCTCTGTAGTTAATGTTTCAACTTTCTTTTATTGCATTCAACACTATGGTATTATTCAGGTGTTTAAAGTTTTGATTCCTTTTTTATTCTTGGAGGACTATGTTTTATTTTCTTAAAGGAATTCCTTTTAAAGACACACAATTTTCCAAAAGGTAATAAAAACACTTGAGAATTTATGATTTGCACCAAAAATTTATAAAAGAAGAGAAGGAAAACCTTAAATTTCTTTCCATTCTGTAAATAAGTATTAATCCTGTAGTATTCTGCGAAATGTTTCTCACAACAACTTTTATTTTCTTCAATTTACAATTAAAAACTCTTCTCATTAGTTTTTATTTTGTTTTTTGTTTTATTGGTGATTCAGTATAATTCTGTATAATTCTTAGACAGAATCTTAAAATGTTTATAATTGACGTTGGTTGATTATGATTCTTACCTTAAACTGATTTCTTTTTTATATAAATTTTTAACTATACAATAACGGGTTATTAATTTCGTTGTCTCCATTTATTTTGTTGTATCCGTAGATATGGTATATATATAGTCCCATACATTACGGAGGTACAGTCTTTCAAAGTTGTAAAAAACCGTATAGAGAACGCTTAAATTGAAGCTTGGAAAGAAGAAAAAATTTTTCGAATTAGCATAAGTTACCACGGAACATTTTTTTATCCTTGCCTTATTAAGGAACTATTGATGGTCAAAATAGAAAATTTGATATTTTTACACATCTGCAGTATAACTTAGACATATATGTACAATTTAGAAAATGTCTCCTGATTCTTAACAATTATTTTTTAAAAACTAAAATTCTTTTATTTTATAAAAAAGAAAATTTATAAATTTTTGGTGCAAATCATAAATTCTCAAGTGTTTTTATTGCCTTTTGGAAAATTGTGTGTCTTTAAAAACATTTGGTTAGATTACATAATTATATATTGAGCCTTTTTTCATACATGAGTTTTTGACAATACAATAATGGATTGTCAATAATTTAAATATAATTTAACAGGAATACATTGAACAGGAGTTTATTCCTGTAAAATTAAAAAAAAAAAAAATATTTAAAGTTCTTTGTAATTTTCAAATTGAACAATAAAATCAGATCAGGCTAGTTAGCCGATTTAATACTAACTTTAATATTGTTTGCTCAATATGTAGCTATGTTAGTTATACACTAAAATTAATATAATTAGCACTGATTTATATTATTACTATATAAACTTTTAATTCGCATTGAAAAAAAGGGATAGATAGTAATTATTAGTTATTTACAAACAACTATATAGGAAAATTAAAATACCAGTTTCGAAATTTAGTTTAATGATGTCAGTCATGATTTGTTTATCATAGATGTTTACAAATGAAATTTAGTGCTATACTTAATATAATCTTATCTAAAAGCCTATACTTAGAGTAGTTAATGCCGCAGACAATATAAAACTGTCTCATTATTCCCAACGAACGAACATCATAATGAATGATGAATTTGGGGAAAAATGAAGGATGAGAAATACTTTATTTAAAAATTACATTATAATTTAAATTAATTCTTCTTTCCTTACAAATTATTTGTATAATATTAAGATTTAGTTATGTATAAATTTATTTAAACAAATTTAGAAGAAATTTATTTTTTATTCAAATTTATTATTTTCATTTGATATAAATAATTTATTTTTATTAAATGTTCCACCTTATCTTTTTATATTTTTATATTTTGTTTTCCTTATTTTGTCTTTATTGCAACCAGTTTACTTTTTTTTTTTTCATATTTTTCAATTCTTTTTTTCTTCAATTTCTCAACCTAATTTTTATCTAAACTTTTCCTTTTTCTTAAATAACAAAATTAAATATTTCTTTTGTTTTTTTTCTTTTTTTTTGTATGCTTTTACTTTTATTGTTTCTGTACTTTCTTTTCATCATATATACATACATACAAACATAAAAGTATTTTGAGATTTTAAATATGTACAAAAAGAAAATAAAAAAAAAAAAAAAACAGTGAAAGAAGAAGTTGACTTCGTAAATTTGCTCTATTTAAGAGTTCGAGCACCTTATAAGGACATATAATTGACATCTTTTTCATATTAAATATCACATTGAATATATAAATACAAATATATCTACATATTTACATATTTGTACAGTTACATATATACATATATATTATATCTAACAAATTTTAAGGATACCACAGAACCAAAAAAAAAACGAAGAGCAAAAGAATACAAAATAGAAACATTCTAACATTCTAAAAAAGTTTTACAAAGATTTTTCTTGAGAAAATAAAACAAAACAAAAACAAAAAATAAAAAGAAATAAGTCAGTGTAAAGTAAATACAAACATTTTTACGAACATAAATCAAATGAAAGCATTAGAAAAATTTTCTAAAGAGGAAAACAATTTTTTTTTTATTAAACAGATTCACTTATTTGAGAATTGAGAATATTTAAATATACAGTGTACTTATAGTGAACCCCCTCTTGCCGTATAACAGGTTAGGTTAAATTATAATGAGTGCCTTTTTTGTCACGGTAAGACCAGATACAGTTCATTATAATATAACCTGTTTAAGAGAAAGACCTAAATCACAATATAGGATATCTTGCAGTTTTTACTTTAAAATTCTGAAAACTATTGCTGGAATCAATTGAAGGAAACCTAAATCTGTTGCCTTATAAGTAACCTAAAACTAATCTAATGACGTGATTTTTTTTTTTTTCCTTGCCACTCCAATGAAAGTGTAGGGCGTCCACTAAGTTATTTATTATTCATATTTGACTAAGTTTCAGTTTCGGGAATCATTAATTAGACTAAAGCCGTTGATTACTAGGCTGCAGCTATTGTATAAGGCTAAAATGTTTCTATAATTTCTACGCCATCTGTTATCTTATACAAGAATTATGGTTTATTATTATTTTATTACATAGCTATTACAATATGATATTTTATTATAATTTATATGATAATTTAATTATATTCTACTAATTATATATTATAATAAAAATCTATATTATTTTTTATTAATCTATATGATCTAGTCGGGGTTTGAACCCGAAACCTTTCGTATGAAAGGTCGGTGTCTTAACAACTACACCATTAGCTGGATTACTGACATAATTATTGCCTATATAATTGATCCCACGACAAGACCATCTTTAAGATATTATAGAAATTAGAAACTGAAAGCTAATAAGAGAATTGATTGTGCATTGCTACAATCAAATATCACGCAAAGTTTTTAACAATCAAATATCACACAAAGTAATAGAAGAGTAAACATAGTAATCATATTTTGATTATATAAATCTCTTTACATGATCAAAAAAGTATCATTCATTCTAAAAATCAAATGAAATGCTAGTATAGCTAAATACAGTGTATATTACACTGTCCAGTACTATTTAAAATCAAAATGATTGAAAATTTTCGATGACAAATGTTCGTAATTACGCAAAAGATGAAAGAATCTTTAAAATCAATTAACTTTTATTAATAACATCATAGACGTAATATGCGAAATTACATACATTTTATAAAGTGTAGTCATATCACTTGCTGGTTATTACCAGGTTGTTACATTGGCGAATTTAGGGGGATCTATCCTTCTTTGTTTTTGCATATTCACTTTGTATTTTGTTTTAAATGGTATCAATTTAGAATTATAATATTCTGTTTGAATGGATCTATTTGTAAATTGAGAACGCAAATAATATTGAAAATTAAATTAAACCAAATATCAGAGATAATGTAAACAACCCTTAATAAAATATAAAAAAAAATTAACAAAAACTGAACAACGCAATAAGTTGAAGTTTAAAGAAAGAAAAAAGACATAAAAAGGAAAAAAAAACAAATTTTCTAAGAGATCGAACAAGTATTAATAATATAAAGTAAAAAAGATAAATTGAAGCAAAGATATATTATTTTAAATAAATATGTATATAAACACATAAAAGATATACAAATGTATAACACATATACAACGATTATAATAAAAAAAAAAAACAAATTTATAACACATCCAAGAAAGAAAATAAGAACATAAAATATAAAATAAAAACGAACAAAGAAAAATAAAGAACAAAAAAGAAAAAAAATGAATATTAATTGAACAGTTAATCAAAGGTAAAGTACATACATATATACAAGAAGTAGTACTTACATTCTGATTTGAATGATAGTGAATTCTAATGATAAATTGTCGATTATTTAATAGAAGGGAGAAAAATAAAACAACAAAATAAATTCAAATTAATAAATGATATAAGATGTTAAATATTGTA
Source organism: Poecilobothrus nobilitatus (assembly GCA_947095535.1). Lineage (NCBI taxonomy): Eukaryota > Metazoa > Arthropoda > Insecta > Diptera > Dolichopodidae > Poecilobothrus > Poecilobothrus nobilitatus. Next base: position 81,682,516 of record OX352773.1, on the reverse strand, counting down.
TAAAATAAAACAACAAAAATACACATTTCAGGTCAATTAGATTATTTTGTTTGTTGTTTTTTTTTTGTTTTTGTTTCAATCAAAATAATGTATGATTAAATCAATCAAAATAATTAAAAAAAGTTTATAAATAAATTTTAGTTCAAATAAAAAATAAACACTTTTTAATTTAATAATTATAACTCACATATAAAAAAGTATAAAAATTAAAACAAAAAATTAAGATATCTTAGAGATTTTTGGCAGGCGCTTGTAGATATAAAAAAGTGTCGGGAGTTTTAATTAAAAATTAATAAACGATAGAAAGAAACTTCTGGAAATCCATCACATTGGAATGAGCTGTGTCAATATGATATACTTCATGAACTCGTTTAAATAACAATGAACAGTGGTTGTAGTTAATGAAAATAATAAACGAATCTATAGAATCCACTGATACACTATAAAAAGCCAAGTTATGAAGAGAAATATAGTATGATATAAAATTATTTATATGAATGGTAGAAAACAAAATAAATGGTATAATTAAAGATGAAGGATACTAATGAAAGAATATGTCGTATAATATCTAAACAAGTATAATGAAAGTAAGGGACCTTTAATCAAAAAATGTATAATTACATATTTCTTTGCCCTTTAGATCTTTAGTTTAGGGAAAAGATTAAAGATTACAGATTTATAAAATGATATGAAAGAAATTTAAGTAAGGTGTAATTTGGTGTAAAAGAAAACTCCGTAGTTTTGTAACAACCCTAAAAACAGTTGAATATATTAAATAACGATATTATATTACAAAATTACGATATTACTTTAAAAACTTATCATATTTTATTACAAAATTGTAGTGCAAAATTACGATATTGATCTTATTTGACTGTAATTTCATCTAATTACTTCCGCGAACATCAAAAATGCCTATACTTTTTTTTAGAATATTTTTCAAAAATTTACTTGTTAGTTTAGAAATTTTTCAAAAATTACACTCTGTCCGTCCGTCCGTTCGTCTGTTTACAAAACTCTCCATCTTTCTATCTTAAACGAAAAATAAAATTCTAATCATCAATAGGTTTCTTAAAAAAATACTTTGTCATGTAACTCCCCACCTATTACAGAGTTAGCGCCCCACAAAGTTTTAAAAAGTCGTATTATACGTGTGTATATCTCAAGTTCTACTAAACAGTTTTTCAATTTAAAAAACGGTAAATGGGGGGACAATATTTTATTTTTATAAATTTATATCAAAATTATACCATTTTTTTTAAATTTACATAGTACATATTTACAGTCATTGTAATGTGAAGACAAGATTTTTCTTCCTTTATAAGTCCGACACGCTTTTAGTTAGAACCTTAAAATTATGAGAAGAAAAATCTTTCAGTATTAGCATAAGTTATTTCCTTTATAAAGTCCGACATGCTTTTAGTTAGAACCTTAAAATTATGAGAAGAAAAATCTTTCAGTATTAGCATAAGTTATTTCCTTTATAAAGTCCGACACGCTTTTAGTTAGAACCTTAAAATTATGAGAAGAAAGATCCAACAGTATTAGAATAAGTCACTTTAGAAAATTGTATTGTACTTCCCCTGTTTAATAAGAGCAGACAATTGACAATTGTAACTTATTCGCCTACACGAATTTTTTCAAAGTAAAACGCAAAAAATCTTCAACATTATAATTGTGAAGCTGTTAACAACTTTTCTTAGTTAAAGTATTTAGGGTTTCCTTAAAATAGAAGAAAGAGTTTATTGAATTTTGATATTTTTTCTTGCAATTAATTGTAAGAAAATTAATAAATTTTTGGTGGAAGTCAGTTTTCACAGTTTTTTCATCTTAATCATTTGTATTAGTTTTTGGAAAATGTGCATCTTTAAAAAACTTTAGTTTTGCATTGTGCCTTGTTTAAAATTTTTGCTTTATGTCAACAAAATAATTATCTTAAATCTGTTATTAACTTTTTATTATTCTGTTTTCTTTTATTTTTATATATTATATGTACAATTAAATTATTTTAATTCATTATTTTGTTTTTGTTTTTTAAACTTTGTTGAAATTGAAAATATTTTTTTTTTATTTATTTCCTTAATATTTATTAATAGTAAAAACATATACGTATATTTTCCCCCACATTTTTTCACCGTTTATATGTACATATTACAATATTTTCCCCTGTTTTTCTTTAGAATTTTTATATGTTTATAAATCACACCTGTGTTTACCTTTAATTGAATAATAGTCACTTTTTGATTAAATTTCAAATATTTTTATTTTTTTTATTTTGAAGTTAATTATTTTTTTTTCATGAAAAAACTGTTTTAGTTATAAAAGCACAATATATACATATTTTATTAATTACCTGTCAAGTATTATGGAATTATGTTATCGATTATCACAAAATTGTTTATAATATAAAATTTTACATAAAATTGATTTGAAATTTTGGAAATGGTTTGGATTAGCGTCCTCGTCCGCTTGAAATGATATTTTTTATAACGATACTTAGTGATGTCACCAATATTTCATAGAAGACCACTTTGACCGACAAGGTAATTTGAAGGTCAAATTGATTATTTGAAAATTTTCCTATTATTTTGTAGTATTTTACTTTATCCGTTATATCTTTCGTCTACGATAATATACAGCAACCATTTTCTACATAATTGTAGATCATAATACTATCTTTAATATGTAGGGCTATAAATAGTTCCACAGAAGGGTAAAAAACGATATTTAAACACTGATTTTGATTGGTTTGAACTCTAAAATCCTTCCTAATTCTGAATCTAACTTATACATATATATAAATATTTTGGAAAAAGGGAATTCCCTCTTTTTGTAACCAACTATAAAATACATCTTAATTATTTTTTACATGCATATTTCAACAAATAAAAATAGTGGGGATGCCGCCCCTAAACCCGCTAAACAAATTATTGAAATCCTGATTTTGAATCCAACTCTAAAATACCTCCTAATTCAGAATCTCACGTATACATATGTGTAAATATTCTGGAAAAAGCGGCAATCCTGATTTTGAATCCAACTCTAAAATCCATCCTAATTGTAATTTTTTTTATATATTTCAACAAAAAACAAAAAAGTAAAATAAATGTATGAGAAATCAAGTATAAAAATGTATTTTTTATTAAAATTCTTGTTTCAATTTCGCATTTGTGTCCTCTGGTAGGACTATTTGCCAAATCTTACCATACTTTTTATATACCGTTGAAAAAAGGTTGAAAAGAGCTTTCAAACGGTATAGTAATACATATACGGTGTCTTTGAAAATTTTACATTTATATTGGTTTTTTTGAAAGTTTTAATTTTTTATCAAAATTTCCATTTGGAACTGCAATATCTCAAAAACGGTACCATCGATTAAGACGGAACAAGATGTATATTAGGGATAGTATTATACTCTATAATTACGGTTTCTGTATACTATCGTAGACGAAAAATATAACAGTTAAAGTAAAATACTACAAAATAATAGGAACATTTTTAAATAATCAATTTGACCTTCAAATGACCTTATCGGTCAAAGTGGTCTTCTATGAAATGTTGATGATGTTACCAAGTGCCGTTATAATAAATTTCATTACAATCGGACGCGGACGTTAATCCAAATCACACCCGAAATTTTCAATCCATTTTCATTAATTTTGAACTTAATTTGAAATTCAAAATGACAAACAATTAATTTACTTATATGGTTCTTATATATTAATAGCCCCTTTTCAACATTACAATTTTCTAATGAAAATTTTAAGTTATAACATCTCGTTAAACTATTATAGAAATTCCGAGGTGAGTGAAAGATGTTGATTTTTACATCATGACACTGTTTTACAATTACTGAACTTCTATTAAAATTTCTATAATTTTCCACAAACTTGACAGTAGCACCAACGCTAATCACTGTTACTTAGGTCGTATAACTATTAGTTCTCAATTAAGTACAAGAATGGGCTGGTGCTATTCTAAACTAGGTAGAAAAAAAGCAGATGTTATATTATTATCTAAATATGTTTAAGAAACTAAAGTTGCTTTCGCTTTGTATACAGTAGCTTCAACTAAGTTTGCTCTAAAAATTTTATCTTAACGTGATCCTCATACTTAATGACACCTAAAGGGAAATGATATACAAAACTGATAATATTAAAAAACTTTTGTCACAATAAATTTAATTAAATTACATCACGATAATAAATTTCCAGAAAAGAAATTCTGCAAAGAAAACTAAAATAAAAAAAAAGTGTTTCCTTAAAATTTCCGATTCAATTCCTTTTAAATTGAAAATAGCAACAATTTTATCAGTTGTTTTAAATAAATGTTTTAAAAGTCTAATAGAGATGAAAAAGTTATGATTATTTTTTTTTATTTTTTAATTTTTATGAATTCAGTTTTATTGAAAATAATTTTTGTAAAATTTTTATTTGCAACAATGAATCTCATACTTTTTCCATTTTCCTATTATTTTTATTAAAGATAAGTCATTTTTTGTAAAAGAGAATTGTTGAAATCATTGAAAGGCAGGAATGTTTCCGTTCCTTTTAGCTGAAAGGAATAGTTTAGAGTTGTTGGGAGTAGTTGGTAAGCAGAATCATATCATCTACTTTTGGAAGAAGTTGATAAATGGAATCTTTTAATCTACTCTTTCTGAAGGACTGGTATAGTTGGGAGTAGAAATGAGTAGTTTACTCTATAAAAGGAACATAAACAATCAGAAGAACCTGCACATTTCTATTTAGTGTTAGTCTTTAAATAATTTTATAATTTTATATAAAGAACAGATTTTAGTAACCCGTATGAATCTATAGAAGTATTGAACATATATTGTAAGCTAAAAAAGGAATATTAAAAGTGAGAAAATGTATTGTTTCCAATTGGAAAAGTTGCCGCCATATTCATAGATATCATAATAATGAAAAAATGCTTAGGAATATAAAAAAACAATGATTTAAGGAAAAATGTCAATGTTACGATTTCACATAATAAAAAAAATAAAATGGAATAAAAAAAAAACAGTCTTTGAAATAACTTTGATATCATTTTTTAAATCTGTAGTAATTTAGTTAGTTTTTAGCACATAAAAAATGTGCCTATTAGTTTCATTTTGTTCGTCTATTTACAAAACTTCTACACCGTCAAAGATAGAGAAAAAAAAACTTTAACCATGGGTACGTTTGATAAAAAAAATTAATTTTGTAGAGCAACTTTTTCATGTAGCACCATTCATTATGAAGCTGCAGCCCCACGAACTTTTAAAAAGCCCTATTTATACCCGTACGATAGGATCGGGTATAATAAAATTACTCCTCCGTTTGTAACACCTCGAAATAAGCGAGCTAGATATACCTTCAAAGGTATGGATCGGATCAGGAAAAAATTCTAAGACTTTTGAGCCATGTCCGTCCGTCCGTCCGTCCGTCAGCACGCTAACTCAAAAACTAAGAAAGCTAGAATCTTGAAATTTACACAAAATATTCTGGGAGTAATTTGTAGGTTCCCTACTTTTTGTGGTTGAGTTTGGACCAAACCTTAAGGTAGCTCTCGAACACCTAACTTTTAGATCCCCACATTTTTTTTGAAATAGAGCTATGAAATTTTAACTGCTGATAGATCTCACAAAAATATTAATTTTATTTTTAATAACTTTTTTCTGTAGCCCCACCCGTTACGGAGCTACAGCTCCCCAAAGGTTCAAAAAAGCTCTATATTTAAATTGTTATAACACAAGTTGTATAAGGTATATCTTCATTTTGAAAACGCCAAACGATTACTACTTTCATTAGCTTTAAAAGTATATATACAATAAATATATATTTTTGGCATACGGTGTCTTAATTTACCGTTATGCGAAACTCAAATTTTGCAAAATCCTTTCACCCTTCTATCTTCTAAACGGTTAAAGTTGAAAACTTGAAATTTTGATAGAAGTTAGATCTTTGAAAATTAGTATGAGTCATTTCAGAAATTTTTTTTGTATCACCCCCCGTTTAGGAGCTGTAAGGGGTCAAAAACTGAAAATTTCCTATTTTTAAACACCTGTAACTTGAACACCTGTTAAAAGAAGTAATACATAAAAATTAAAGCTTCAACATTATACTCTTATTTCTGTTAACAACTTTTTTTAACAATAAAGGGTTACTTTATAATTGACGAAAGTGTTACTTGATTTTTTCAAATTTTCTAACAAATTTCTTTAACGAATTTTTTCCATTTTGTTTTACTCGATAATTTGAAATTGTTGAGGATATAATGCGTAGTACAAAAAAATGTAATTAAATAAACAACATAACGGTTGCTTGAAGAATTTTTATTTATATGATATTGTTATACATACATACTTATATAATACCATGTTTATTTACATATCGTATATGTCACTGATGAATGAATGATAAGAGTATAGATGTATATTATATAGCGCCGTATTTACATACATATATGTATTTTATTGTACTTATAAGAAATTATTCCGCCAATGGAATATTTAAATATAATATAATATAATATTTAAAATTATATTTACTATTTTGTACTAAGTAAATTTAATATACATTTACCGCTTAGTATTAAATGGTACTATAGAATATTTGAAAAAGTTTTGGATTGATAATCGTTATGTTAAAATCTGCTTTTGAAGAATGTATAAACATATAGTTTGAATATATGTACAACCCATAATTCTAGAAATTATAAAATTCACACAAATTATTTTAAAATACTAAAATATTAAAAAAATAATATTGTAAGCAAAGTGACAGGCTGTGAACATACTAACGGTTCGTACGGGTATCTAAGAGTTGACAAAGTCAACTGTATTCTTCCTCGTTTTAAATGCGTATAGGTATCTCATGTTTTACTTAACATTTTTTCACTTTTAGATGGGGATTTGAAATTTTGAGGTGAGAAAACACTTTTAGAATTAGTATAAGTTTCCTCAGAAAAATTTTTTTTGGAGCACCCCCTGTTTATGTGCTATGACGGCTCCAAAATTTAAAATTTTATATTTTTAAACACCTATAACTTAGACACCTGTACATAGTTTTCTTCGGCAAGACATAAAAATTAAAGCTCCAGTAATATATTTTTAAGTGTGTTAACGGTTTCTTTTAATTGTATAGGGTTCCAGAGTTACAGACCCTCAAAATTGCCGTATTTTTAGATGTATATTTATATGTCAGACTCCGTGTAGTAATTTTACAATCTAAAAACGGTATAAGACTGGAAATTTTCTTACCTCTAGAAAATAATATCAATGTTATACAATTTTTTTAAATTTAGTATTTAAATTTACCGTTATGTAAAAACCAAATTTTGCATGATTTATCTGCCTTCATAACTCCGGTACACTTTTAGTATGGGACTTGAAATTTTGAGGTAAGAAAGAACTTTTAGAATTATTATAAGTTTCCTCAGAAAATTTTTTTGGTTTAAGTGCTATTACGGCTCAAAAATTGAAAATTTGCTATTTTTAAACACCTGTAATTTAGGCACCTGTACATATTTTTCTTCCGCAAGACATAAGAATTAAAGCTTCAGTAATATATTTTAATGTGTGTTAATGGATTTCCTTAGTTATGTAAGGTTTGGCACTTACAGCTCCGCAAAATTGCAAAAAAGTCCTATTTTCACATTTTTCCTTATAGGAAATTTTCAAATTTTGGTGCATGTCACAATTCTAAACAGTTTGTATTATTTCTTTGAAATGTGCGCTTTTAAAAATCGTTGGTTTACATTCTGCCTAATTGTTACATTTTATTTGAATATCTTAAACACTTTAGAATTTTTCTGTCTAAACCTATGTCCAATAAACTCTTTCAATATGTATGATCACACTGATATTAAAAAGTCTAGATATTATTAGCATTATTGCAAAAACGAGAGAGCTAGGTGTAACATATACCAGACTAAGGTCGGAGTGCACTAATACAACGCCATTCAACGACATTTATTTTTACATAAAAACATGCCTATGTGTTATAAATGTAATAACACTCTAATGATCAAGCATGCGTTAATAGACTGCAGGTACAACGCTATATAATCAATAAGAAGTACAGCAATCCGCCAAGTGGAAGCACTAACATTCTTCAATAACACCAAGAGAGAGCATATAAAACAAATTACTTATATTCCATAACATTTGGAAAGATATAAACAACAAAGAAGATGAAAATGAAAAATTTAAAGGAATTTAAAGTTAAGTTATATGTATACTCTGTGAGCTCACATTTCATTAAGGAAACTTTTGCTAGCTGGCACATTTATGTGACAGTGTACCATTTAATAAATAAATAAATAAATGTGTCTGATAAATTTGACTTATACAATATTAAAAGATCTAATAAAATAATTAAGGAATAAAAATACTTTAACTTACATTCACATTCACATTACATGTAATTTAAGGGGTCATAAGCACCATGAGCATTTTTGGCCATTAATTTCAATTATCAATTATTTAAATTTATGAATAATTTAAAACGTTCAATTTTAAAATTAAAGTTTTAAAGTTTTTAAGTATCTATATTAATGATATTAAGTATATAAAAATAATTTTTCAAATAAAAACATATGTACTGTAACTGAATTTCAAAGTAAATGTATGTATACTTACTGCAGCATATACATATTATGTAAATTTTAATATTATATTAAAAGTCTGCTTAAAAATTTTCATTATTTAATGTATATTTTCCGAAAAAGGATATTGAAAAATAAAAGTTAACATTATTATTATATACATTACATTTTTTCAGTACACAAAAAAAAAAAAGAACTTTATGTATTCTGTGTATTGATATAAACTAACATTATATATGTATATACATAAAATACATTACATGTATGTATATGTAACGCCTTTTGAAAACCCTAAATGCTTTGTTATACGATTATAAAGTACGTTTTATCTAGATTCCAATTTTGGATTTTAATTTGAGTTATTAAACATCTGATTAACTTTATAACATGATATAAATATATATATATATATATATATACATATATGTACAAAATATTGTAATTTTGTTTTTTTTTTTCATTTACAACATTCTCTTATATTTTATTTTTTATCTCTTTCTATCTTTTTAATATGTTAGTCTATTTAATATGTTAGTCTATATATAATTTTGTGCCACGTATAACAAATACAGATCACATACGTAAACCGAACCATTTTTATTATATGAAAAAAAAAACCAAAAAAAAAAATTTATAAAGAGATCAGAACTACTTATTACATACTATATACTCATATAACATAAAAGCATACCTTTTTAATAGCATATGAACACATAGACACACATTATATGCAAAAGGTAGAGTTTCAGATTCTTTTGGATGTTTGTCAGATTAAAACTTATTTTTGTTTTATTTTTTCTTTTTTTATTTTGGTTTTTGAAAGAAAAAAATTTTTTTTTTACGATAAACATACGTGATAACAAATTTATTGTTTATTTGTCACAGGATAAAATAATATACACATAGGTACCTGTATGTATATATAAATATCTATATTTGATAGTAGGTGAATATGTATACATATTATATATATATATATATATATTTATGCAGGTGCTCTTAAAATTTCGTAATTTTTGTTTATATGAAATGATGTACTTGCGGTTATAAAATTTTATGAACTATTTAAAAGGGCGGGAAAATGGAAAAATTGTCGGAAATTAAAGTAAGTACATGAAGATGAAAGAGGGTATAGTTTAAAAATGAGAAAAATTAGTGGAAAAAAAAAATAGTTTATGTGTACAAAATGAAAGATTTATAAAAAGGACTGAATGGAGAAGAAAAAACAAAAAAAAAGTGAAAAAAAAAGGAAATAAAAATTTTTTTTTTAGTTGCATGAAATTGCCAAATTAGTTTTATAGTAAATAAAAAAATTGTTGTTAAAAATCTAAATAATGATTAATTAATTATTTTATATTTCTTATATAGACACCGCACAGTACTTAATAATATGAATCGAACTTTAAATATTCAAATACATCGTTACGTTAAATTCTATTCAATCTGAACAAAAATCTGATCAGACATCAAAAAAAATATATAGGTTTGTCTCATTTGTTAACAAAGTCCTTTTGAATTTCTTTCAAAAATATTGAAAACAAACCGATTTATCCAAATTCAAAGCTCAGAATAACCACTACTATTTAAAAATTTAACTTAAAAACAAACTCTTCAAAGGATAATAAAATAATTATGGGTTCGGAAACAAAATAGGTATGTAAAAAGATTACATTAAAAATAACAACTATACAAGTGATAATTTCAAATCCGCAGGGTAAAATTTAAATACTTATCATATAAACTTTTAAAGGAAAGGGTAAAAAAAAGGATACTTAACATTCAAAAGATTCATAAAGTATTGGAATACAATATTTATATAAGTGATAAACTGTTGGATAAAATAAAGAAGCATTGTGAAGTGAAATAAGTTAAATAAATGGGTTCCTTAGTTAGCGAATGGTTTACCATATGGCTTATTACCTGGATGAGTGTAAGTTTCATTTCCGCAAAAATAGTGAGCATTTTTACTGACCTCATCTGCGTTTCATTTTCACATATCCTTCTATAAGTTTAAGCCTTTATAAATAAAAAAATAAAAGAAGATTTTATTAAAGAATTTTTAGGCTTATTAATCTTTTTTTTTTACGTTCATGTTCAATTTTAATTGTATACTAGAATTTTTCTCATCTATTTTAGTAAAATTCAGTGTAACTAAAGTAAAATCATTAAATTATTGAGTTAATATTAATGTTTAATTAGAGAACAAAGCAGAATGTTAAATATAATAGTTAAGTGTAAAAATATTTAATTATCTTAAATTTATCATTTTTTAAAATTCACACATTTTGTACACTTTATTTTGCCTCAGTTAACCTATAGTTTTACCTATAACTATTTTTGGAACTTGTATAAATGAACTGTCTTAGTATAAAAATTACAATTACTGTCAAAACTTACAATAGCTTTCAAAACAACAACTACTGTTAAGATTAATATTTGATTATAACATTTCATCATTATAATGATATGTTGAACAGAAACCTGTAATAATGCCAAACACTGCAAAAAACCTCGAAATTTTGGTTTTATTACAATGTTCAAATTAAGATAAAATCGATATTGAAATTGTAATAAAGCAAAAATACTTAAAATATACTTATAGGTAAAATTTTAATTCTAGTTCAATGTTATTATTATTTATCAACATTATTAAAGTCCTTATTTTGTAACCTACTTTAAAAACCCTACTATTTTTTTTTTACATTGTGTGTCTTTGATTTAAAGACTCCTAAATTGCTCAGCCGATCATTATGAAAATTTGTATATAAAAGTTTTTGTGTAAGGGGAGTGTCTCTGGGCTAACTATATAGCTTTAACGGGCCGCCAAGTTGGGGCTGTGGTGCAAATATTTAAACTTTTTCGCTGTAAAATAAAAATAGTTTGATCGATTGACTTTAAAACTTTTATACGTGTTACTCTTTGAACAGTAGACTGAGAATTTGTTAAACTGTTAAACTTGTTATTGACACAACGATTGAAAAAAAATTTTGGGAACGAATTATGTTCAATTTCGTATGATACTTCTTTGACCTAAAGGAAAGTTTAAAAAAAATTAGACTTAAAATTTTTACGAGTTCCGTTAACCTATTGCGACATAACAGCCTTTTAAAGATATAAAATATTGAACAATAATGATGATATAAATAAATAAATAAATAATAAAAATTAAAATTAAACAAAAAATTCTTGTTTTTTTTTCTAACTTAGCATAGAAAAAGTTATTTTGAAAAAAAAACTTTAATACATTCTTGAATTAACATTTAAACCATATGTAATTTTTGTGTTCTTTTTCTTTTCAATAAGATTATCGTTAATTAAAAACACATATGTTTTATTTATTGAGGGGCGAAGAAACGCGTTCCGGGTATTAGCTGGTATATTACATAGAGGAAATATTTAATAAATAGTAGTGGTTCTAGTCCCAAAATCTTCATTAATCAAATTATTGAACCAATTATTTTGTTAACAATTCTAAAATCGCCTTTATTACATTCGTTTTCAAATTGTATATGTATATAATATAAAAGTAAAATATTAAAATGATTTCAGACCACAAACTCCTGCTGATTTTAAGTAAAATTTGAAACAATCACATTATGAAAACAAAGAAAAGTCTACCTAATATGATCTATCATAAAGTAAAATTTCTTTAATTCTTTATCTTTAACCATGAACCATTGTTGTATACATATAGCTAAATCATAATTGTTAAAATTTTCTAATACATTTTTTTAAAATTTTTATTTTTGATTTCACAATTTTCAATTATCGATTTTCTCTTTAAATTAATCGGTATTATGTCCCTAATTTTTTCGGATACCTGTCTATATAGGTGATAAATTCCGTAAAAGTTTAAAGAACGCGTTGAAAATTATTAAGAATATTTTAAAATATATGCAGATGCAGATTTTTATGACTGTCATAAAATTTTCAGTTTAAATATAACTCAGAAGACTTGGAATTTCAATTTCGCTACTACCACATAACTACATTATTTTATGTCTTATATTGAGCGACATTCTCTATACATCTGTAAATTATCTATACCAATGTAAATAAAATAGATTTTATAATCATTTAGGTAGGTAGGTAGGTAGGGTGGTGACCTTCACGATGCTGCGTAAAGGTCTCAATTAGCACTAGATTGCGCCATTTTGATACCACTGCACTTACGTGACCTGTGTTTTTAGATTGTTTGCAGTTTTATATCCAACCTGAGCGGTTCAGATACAAAATCAGTTCTTTGATTTTGTGTTTGAAAAGTTCGCTGAGGTTGTGGAAGAAGGGTTTACCGAGTGAGAGAAGTCTGGTTCTAGCTAGGACCGGACATCAGCAAAGAAAGTGCTCCATATTCTCACTTTCGTTTGCTTCTTTGCAACTCCTGCAGGAGGTATTGTGTGGGATTCCTAATTAAATAATCATTTAAGATACCATTTTTTTTTTTTTTTGTATTAATTAAGTTAAATGTTAACTTAGGTGTTTAATAACATTGTTTATGAAGGATTAAAATAATTATAATATAATTATTTTCACTGTAATAACATTAGAACTTATAAAAACACTTTGATACTCCATATAAAAGCCTATAACTAATATAAAAATAATGATTATTTAAATATACATATATGTATTATGTATGTATATAAATATATTTATTTTTTCCCAAAACAAAAGAATATTTAAATTTTTTATCATAAAGGATTTTTTTTTGTATAATTTTTTTTTTCTTTTTATATATAAATTATTAATTATTTGTAAGGTTTTTTTTTTTCTTTCACATATTAAAAATGATATACAATTTAACTTTTAGATTTTATAATTAAAGTTAATCATGTTTAACTTCAATTATAATAGAATTTAATAAATAAATACTTTAAAATTCAATCAAAAAATCAATATATAAACGCCCTTTGTCATCATCATTCAATTTTCAAATAATTATTTTAATTATTTCGTGTTTTTTTTTTTCACCCTCAATTAATAGTAAAACAATTCAATATCATATAAACCACCACCCCTTATTAAAACAATTAACCATATTTGAGAAATAAAAAAAAAAAAATAATGAAAAAAAAAATTTGAAAACCAAATCTTATATCATTTATATACAAAAAAAGAAAAAAAAAAAAACAAAACAAACAAACTCTTCTTTTTGCTTTTCTTATACTGAATGAATCTAAATAACAATTTTTCATAAATACTCCCTTTGATCCTTTGATTCCCTGTTTAAAAACAAACATTATAACAAATATACAATACAGATATGTAACTATATATACATAAAAATTGATATTATATCACCATGTGTACAGTATATATGTATATTTTCATTTTATTATTTTTCACCAAATGAACATTTTATAATCTGATATAATATTATTATACTTTTCTAAAATCCTTTAAAATAAAAATAAAAAAATAATATATATACGTATCCTTTTATTAGAATTTTTTTTTTATTTTCATATTATTTTTTTTTGCACTTTGTCAGAACAAAAATCGAAACTAATAACAAAACTTCTTTTTATATATTTACTTCTAAAAACAAATATAAATATATATGTATATATACACTACATATATATATATATATATGGATATGATATAATTAACAACACAAAAATCAGAATAACAAAAAAAAACAAAAAAAAAAACTAAGTTAAGAAAAGAAAAAAAAAAATTTTTACTTACTTTGTAGTTTGTATTTTTACATCTCAACTCCCGAATATCCTTGCATATATCTTTTTATCAAAATACACATATGCTTCTATATATATATATATTATTAAATAAGTCGATGTTGTAATTTAATTGCAGACAACATGATATCCTATAAAAAAAATAAAAAATGAAACAAAAAAAAAAAATTAAATAAAAACAAAAACACAAAAATAAATAAATAAATATAAAGGAAAACTGAATTATAATTTAGCATGTAATAGTTTCTACAAAAAAAAAAAAAAAACAAAAAAACAAAAACAAAATATAAAACAAAAATATAAAAGGATAATCGAAAACAAACACACCAAAGTAATGAAATAAAAATTTCCTTTGATTGTGTTCCGAAATACTAGGCGTTCAGAAAGTGCAGATTTTCGAACAAGAAAATTTTCCAAAAATGGTTTTTTTTTTTTCTTTGGTTTTTGTTTTACTTGACGTATTTTTTTTTTTTTTTTTTTTGTTTGGATTTTGTTTTTTGTTTACAAATTCTTTTACCGAAAACAATATATAATTATATATAATATTGTATATATGTATACGAATACAAAATAAACTACAAAGAGAAAAAAAAAAAAAACACAAAAATATCCTTCGAAATAAAATATCTAGGGAGTAATGTCTATAAACTCATATATCCTTTTTGTGAATATAAAAAAAAAAAAAAAACAAAAAAACCATCAAAAATTTGTTGCTGTTCTTCTTGTAGACACCTATTTGTACACATATACTCATTCATATTTAGATATTTTGACATATTCATACATACATACATACATACATGTTTAAGGAATACCAAAATTTTAGTGTTGAGTAGCGGTACCAAAGAAAGAAACAAAGTATGTATAATCACAAAAAAAAAAAAAACAAAATAACTACTACTTTACAAAATGAATTTTTGTTTGGTGTCCTTTTTGTTTGTGCTGTTTTTTTTATTCTGTATTTTGAGTATATTTGTTTGCATGCCATTGCTTTTCAAGGATTTAACCGAATTTGTTTTTTTAGTTTTTTTTGTTTTCTTATTTTTTGCACAATCGTGTGAATAATGGTATATAGTGGGTGCCACGTATAACGAATACAAATGATAATGGAATATATTTTTTTTTTTCTTTGATATTCTTACAATAAATATTAATATATGTATGTATGCATATGTAGTATGTACATATATTGTATAAAATTATGATGTTTCAGTATAAATATTATATTTAATAAAATAATAATATATAATATTTAAAATTTTATTTTATTTTCCGTATAAAAAATAAATTGATAAAAGTTGGAACAGGAGTACAAAAATAATGAAATTTAAAACAAAATTTTTCTTCTTTTTAATTTCGAATAAAGTTCAAAATTACATTAAAGGATAGTAAAAAAAAAAAAAAAAAATTTGTTTGTAACTGTTTTGTGTTATAGTTAAAAATTGAAAATCTATTGATATTTTTATCATTTCCATTTGAATATTATTTAAATACATACAAAAAAGAAAACAAAAACAAACAAAAACGTATGTTAAAAGGATTAGGTAATAAATACGGTATACTTTAAAATAATTTAGTAAACTGCTCTACTTAAATATGAACAACAACTAAATTATAATAAGCAACGAAAACAATCGAATTATATATAAATTAAAATTTAACATATTGAAATACAGTAATCAATTTTAGGCAAAACGAAAGACAGCTGTAAAGTATTAAAAAGCTTTGGATACACTAACATATAATTAGTTAAGAAAATTCACTACTTTTTCCCACACTTAAAAAGTAAACCCAAATTACACACTTAATTGAACCCAAAAAGTAATGCACATCTTTATTAAATTTAAAGAATCAGTGTTTATTTTATTGATGAAGATTGAGTTTATGTTATCTCTAGAATAAGGAATCTCTAGACTATAAGTCCGTAGTGCATCTTTCCAACTTAGATCGACCTATACAACACGAATTGGTATTAAGTTTGCTTAGACTTATGCCACTATAATACCACCCTAATGAAAGTAGCTTTAAAAACTTTTCACAAATCCATGTCAGATAGTTCACCAAAATCACAAAAAAAAAAACCAAAACTACGGAAATATTTCGGACTTTTTCTTGAGAGTCTGGAACAGATGCAGAAAAAGTGTTTCACACTCTCTCTATAATGTCAATTTCTCTACGAAACCTGCAAGAAACAGTTAAAGAACACTAATTTATTATTAGCGTAACAAAAGAATAACCCCTAAAGGAAATTTAAAAAAATTATAAACCTAAACTATGCAGCGAAATCATAGTTAAACGATTTTTTCATAATTAATGTATAAAAGTGTAAGGTACCTAGTCTAAAAAATATCCTAATTATACAATGGCTCAAAATTACAATTTTATTACCAAAACTATATTTACTAAATTTACAAATCATAAAAGTTCTCCTTTGACTCCATGTATCAAAGTCTCATCTCTTAATCGTAAAAATTAAAGTATAAACATACAATCGCTGTAAATGATAAATGGTTCTATGTGAACTGTAATCAATTTTAGGTTGCTTATATCGAAATTCTTATTACTCCTTTATTTAAAGATGATATTAATATGATAAACAAAAAAAAGTACAGACAAACATCACATATAAAAAATGAATGAATAAATCAGGGAAATGGAGAAATTTATAAAACTTATGAAAGTGTAAACATAATACCTATATCAAATAGCAAATGTTTTTACTTAATTTTTGTCTTTCTTTGGTTAGGTATGGAGTCCTCAAAGCGGACCGAATAATCGTTTTGGCCGCGTTGATTAAACGGCGGTAGAATGGCGGCACTGTTTTAAATTACGAAACTAATGAACTAGTGTATACGTAACATACATTTTTTTCACAATATATTTGTTTGAGTAAAAAGAAAGTCCTTAATACAATAAATTATTCATTAATATTTTTATTGATTTAAGGATTTATATCAGATCAAACATATAATTAGCTTTGTCCGTTTTAGATTCGTAATAAATTTTTGATTGTCGCCATTTATCGCTTTGCTTCCAAATTTACGTTTTAGGGCAAACGAATTTTCAATATTGATAAAAATATAATATAATTTCATATTATTCCAAAAAACTTTGTGTTTGTAATTGATTTTTCACTAAATATACTTTTACCTTTTTAATATTAATTTCTTATATCCTATAACAATTTTTAAAAATAAGGAAAATTTTTTAATAACAAATAAAATTCTTAATATTTTCGCTTTCGTTCAACAAAAACCAAAAATAACAAATAAAACAAAATAAAATAAAAGAAAAATTCTCATTTAATAAAATGATTACCAAAAATATTTTATTTATATACATAACTATATAAAACTAATTACCAACTAATATACATAAATATTTTTCGTCCTTTTAAATACCCTTACTAAATATTAGGATTTTTCTTTTTTTCTTTTTATTTATATTTTTTGTTGTCATTGTTATTTTGAGGTTAAATATTTTCTTTACTCTTCTCTTTATATAAATGTATATATATAAATATATATATGTATGATTATACATATATAATTTAAAAAAAAAAAAAAAAATTTAATATTCCCCTCTGTCATAAAAAATTAACTTAAAATCATACTAATACATTCATATTAACATATGTAGACATAATAAAAAAGAAATATATTATTATATAACATGTATGTAAGGATATATATATATATAATGTAAAGGATTCAAAACAAATAATCTTGAAAACGATTTAAATATTATATATATATATATATATATATACTACGTGTCATTTTATCTAGATATCCTAATCAAGAAATAATATTTTTTAAATAAAATTACTATTACACCAAATCGAAGGACAAAATTACAAACACAGGGGAAACAAAGAAGTAAAGAGAAGAATATATTGAATAAAAAAAACAAATATGTGTATAATATAACATAAAAAGAAAAAACGAAAAGAAAGTAAAACGAAAAAAGAATAGAAAAAAAAAAAAATTTTGTAAAAGAAGAAAAAGAAGGAAAGCAAAAAAAAAAAAAAGAAGCGGGAATAATGTTGTAATCAATATCAAATTTTCGAACACAAAAAAAATATATGTATTTAAGATACATATATATAATATATACATATTACATAAATAAATTTATAAGAGTCATTGAATTTATATATGGATATTTAAGAAATAATTTAAAATAAAACTCAAACATTTTGTTTTCTTTTTTCAGAAAATTGAAAGTATTTTCAATACATATTTTGTTCATTGTTCAAAATTTTGTTCATTATTACAATCAACAATGGATACTTTTTCAAATCGTTTTTGAAACTTGAATTAAAAATACTAATATTTAAATCACTTATGGTACATATTCAAAAGCAAGAAGAATTTAAATTAGCCAAACCAAGAATGTTATAATTTTCCTACGACTATGTTCAATCCTATGACTTGTTCACTTGAAGTTGAAAAAATTTGTAATTAATTCAAATAATGTTGGACTTCGATAAACTGTAAATGAAGGTAATTGTACATAGAATAAAATGAATGCGACTGGTAGCCTGTATTCAAAAACACCATTGATAATCATCTATTACCTAGTATCTAATAATAATATCTAGAGTATCTATTAGTATCAACAATATCTAGCTTAATTAAGTTTCAATATATGCAAGCTACCTAAATCTGTTGCGCTAGAGTAGCAAAATTTTATAGAAGTTATTGTGAAAAAAGTTGATAATCTTTTAAAATTTTTTAGATGTTTAGCTTTACAAAACATCAAAAAATATTGAAGATATAAATCATGCTGACATAAAAAAAGATGTGGGGTCTCGGTGGCCTAGTGGGTAAGAATCCCACACACGTCGTAAGAGTTATTGCCGCTTACGACATTTACAGACACGCCTGAACAGGAAAGGCTATGTAATTTCCTGCCCACATTTATGTTACATTAAAAAAAACAAATACATTAAAAAAAAAAAAGATGTTGCATGACAGCTATCGGATCGGTATGTGCTGCTCTAAACCAACCAAATACAGAAGTTGTTGTCAAGCAAATTGACATCTTTTCGCAAGATTTCAAATACCTAAATTCAATAAACCTTGAGTTATTTTCGTAAATAAAAGAAGTTTTGGATTTCGAATCTGTTGCACCAGCACAACTAAATTTTATAGACATTAATAAAGATTTAATAAAAAATTATTTTCATATAAATAAAGAAGTTGTATGGCAGCTACATGAACGCGCCATGTACACTGCTTTGATTTTGAGATCTTATTTATGGTCTTATTTTGAAATTTTTAACAAAATAAATGGAAAAGTTGTCATTCTTTATAAATTCCCTCACTAACTCAAAACAAGTAGAAAAGTTTTTTTACACATTATTATAGGATTGGATAAAAGGGAAGGATGTGAAGGAAAATAGGATGTAAGGAGAGAATTTGAAGTTAAATTAGAGAAGAACCTGTGCTTCTTTTTGAAAACATATAAAATGTAAAATGGCGCATTTCCATTAGAGGGGAACACATTGGACTGAAGCATGTTCCAAATTACATTTTACTAGTTCTCACAATAAATGAGTTGCTCATTTCTACACTGTGGAAATCCCTAGATAGTTTTGATCACCTTTAAACCATCTAGGGATTTCCACAGTGTGGAAATGAGCACATAAAGCCTCTCTAGTGTTGTGTTGGAATTGTTTATAAGGAGGTATTATTGATTTTAATTCAATAGGACAAGGGTCATTAGTCATTACCCACAACATATCCTAGGTAATGACACTTTATTATCCTATATAGATATTTCTAGTAAAAAAAAAACTAGTTTTTAATTCAAATCTTCTACACAAATTGTCCATTTGTTCATTTATCCTAAGCCCTAAAATCTGTCAGATTTTTCTAGAGAACTATTCCTATAATAAAACTTCACTATACTATACTAAATATCGAAAATTTCTCAATAATGATTGTTTTTAGATAATTCGATCTAACCTGCATTTTATATTAAAATATTTATTGATTCGAGAATCGGAATATCATAATAAATAAATAAATAAATAAACAAATCAACGATATTTTAATAAAACAATTAACAAAAAAAAAAGAACAAAAAGAAAATAAATAGAAGCCACAAAAAAAAATAAGCGTTATATAAAGAAAATAATACCTTAAGCCATTGTTATAATTTTATTTAAATTTATTAATAAAATATTAAAAAACAAACAAATAAAAGTATTTCCCATTTTTATTTTATTCGATATTTTAAACTAAATTAATATAGTTTTCAAGGATATACAAACCACACTACAATATTATTTACATAAGCAATTTAATCATATAAAAACTGTTATTTGAAATTAAACAATTGAAAGGAAAAATTAAAAAAAAAAAAAAAAACATTAAAAAAAAAAAGGGGTTGATTGGTTGGTTGGTTAATTTTTTTCAGTTGATATTTTATTAATAACTTTCAATCAAAGGATAAAATATCCTTCCTAAATGATTTTTTGCAAAATTTTCATGATAGTAATCATTATATTGCATATGGTTCAAAAGTACTTGACAATTTTTTTTTTTTTTTTTAAATAAAAAAAACTAAATTCGAAAGGGAGATATAAAGTGAGACAAAAGGATAATAAATAAGAAAAAGAAAAAACAAAACATAAGAAAAATTATTAAATGTTGCATAAAGGCTATTATTTAAGGGTGAAAAAATGATTGTGGTAATGCTTTTTTTTTGTTTTTATTTTTTATATATTCAAGAAACGATTTATGTATATATGTATTAATTATATAATTTCGATTTTATTTAATATAAAGGTCTAGAAAATTACTGTCACACATGCAATTTAAATATTAATTATTTCAAAATAATAATTTCCTTTGATTGTTATAAAGGATTTTTTTTTTTTTAATTACCGGAAGATAAGTATATAGTTAATGGTAAATAAGTATATAATAAATGGAAAAAATAGAGAAAACAGCATAGGAAATTAATAAAGAAACTGTAGTTTATTATATTGTAGTATCTTTTTACAAAAAAAAAATCTATATATAGAATCATCTTTTTAATTGTATATAATATATATAGACAATTATAATATGTATACATATATATATTGTTATAAATATCTTTCCAATTAGTTGATTAGATTAAAAAATAAATAAAATGCAAAATTCAGTTTTTGTTAACTGGTTTTTTTTTTTTATCTAATCTCTAATACTGATGGGTCTAGCAAAAGTTTCTTAGCTACTATTCATTGTGTTCCAAATCAAATTTTGCATTAAAACTTTAAAAATGTATAGCAAAAAATTTATCTTTGGCATTAGTAAACAGAACAAATGTCATCAAGTCCTGAATATGGTATGAATAAGCAGACGAATATAATATAACTTTTACATAATTAAATCTAAATAAATGTTTTTGAAATGACCCTTCTGAAAACTGAATTAATTTATATACGAATTATATCTAAAAATTTTAATATA
Source organism: Poecilobothrus nobilitatus (assembly GCA_947095535.1). Taxonomy (NCBI): domain Eukaryota; kingdom Metazoa; phylum Arthropoda; class Insecta; order Diptera; family Dolichopodidae; genus Poecilobothrus; species Poecilobothrus nobilitatus. Next base: position 81,660,762 of record OX352773.1, on the reverse strand, counting down.
TTTTTAGGATATTTATATGAAGCATATAGACAAATAGGCTCGTTCCTATATTATCCAATTGTATTAGTAAAATTTGAAAAAAAAAAAAAAAAAACAAGTAAATGTAACAGTAAGCTGATGCAACCGATTTATTAATACCCTACATTTGAAAAATTATTAAAAAGAAAGATTTAAAAAGAGTTAAATTTAAAACTCATAAGTTATTTTAGATAGGTAATTAATATAAAGTAAAAACATAAACGTTTTTACTAGCTTTGTATAGATTATCCTTGTACAAAATTGCTGGAGTATATCTTTATTAATTTCGGAGATATACTTGATATATACTTTGAAAGGCGTGCGACAACTGCTTGAACCGCTTCTTTTTCCTTCCTCATTCAACTCGAATTTCAGAAGCGTAAAAGAGGCATGATTTAATACTCTTGCACAAAATTTCAAGTTTCTATTTTTATTAATTTCGAAGATATGCTTATTAGGCCTTGGATTAGGCTGACGTGTGTCAGCTACTCGAACTGCCATCCAATTCATCACAAATTTCAGGGACATAGAGGAAACATTAATGCTGATTTGCTCTTACTACATACACTATGATAGTTTGCTCTTCGGCTCGTTCGGAAACTTCTAAAATCCGAACTCATGGTCTAAATCATCTCAAATTTCAGGAACATAAATGAAACATGACAGAACACCCTTGAAACACCCTTGCTTCTAAAATCCGAATCCATGGACCGATTTTTCCCATTTGCAATTCCTACATTTCTTTCGTAATTAATAAGTTACTATATACATTTCATCAATATAGCTGTATTCGGTTTTGAGTTATCGTGGGAATGGACAGATAGATGGACAGACGGACATTGTTAAATCGACGATGAATAAAGGGTTTCCCATACTAAAGATAACAAATGAAAAAGAAAAACTGTATGAAATCCAGTTGAGTTATTGACGCTGGTTTATTACGCACAAAACTTTATATATATATATATAATACTTTACAATTTTATATATTATATATGTCACTTTTACATATTCTTAATTCAAATATATAAAATAAATTATATTATATTTCAATGAAGCGAACTTATTTTCCTAGATAAGTGAAAATTATTAATGATACATGCTACTATTCTATTTAAACGTATAGGTGAGCCGACTGAACAAATTTATTAATTTAGAAAATACTCAAGGTGCATGAATATATTGTTTTGCAATTACTTATGATGCACTGATATAGTTTAAACTTCCCAACAACCAAACTACTCTTTTTTTAAATTAAGTTGACAGTTTATTCAATATCTTTTATAGACTAATGCGTTTTTTTTCCAGCACTGCTGTAATGAAATTTTACTGTCTGTAATTATATAAAACTCTAAAGCAAATCTGGATTTGATTCATAACTTTATATTGGAAATAATTAAGTTAAGTATACTTATGAGATGGTTATATTTAATGCATTATTGTTTACCCACAATTATTTTCGAGAAACTCTATAAGGCTTAAGAAAACCTAAAGAATTATTTTTTCCCATTAATTAGCTTACTAAAGCTTTGTGCTCAGCTAAAAAGGAAGTTTTCTTTCCATATAAACCTCTATGTAAAAAACGTCAAGTAAAGGTCAAGGAATGCTCAAGAAACCGAAAATTCTTTACTCTTCTGAAAGTTGTAAACTTAGTCTTTTTGAACTTATTAAGAATGTTAAAGGAAAAATTTTTCTAACCATATACCTAATTAATATTTCATAATATATTCTGATTAATAACAATAAAAAATTTTTATGGCCAATCATTTTTGTATCAAAAAATTACATATTTAGAACAAAAAAAATTTTAAACCATTAAAAAATATTCTTTGTTTTCTAAATATTTGCGATTTAGGTGAAAAGATATGAGAAATATGAAATTAAGTTGAATATTGAACAAAGAAAAAAAAATGAGGAAATAAAATTTATAACAAAAAAAAAAGAAAATAAAACTACATACCTAAGACATAAACCTTAATAAGCATAATATGAGAAAATATTATAGAAAAAATAAAATAATCTTTAGATAAAATCTCCAATGAATATTTTACATATAAAATAAACAATAAAATATTAAATTTAAACAATGAACCCTTGTTATTAAATTTACAAATCAATTATTCTTAAATTTTAACAATATAATATTTTTTTCCTACTTGATTGTTAATTTAGTAAATTTTGTATAAAGGTATTATGAATTCAAATCTATTTTATGAAATTTGATCTGTTTTATGCTAACCATCAGCTATCCAGAATTAGATTACACAACCAAGCTCTAAGAAATCAAAGAGGAAACTGTATATTATTTTTCTCCTTTCGACTTTTATAAGGAGTATGGGGCATCCACTATTTCATTTCATCCACTATTCAGTTCAGGTTCGACAAGAATTAGCTTCTGAGATCGGAAAAATTACCGATATTTATATTTTACTAAGCTTCAGTTTCTAAAATCATCAGTTTTACTAAGTTGTGCTGATTACTCGCTATAGCTATCATACAAGACTATTAAACGCAAATAAATAATTTTATTTGTGCGCCATCTATTATTTCATATAAGAATTATTTAATTTTGTTTATTAAGGAAGGACTTTATACTGATAGATAACAGCTTCTCCAATTATTTTTTTTTATATTTTAAACAAATTACCATATTGAATTACGACAATTTTCCTATACCTTCTTTTCTTGTCTTCATTCACATCTTAAGTCCTAATTTTAAGTGTCAGTTGGTCCTTCGTTATTTCGTTGATCATTTTCTTTTTCAGAATAATATGCTCGACTTATCTTCCCTTTTTTAACATAACAAATAAGTAAACATTATGTTTAATTAAGTATATTTAGCTGATTTCCTCTAATTAAATTATTGAAATCTACAGTAAGTTTCTTTTCCTTTTATATTTCATTAAAAACTTTAGTAAAAATCTAAAAGTTTAAATAGGTTGTTGAAAAAGATAAATATGTTACATAAAATTGAATATTTAAAATCTAAAATTGAGTATTTGTAAAGTTATTCTAAAAAACAAATTACATTCAATTATGTTTCTACTTATTCTACTGTATCTACTGTTTATACTTCATGTTGTTGTTGTTGTATGTTAGAGAAGATAGACAGCTAACCTTACACCGAGGCTCTGCGACCTATTGTGCAGCATAATTCCTTGAGACGCTTGTATATGACAACAGCTCATCGAGTCAATTAATGTCCATAAACTATTGAACAATGATCCTCTGGTCAGGGGTTCTAACTTTGGAGAAATCTTCCTAAAAGCCCTATCGCAAGATTCTTCTTCTATGCGATTTTAATGTCGAGCATTGGCAAAGTATGTGTAATGTCGTCTCTTTACACTTCTGTGTTGACTCTGCCTATTATTTCAGCATGTACCCTTACAGGAACTGTACTGATTCTGATATGGAGTCTAAGGTCTGTTCTGTTAAGTTTCAGAACTTTATTTGTCTTTTGCTCGTCCAACTTGCCTCAGAAAGCTTTCGTATTAAAGAGTCTGGGGTCTGCAATAAACTTTTTTTGGCTCAAATTTATCGCTTGTTTCACTATATAGAGTTAGTTAATCCTATTGGCTTTATATGCATACTAAGCCTGACTAGCAAAGATTTAACTAAACGTTTTAAGTATTACAAAAATATTTTGCACTTTAATAACACTTGCTGCTATATATTTTTCCTATAGTTATCAGGATCTAGTAAAAAATTTTGTAATTTTTTTTTTGTAAGTTAATAAAATTTTTAAAGTTGAACCAGTTGAACTATAAGTTCTATAGTTAATTTTTAGTATTAAGTTACAGTTATAATTCATTACTATATTATTTTGTTTTTTGACATTATATAAAGTTTTGACAACTACTGCTGTAGGATAACAATAATGAAATGTGGCAAATTTTTTACATATTATACATATTATCGAATAAAAAAAAATCTAAAAATTTCGAATTCTTTTAAAAAAATATTAAAATTTTAATATGATCAATAAAATTGTGCCTTTCGTAAAAATAAAACTCTCAGACATTTTTTTTACAGAACAAGATAATTTTATAATTTTTAATAGATATATGACGCCTAAAAGTATTTCCAGGGTTTTATAAAATATTTACCTTCGAACTTTCTGTACTTATAGAACTTTCTTTTTCTTTTTAAGGATTATGAGTTTTTGATTATGACTGAGTAAAGATCTTTATGGATTATGATTTTTGAATTTACACTGATTAAAAATATTCTTGGATTGAAATAAAAAAACAAAAAATTGTTCTACGCAAATTCTTACTTCTTCAAACGTTACAAATTTATAGTTTAAGACCTTAGAAAGATTCAGGCTGTCAAACATTTTTTAAAATTCACATTGTTTCTGAAGTTTTCAGATTGAAAAAGTATTCAGTTACAACGATTTAGAACAGTAGTTATCATCATTTACAGTTTTCCAAATTTTAAGGAGTTGTAGAGGGTACACTAACGAACGAAGGTACATAAAAAATAACTTCATAATCTAATAATCTTCTATATGTATATTATTCTAAATAGCTTCTATATATACTACAATTGTTAATGAGTACATAGAATTCGCTTTTTTTGAAAAGATGTTCAAAATTATGACTGATATCTACGCCATCTACTCATATCTAGTCCAATAACGTCAAATAAAAACTGTTTTATAATATTAACCTTAAATAAATCGATGCTGAAACCATTATTAGATATGACGGCCGCCATCTTATATTATTTTTTAAAATTTATGAACTTTTTGAAAAAATCCATTTTCGTGTTATTATTCATGTACCTTTTTGTATACTTAATTTGAAAGGAATAGAATGTTCTTGTCGTGTGCCTGAATAACCTGAAACCAAACATAACCGTTTTTTTTTTTCTATTTGTTTTTTTTATTAATTTTCTTTTTTTCTTATTTTCTATTATACTGTTAAACTCAATTTTTCACTTAAACTTGATAGCTTCCACCCGCTAATTCACAAATTTACAAAAAAAAAAAAAAAAAAACAAAACTTGACTCAGTCATATTGAATTTATTCTCTTGCTTCCTAAATTCTATAAAAATCTTTTTTTTTTTTAACTAACATTGCACAAAAAATATATTTTGAGGAAAAATTCAATTGATTTACAGGGTGACCAATAAGAAGTTTTTTTTTTTTCGAATCTACTTTAAATCTTAAGTTTTACATGGAATTAATATGAAAAGTGACATCCATAGATCATATTGATTTTCTGCGAATTATTCCTTTCTTCAAAATCTCGTTTTTTGAAAATCTAAAATGTGCCTATTAGTCTTATTCTGTTCATCTTCAGAGTTAAAATTTCAATATTTTATTTAAAACTATGTATAGAAGTTTTTTAAACACCTAGTTATAAAAAATTTCTATACATCGTTTTAAAAAAAATATTGAAATTTTAACTACGGATATACATCGCAAAAACATAAATTTTGTGGAATAACGTTTTTCTATAGCCTCATCTGTTACGGAGCTATAGTTTTTTTTTCATTACACGTTTTTGTTTTATTTTATTTTTTAAATTAAAATCGAGCACTCTTATTTTTCCATATTTTTCTTATGTTTTTATACAGTCTACAATTACTACCAAATTTTCGCCGCTAAAAAAATTATTGAAATTTATAGGATTTGTTGTGGGTTTAAATTTTCACCTATAGAAAAATAAGATATTGTAAAGTAATTTTTAGGCGTACTTTAGGCGATTTGATTTTCCTTTTAAAATTATTACACAGAAAACACTCTGTACAACTACTAGGCAAAAGTTTTTTTTTTAACATACAAGTATATTTTGATAATTTATCTTACCAATTCGTCTATATACCATATAATTTAAAAATAAAAATCTTTAAAAAACAAAAAAAAAAAAATTGAAATTACGAAAAATAAAAAATAAATTAATATATTTTTTTTTCTATTCTAACCTCTCAAAATATAATAAAAAAACAATAATAACAATAAAAAAGACAAATGAAATAAGCGAAGAAAAAAAATATCGAAATACAAGAACAAAAAAAACAAAAAAAAAAACAAGTGAAAAAATTGAATCTCAAGGCAACCAACTTTTACTTTCCGTATATTTTATGGTGCGACGTACCATAAGCATGGAATATGTTTTTTTTTTTTTACTATAACATAAAATACAAGTTAGGTTCCATTTAAAATTCACTATATTCAATCTATTATTACAATATATACTTATATCTACATATTAGTAAATAAACATATATTTTTTGTATAGCGATTTTTTTTTTTGATTGTATCTTTAAGATTCGCGTGGATGAACTTTATTTCATCTTTTCTCGTTGTTATTGTTGGTGTTGTTTTCTTAACTTTTAAAATGACTTAAGAAAAAAAAAAAAAATGCATTTGAAATAGAAATCTTCAAATATCTTAATAATTGTGATGTGACTCATTAGGGTAGGTAACTTCCGTTATAATAAAGTATACAATATGTATAGATACATAATTTTATAATTTAAATTACGAAATAAATTTTTTAATATTAAAAGAAAAAAAAAAGGAAAAATTTAAACTCTTTGAAAATCAACATTAATATTTTCCAAAGATACCTAAGAAAATCTTCTATGTATGCCATACTAAAACTGAATTTTGTGGGACGAATGCATAAAACTGAGCTTAAGATCAAATCTCACTTTTTGAAATAAACTTGCATTTTTTATTTTTTGAAAATAAAAGTTCAAGTTCATTTTTATGCATTCAACCCTGTATCTTAAATATGTATCGAAAAGAAATGAAGATCTTAGTATAAGAAAATTTTGAAATAAGTAATATTGTACAAACAAGAGAGCTTTTAACTCCCATTTGAATAATGAATCTCATTTGTCAAATAACTGGTTGTTTTTTTTGGCGATTAAGAATTATAAGAGCTGATTGTCTTCTGAAGCATAAAAACAAAGATAGAAGAAAATGGGGATCAATTTTCAAATATTTCAATTTATGATTTATAATAATGTTGATTTATGTCTTTGTCGTTGTTCAATATTGTCAATAGATACACATCAAATCTTTTAAATTGACCAAATTTATTAATTCCTTAAGGATGTACTTTATTAATTTACATTAACGATCAGATTTTTCTTTTTAAAGGAATTTCGTTTTTGCAAGGTGGCAGGATAATTTGTTACTATAATCGTGTTCGATTAGATCTTTGTCCTGTAGTTGTTTTCTTAAACAATAGTTCACAAATTTTAATACTATGTTATTCGACATGTCATATACAATTCCTATATGTATTTTCATACATAAAAATCTTACCTTCCTCGTGTGTTAAAATGATGAAAACATGATGATCCACAATCCTTATAGAAAAATAATGATCGTTTCGATCCTCTAAAATATTTCCCAAACACTTCCCAAATGTCTGTTTTTTTTTTTTCATTTTGTTAATTTTAAATTTAACTTTAACGTTCATTAGAGAATAATGAATGTTAGCATAGCCAAATTAACATATAGAAGTTTTAATTATATGAAAAACTTGCTACGAAGCCTTTTCTGGATTAAGTTGGAGACAAAATTTTATTTAATATGTAATGTATATGCATAAGTAAGTTAGAATTTTTTATTTTTGGTGGTGCAATTGGAGGTAAAAAATTCTAATACTTCCCTATGCATATACAACACATATAAAATAAAATGTTGTCCCCAACTTAATCTAGAAAGGTTTTAAAACATTGTGGTAGCAAGCTTTTCATACAATTGTAACTTCTATATGTTAATTTGTCTATAATGTTAATAAGTTAAACTGAATCCTATAGCATTAAGATTTTATTACTACCTGATGTATATATTCTCTTCAAACCAATTTTATTCATAATATTCAACAATTACAGACTAGTACAAGTATACTATTTGCTTATTCCGAATTTCATTCTTTCTCAGAACAATTCTCTACAATTTGAGAAAGTGCAAAGGTTTTTATTCTTTTTCCATATTGTACTTGCACATACCATAGTGTTTCCTCTAAAACAATTCATTAAAAATGTACTGTAACAAATATATCTTAAAAGTATTCTGATATAGTTTTTGACCCTAAAGCCTAGACAACAACCTAATAAAAAAAAAAAACAAAATTTATTAAAGATTGGGCACTAAATAAATATTGAGTAATTTGCTTTTTTTTTCTTATATTAAATGAAAATTCGTCTTGTCTTATATAATACAATATGTATTTTTTTATTCTTTATTTTTCATATTGTTCTTTTTTCTTTTTCTTTACTTTTATTTTTGTTTTTAATTTTTTTTTTTCAATCTTAAAACAAAATAACTGTGACGAGTCGAAGGTGTAGAATTGCAAAAGAAAAATTATTTCATCATAAATCATACACTTTAATAGATAGAAATAAGCCTGAAGAATATCTATCTATCAGTTTAAAGAGTTTTCAGTATCTTTTTATATCCGTACGATAAGTATCGGGTATAATAAAATTACTCCTCCGTTTGTAACACATCGAAATAAGCGAGCTAGATATACCTTCAAAGGTATGGATCGGATCAGAAAAAAATTCTAAGTCGTTTGAGCCATGTCCGTCCGTCCGTCAGCACGCTAACTTAAAAACTAAGAAAGTTAGAATCTTGAAATTTACGCAAAATATTCTGGGAGCAATTTGTAGGTTCCCTATTTTTTTTGGTTGGCTTCCGACCAAAACTTCGAGTAGCTCTTGAACACCAAACTTTTAGATACCCACATTTTTTTTGAAATAGAGCTATGAAATTTTAACTGCTCATAGATCTTATAAAAATACTAATTTTATTTTTAATAACTTTTTTTTGTAGTCCCACCCATTACGGAGCTACAGCTCCCCAAAGGTTCAAAAAAGCTCTATATTTAAATTGTTATAGCACAAGTAGTATAAGGTATATCTTCATTTTGAAAACGCCAAACAATTACTACTTTTATTAACTTTAAAAGTATATATACCATAAATATATACTTTTGTCTTGTGGCATACGGTGTCTTAATTTACCGTTATGCGAAACACAAATTTTGCAAAATTCTTTAACCCTTCTATCTTCTAAACGGTTTAAATTGAAATTTTGACAGAAGTGAGATCTTTGAAAATAAGTATGAGTCATTTCAGAATTTTTTTTTGTATCACTCCCCGTTTAGGAGCTGTAAGGGGTCAAAAACTGAAAATTTCCTATTTTTAAACACCTGTAACTTGAACACCTGTTAAAATTTTTTTAAAGTAATACATAAAAATTAAAGCTTCAACATTATATTCTTATTTCTGTTAACAACTTTTTTTAATAATATAGGGTTACTTTATAATTGACGAAAGTGTTACTTGATTTTTTCAAATTTTCTAACAAATTTCTTTAACGAATTTTTTGCATTTTGTTTTACTCGATAATTTGAAATTGTTGAGGATATAATGCGTAGTACAAAAAAATGTAAATAAATAAACAACATAACGGTTGCTTGAAGAATTTTTATTTATATACATACATACATACATACATACATACTTACATACATACATACTTATATAATATCATGTTTATTTACATATCGTATATGTCACTGATGAATGAATGATAAGAGTATAGATGTATATTATATAGCGCCGTATTTACATAGATATATGTATTTTATTGTACTTATAAGAAATTATTCTATGAATGGAAATATTTTTAAAGAAATATTGCAATGTATGGCGATATACTTATAACAATATAAATATACTATGTGCGCATTAATATTTAAAATTATATTTACTATTTTGTACTAAGTAAATTTAATATACATTTACCGCTTAATATTAAATGGTACTATAGAATATTTGAAAAAGTTTTGGATTGATAATCGTTATGTGGAAGGTTAGAATCTGCTTTTGAAGAAGGTACATATAAACATATAGTTTGAATATAATATGTACAACCCATAGTTCTAGAAATTATAAAATGCCCCGAAATTATTTTAAAATACTAAAATATTAAAAAAATAATATTGTAAGAGTGACAGGCTGTGAACATACTAAGGGTTCGTACGGGTATCGAAGAGTTGACAAAGGCAACTGTATTCTTTCTCGTTTTTTTTACTTTTTAATTTCTATCTCTCAATGGTTATTGTAAATTGTTCTTTGAAAATTATGAAATTTGTGACGAATATTTTTTTTTTTTTGTGCTTTTTGTTCTTTTTATTTAAAACAATCACAATTTGAATTCTTTCATTTCCATTTTAATTCTTTAAAATAAAAAAAAATAAAAATTTAATTTTTTTTTTGTTTATTAAAATATGAATTGAAATAAACCTTGAACCGAAACTTTAAGCAAAAGCCAAAAAAACAAAAGATTTGAATGTAAAATGAAAGGTTTTTAAAGGTGCACATTTTTAAAAGACTATAAGCCAATTTAAGAATTGTTACCACTTTTGATACACATAATTACCACTTTTATACCAATACATAATTAGAAATACTATGTGTTTGAGATAGATTTTTTATTATTTAAGCAATTAAACATGTTTTCGGCTTTCATGTATAAAATATGCAGTTTTGGATTTCCGAAACTTAACCTTATTTTTAAATATCTTTATCTATAAAATTGCAAGTTTTTATTTGGCTGTGGTCCATTGACCATTTTCCAAATTATCCAAAACGATGAACAATATTTAAAACCGTCACAGTCATTCAATAGTAAGTCAAAAAATATGGAAAAATTTCGATATATTACACGTAGTCTTATGGGAAAATATTAAGTCGATTTTAAATAACTATAACCCAACCTGAAAAATACTCTTTTTTTTTTAATTTCGTCAAACCGTGGCCTTAAAATCCCTTCTTTTCTAAAGTATCTGATATATTTTAAAAATATCAATTTTCAATCAACCAAAAAAATTGCTACATCTATCTTTTAACCAATGACTATATATAACTTCAAGCTCAAGCAAAAATATTCAACAAAAAAAAAGGAGTTTATTTGTGTATAAAAATGATGGGAAATATTTTTTATTTGGAGAACTTATTTTAATTTGTTTTAAAACTTCTTCCATTTTGTTTTGAAATATATTTATATTAGATTAGATTATTTAAGGAGTATAAGTAACACACTCTTTTATGCAGATATACCTATTGTGCCATCGCTATTATTACGTATTGTGTGTTTTGGCTCCACTTATAATATTATGTCAACCGGACAGCTTCTAAAAGAAGGGAATAAAAAGAAGCTTCTGTACTGAAACTAAATATCTGTAAAGGGTTCATTGCTGGGAGTTCAACTTCTGTAAAGCAATATTCTCCTAGGTCCACATATCTGGATCGCAGTAAAGATCCGTAGTTTTGTCGTATGCGTCCTGGAATTTCTACTTCTTTTTGTCGGTACATCTGCATGTACCGTCATTCTCTATTCCAATTTGCTTTAAGTACCCTTTCAGCTGAGCTTTAGTGTCCCGATTGGAAACGTGTTAGAATTCACAGTTTCCTTTTACTGGATTCTATATATTATTTTCATATCTTTTCCGGTTATAATTGTGCTGTCATTGCTTTAATATATCAATAGTTGTAGAATTGTTCTACACAGACTGACAGTCATAAAAGAATCTAACAGATTTTTTCAATTAATAATTTTTGAAAAATAAACTAAAAAATTATTAATGAATAATGAAATAAAATGAAAAATAATTATTAAAATAAATGGTATATACTGATTTTTGTTGCATAGAATAAAGGTAAGATAGATTTTCTGACAATTGATGATCAGATAGGAAACTGAATAATAGAAAACCATGGAAAAAACTTTTTTTTTTTGTTTTGTTTCAAGTTAAAGATTTAAGATTGTTTAAAATATTGCAAAATATTCATTAAAAACAAAATAAAAGTTTCAAAAAAAAAGGTCTAAGATAGAATGGAAATGATAATAAAATAATAATTATGAATTTTTATGACATCATATTATTATAGAAAAAAAAATATTTAATAAAGTGTCAATTTCGTTTTTTTCTTTTCAATCTTTGATTAAATTATTAATAACTACTTAATTGCCATTCATTAATTATTAATTTATTTCGATGATTATTTTGATTAGTAGGTATAGAAAACCAAAAAAACGCTAAAAATGCTTTATTGTATAATAGTTAAAATGCTGTCAAAAATAAAATTTCTTTCCATACATTTTTTTATTCTATTTTGTTTCTTCTTTTCTATTTATTCAGACTCTAACCTCCAAATTGTCATGGAAAAATCCTGGAAAATTAACACTCAATTTGCTCAAATGAAAATGGCTTTGACCGATTGTCTTCATATTTTGTACATTTGTTCTTTGTATATTTGTTGACAGTGTAGTTGCTGTAATAATAGATTTAGAATTACTTAAACTGTTTTGGAACGACGATTGGTAAAAAAAAAATGTCCAAATTTTCAATAAAATTTCTTCGAATCAAACCAGTTGCTGCATAAAAGCTTTTCAAATGCTACCCAAGAGATTTTATCATTTTTTCACTTTCAATTGAAAACAGTTTAATAGATTGACTTTAAATTTTATACATATGTTGTTCCTTAACAGTGAAGTTGACTGCGTAAACAAAAATTTAGAATTCGCTAAACCACTGAACAACACTCACTAATCAAAACAAAAAATTTGTAATCAAATTTGATACACTTTTATACAGCGGATTCTATGACCCGAAAGAAAACCTTAAAAACAATGTTTGCCAAATCAAAGCATAACCGATGTAAAAAAACGTTTTGTTTTTTTAGCACATTTTCAAAAAAATTTTGAAAAAATGTTAGTATAGTTTCACTTTGTCCGTCTGTTTACAAAACATTTACACCGTTAAAGATAGAGAAACAAAATTTTAACTATGAGTAGGTGTCATAAAAGATTTAATTTTGTGGAACAACTTTTTCATGTAGCTCCATCCATCAGGGAACTTCCAGCCCTTCAAACTTTGAAAAAGCCCTATTTTTAAACACGTACCTATATTTCATGTTCCGCTTAACATTTTTGCAATCTGAAAACGCCATTCGATAAGAATTTTTTTTACATTTATAAATTGCATAATTATATATATATTTTAAATTTAGTATTTAAATTTACCGTTATGTGAAAACCATATTTTGCATGATTTTTCTACCTCCATAACTCCGGCACGCTTTTAGATAGGGGCTTGAAATTTTGAGGCAAGAAAGAACTTTTAGAATTAGTATAAGTTTCCTCAGGAAATTTTTTTGTACCACCCCCTGTATATGAGTTATTAGGTCTCAAATCATTTTTTTCGGCAAGATATGAAAATTAAAGTTTCAATAATATATTTTTACGTGTGTTAATGGTTTTTGTTAGTTACATAGGGTTCCGGACTTTCAGCCCCTCAAAATTCCAGAAAAGTCATATTTTCACGTTTTTATCTTATTACATAAAATTTTCAAATTATTGTGCAAGTCAAAATTCTAAACAGTTTGTATGGTGTTTTGGAAATGTGCGCTTTTGAAAACTGTTGGTTTACAATTTAGATTCTATCTTGTTTTTTTTTTGCATCTGCAAAAATAATGAACTTTTGTCGAAACTTAAAATTAAAAAAAAATACTTGAACGAAACCACTACAACGGTAATATAATTTTTTTGGTAAATAATTAGAAGTTTTTAGTTATTGATAAAAGATTTTCTTATTCATTATCTTTTAAACTATATATAATCACCTAATGGTAAATGCTGAACGAAAAGAAAATGCTGCAGTTTTAGCTTATAGCCTTTCCATATAATAAATTCAAATCTTTAATATAATTTAATGATGGAAAAATATCGTATCGTAAGATAGTTATTTTTATTAAAGAAGTCATTGTCCGGATTCAAGGCATATATGTACATTTCTACTATTAGGAAGAATTATTAATTGATTTGAATAAAAAGGAAGGGAAAGAAAAGTAGTTATTTATGATATGGCAAAAGTATATTTGTTATAATTTCTTGAATATAGATACTTTATATAGAATATAGATATTTATCTTAAAAAATATCCTTAAGTAATTATTATTTATTTATTTTTTTGAATTCAATAATCCTATAAAATAAGATCAATGTAAAACCAATATACTTAATTCTTACTTTACTAACAATAATACTTTTAAATTTATATCTAAAAAAATCCAATTTGAATAGACAAACTTTACTTTTAACTTAAAATGAAAAAAAAGGGAGTATGTTTTACCCTTAACTTCTTTGTATACTAAAAAGTAAAAATGTAAAATTATATTCTGTATAAAAGAGATAATTGTTTTCGAATTTTATGACAATATGACGTTATTTCGAAGGAATTTAATAAATCTGAAGATTGATTTTTCTCCAAGTATCATTTTTAGTTGTTGGACTTCATCTAAAATTTTTCATGAAATAATTTCCTAAAAAAAAAACAAATAGACTTTTTAAGTTATAATATTTTATATAAGTTATAAGTTACACATATTTTATATTGCAACCCCCAATCTATCTTAAGATATTATTTTTATAGTCATAAAATGTTTTATTTTTATTTTCTACTGAAATTTCAGAATCCGATTATTAGAACTAAGCTAAAATTGGTCTCAAAAAAAAAATGAAATATTTTTTTTCAGTTAACGTTTTTTTGACCTTTATATTATATTAGAACCCCAAAATCTTGTTTTTATAGAACATTAAATATTTTTGCAGACAATTTTTTTTAGAAATCTTCATTTCTAATTATTGATCCTCTTTCAATAGAATACTAAATATTTTTATATAAAATAAGTACCCAGAACATCATTAATCTAGGCTGAAAGCAGTTATTTTCGTTTACAAAAAAAAAACGAACACACAATCTACAAAAAATTAAAATTTTGATATTTGAAAGAACATAAAGACGTCCGAAACATCTAAATTTAAATGAAATATTTAGGTTAAATATTTTCGAGATTTCAATACTTTACTTTTTACAGTATTTATACAGTACTTTGTATCACATAAAGTAAAAATCCGATTTTTAAGAACAAGAACCACAAAATATCAATAAGTATACAAAATAACGGAGAAATAAAGGAAAGAAAAAAAAAAAATATTTTTGTTTTTTTATTTTTTTTATTTTTCATAACCAAAATTGAAACCATCATCGAATATTTATATTTAAAGCTTTCTATATCATAAAAAATATATTTATGATTCGTTATGAGAATTGAATTGAGTATCCTTGAAAAAAAAAAACATCAGAAATATTTTTATTCCAACACAAAAAAAAAAAATACAAAATGTATGGGAAAAACATTCCATGGTAGAATTTATCGGAATTGAAATTGAAGAAAATATATAACCCTTGAGACTATAACAACACGATATATTTTATATTGTTATTATACACTTTATAACATATCCATATCCTTTTGAATATCCTTTTGAATATCTTTACATATATATATATAATATATTATAGAAAGTACTAAAGGCAACAAACAAACAAAAAAAAAAAAATACAAAAACAAAATAAGGATACATATAAAAAGTTAACTGAAAATCATTTTGTTAATGGGGTCTCTTTTTTTTTTTTTGATTTGTTTTGTTTTGTATGAAAAAGAATGGTGCGGTTCTGGTTCCATATAAAAGACAAAAAAAAAAACATAAAAGAGTACTTTCAACGGTTTAATATTTTTATATATCTATGTATATATATATATATATTATCAGTATTTTTTCTCTTTTACATTACATGTAATATAAACCACTATATTAAATTTTGCAATAACATGCAACATAATATGCGTTTGTAGCTATATACCAAATCGAATAAAGAAAGAATTAACAATATTTTAGGTTTTTTTTTTGTGAATACGTCATATCTATCCAAATGATTTTTAATAAGGGGTAAATATTATTTTAAATTTTGTTTTTTTTTGTTTTTTTTTTTTTGAAAATATTATTTAACATAATTATGACTGCGATTTAAGATTTACATTGTAATAACTACCAAAAACAATACAAACACTTATGATTTTATGTAAAAGGATAAGAAAATTTATCAAGGGGTGGGTATATACTATGACATAAAAAAATGTTTAAATTAATTTTTTTTATTTAATTGGGGTCGAAATTTCTTCAACGTGAAGTTTAAGAACTTTTATCCTGCCCTTTGTTTCATCATTTTGAAGGTCTTTTGTTAAATTCAACGAAGATTGACATCGATCCTGTGGTTTGTTTTATCATTTTATACATCTCTTGTCACTTGTGAAATTCGACCAACAAAGACTTAAAAGATATTTTCTGCGGCAGCAATTTGTTAAAGATTTTTTTAGCTTTGTTTGAAAATTATATTCTTTTGACATGGTCTTGAATCTTTTCTAGTCAATTTTGTCAATTATTTTTATTATGTTTTTGAAATTAAAATTTTAAATTTGAAAATTTACTTTTTTTTTAATTAAAAAGCAAATATTGTATCTTTAGTAAAGAGTTCTAAATAGAGAAATTTGGAATTCGATTACATATTTTGTAAAATGGTTCTATATTTTTTATTTTCTTTGATTTCAAGCGCTTCAATTTTGTAAATTAACTTAAAAAGTTCAATTCATTGACCCTACCTTAACCCTAAACCCTTTCTCTTTAATATACCTCTATTAGAATAATGTCACGCTCTGAATAGGTTATTGCAAGTAGAAGAAGATCAGAATATTTTTTTTTGCCTGTTACTTTATTGTCTTATAACATCTCTTTCGTTTATCAGCTAAAAACAAATTATATCCTTGTCAGTATCTAAAGACGCATCAACAAAGACGGAGCACTTGTTAAATTAAGTTCTTATTCTTTATTTAATATTTACAGAATCCATAATATATGTCGAATATTTACAACAATCGTCGATATATAGGTTCAATGTTTCTTTTTTAATTTTTCTAAACTAGTTTCTGGGTTATCCTCAATAGTATGCTAATAGTTCAGTATATATAGCACCAAATCAGAGTCTAAAATCATTAAGATTTATTTTTAATTTTTGTAATATATTTATAAAAATTTTCCTTGTCATCTCTATTCGGCATTTTTTTTTTTATCAGTCTAAACTTTTATATAATCAGTATAGCTTTGAAATCACTGACATATTGCTTTGATCATTTCTTAAATAATACATCTAAAATATTGCAAGGATTGAAAATTAAATTGAATTTAAATTAACTGAAAATTCACTTTTTCCAAACATAAAATTTAATTGTTATAAAGGGAAAACGATATGTTATAAAAATTTAAATTTTATTATAACTTTTAAATCATTAAAAATTTATTTCGAATAAATGATAACGAACATGATGAAAACATATTCATATATCCTTATTAAAAGTTGGAAAAATAAAATGCCCCGAAAAAAAACGAAAATTTATTTAAATTTCCTTCCTTAATTTCTTTTCATTCCTACATTTCTTCATTTACTCCTTTAATTAATATCCTATATATTTTGTACCACTCTTTTTTATATCTTTCTCTTTCTAACTGAATTCTCCTTATTTGTTTGTGTTATTTAAAAAAAAGAATATTCATATTTTGCCATTAAAATAATAGAATTTTAACTTAACTTATTTCCGTTAAATATCGTTATCATTTATTTTATTTTTACCTTTATTCTATCCTATTGTCCTTTTTAATCCCTAAAGTTTATTTATTTTTGTTTTTGCTTTTTAAACAAGTGTTTAAAAGAAAAAACTATTATAATTTCTGTTTGTATATTTCATTTGATTTTTTTGTTTTTGTTTTGTTTCGCGCAGCGCGAAATAACATATTATTAATTCATGAAAATTAACCTTATAAAATAAATAAAAAATAAGGAACAAAAAAAAGTTAAAGGATAACAAAACAAAATAAAGAAAAATGATCTATCATGTATATGTGTATGACAAAAAATTAAGTTAAATATTAAAAAAAAAAAAATATTCAAAAATAAAGGATATGATAATAATGTCACGATGATACGATGATAATTTATATACTGAAATATACTGAAATGAAAATATACTGAAATATACTGAAATATACTGAAATTTAAAAAATAATTTCTTTCTTAAACCATGTATGTAGTCATTCTAAATTCAAGTTACTACAGTAAAGTAAATTGATGAATAAAGATTCATTAAAGACCAACATTTTGTTAAAATTATGAAGGATCAAAACACAAAGACATAAACTTATTTAATTACAATTCCTTTTGTTTAACAATTTAGTCCATATAATTCAGAGCACTATTACAAGTAGAAACTGTAAAATAATTTGGGACTTCACTTAAGAATATATTTATGGTAAATGCATATCTTTATAAAATAAAGCAATATAAAAAATAATCTTTGCTATACATGTACAAAATGTAAGAGTTTTAGTTACCTACGCTTTAAAAAATTAAAATTATTTTGTAAAGTTCTTTAATACTTAACACCAGTTGAAAACTGTAAGAGATGCCTATATATATTTATTTTATGAGAGATCAGTTTAGTAAAATTCATGTTGCTATATAAAATTATATTATTAGGTATTTATTGTACTATATGTAATATATATTTAATAATAATAAGGGGCCTCGGTGGCCAGTGGTTAAGAGCATATAAAATACGCTGTAAACACCGAGGGAGTGTAGATTCGAACCGGAACCCACACTCGGATGAGTAATTACGATCCACATAAGTAACCCACGTGGGTCGGAATAGTAATTCCCCCTTATGACATTTACAGCCGCGCCTGAAAAAGAAGGCTGTGTAATTTCCTTGTTACATTTATGTGGAACAGGGAAATGCTCTAAAAAAACAAAAAAAAAAAAAAATAATAATTCGCTTTGCTTCAGAACGCTGCTTGATATTGAGTTCATAATTTATAAATTATGCTTATTAGTTCTTTGTTTTTTAATCTGATAGATAAATCAATGAAAGCGCAAAATTCAATTTGTGAATTTGACTCATAAATCTAAATCTATTAAATTTATAAAGATAGGTAAGTCGGTAGGTTTTAAAACTTATAGTAAAATATGCCGCAAAGAATAAAAAATCGTACCATAAAAATTTTTTTTTTGGCGAAGAAAACGAAAATGAGGAGCAAACTGAAACTTTTTTATCTAACAGTATATAATGATGTAGATTTTACAACTTGTTCAACAAGGTAATCTTTAGCTAGCAGTATAGTAGGCAATCATTAAGAAATACTTACCAAGATTTATCTAAAAAAATGTCAGATAAAAGAAGAACAATATCACCTCCAAAATATATCATAACTTCATTAAACATAAACTCTAATTTATAGCATAATAAAGAATCAGACAAGCACTCTGATGATGATGTAAATGTGGAAATACGTATAAGAAAAAATAAAAATATATGTGAAAGTTTTTGAGAATAAGCTCATAATTTAAATTCGAAGTAGAGCTTTAAAAATCCAATTAAAGACCAAAAATAAAATTAAGATAGATTAGTGGTATCCTAAAAAAAAAAACGGATGCTTTATTCTAATTAATTGGTGGGTCGTAAATTTTTTTTCTTGCAAACATTTTTTTTTCTGTCTAATTTTAAGTCATGCAGTTTCCACATTTCTATATATTGCATTCGTTTAATTAATATGCAATTTTTTTTTATTTCCACTTTTAATTAAATTCTTTATTTTGAATGAATGAAAAGGTTTTTTTTTTTTATTATTTTGTTTATTTATTTAATATGAATTTTTTTATTTATTTATTTTTTTCTTTAAATTTTATTTCTGACTTGTTGTTGAAAAGTCACGTCCATATCATTTTATACCTAAATAAAAAAAATTAAAAAAGTTTATTTTTATATTTAAAATTTGCTAAATTTGAATTCAATCACATTTGTACCAGCCAATTCGAAAAAAAACATAGATTAAGATAAAAGTATTATTATGCCATCATATTTACACCTTCTTTATTTATTATCCTTAATATCCTTGTTTATTCTAGCTTACCTTTACTCTTATTCTAACATGTACCAATATATACTATTGCAAGTTTACCAACCTAACAGTTGAACAATTATTAAGCATGAAAGAAAATCAAAAAAGCCAGAAGACCATCAGAGAGACAAATGTAAAATTGAGGATATAGTTAAATGATTCAGATCAAGAAGAGATAGTCTGGCAGACAAAAATAAAAAATTAAAAGTAGTCACGAGAAACAAAATATAATCAATAACAGAGCATAAAGATCGAAAGCCACTCCTAACAGAGCCAATAGAATTTAATGCCGGTTTCAAGTTATAAGTTATATAATTATTGTAGTGTTTTTTTAGATCCTAAACATAATTTTTTCTTGTACAAAATCAAAATTCATTCCATATTACATTGACATAAAAATTTCATTCAATTCAAATATTTTGATAGATTTTCATTTTCATTTCTTTAAATATTTATTTTTTCAATTTATCTTATGCCGAATCTAAAAAAAAGAAAAAAAACAAAAAAAAAAACGAAAAATAGGTTAATTTTCTATCAAAAGGAAAATGCTCAACTAAATTAGTTATGATTATGGCTAAACAATTCAAGTAAAAGTTTGCGTGTCATTTACAAAATGGTAATTTTAAACGCAATTTTTTTTTTTTTTTCCTATTTTTATTCTAGGACTCTCTTCTATAAAAAAACAGAAAAATAAAATAAAATAAAATACATAGTTCAGCAACAGAACAAACCGGAAGGAACAAACCTTTGTTAAGTGGAAACTTTTTATTCCGGTAAAAGTATGTTCGTCCCCTTTTATACTGTTGTTTTTCTTTTTTTTTTTTTTGTTTTGATTTGAAAAACTTTCATATCATTTTTTAATATTACATTATTATTAAAAATAGTAATTTTTCTTTTTGTTTTTTTTTTATATTTAAGGTGGAAAATTTAGTTAATTTCACCCTTCAATTTAAAATAAACTATGAGCAAAAGTTTAAAGGAATTTAGATACAATGACCATAACCGTATAAAAAGCGTACAATTTCGAACTATAAATGAATATATTTAAGAATTTTTTAAAAGGAGAAGGGGAAAAATAAAATAAGGGAAAGAACCTGTTAAAATATTTTGACAACATAAACAATAAAATAAAATTTTAAATGCAAATGAAAATATCAATAAATGTTTTTTTTTTTTTTGGTGTCAGAACACAAGGAATTATTATTTGTAAAATAAAGGGGTTATTTGTAATATATACTTAAAATAATAATTAAAAATTAAAACTTTATTTTAATTGAGGTAAGGATAAAAAAAAAAAAACAAAACATAATAATTTGATTTTTAAATAAGGATAAATTAGTAACTTTTAGTATGGTTAAGCTACAATTCAACACAAACAAAAATCAAAACAAAAAAAGTTAAACAAACGCTTATCCAATTCATTTAAATAAGATTTATTTATTTTCAAACAACAGTTGGAAAATTTTTACACTGTTGATTGAAAAATTTACTTCTTAACATGATAACCTTCATGCTTCACTTACATATAGTGCGTTGTACAGATTTTTGTTATTTTGCGAGGGTAGGTGGGAATCATCGAAAGACGTTATAGAGGAGTGAAACGAGCACGAGTTCTCTATGACTATGTGAGATTTTAACCAACAAATCAGAATCTCCCTTTTTTGATCAAACAATGGGTTATACGTTCTTTAGCACTCATGTACTGGCCTGGTCAAAGGAAGTTGACTTAGAGAATGAAAATTGATTTCAAATTCGAAACAAAATATTCATTAATATTCATTTTCAATTTTTGCACGTTGTAAGTGTAATCATCACCAATTCTGGGGAATATATGAGGTTGGAGATGGTTTAGCCGAATGATGTCATCTGGGAATTTAAACTGCACAGATTGGGGTAAAATTAAGTGTACTATGTAATAAATTCATAAGTATGCGATGTAACTATTTGGTTTCTTAATATTTTTGTCAAGGGTATTTGAGACATGATCGGGACCGGATTTTGAGACAAGATTTGGTCCTTCATCCATAAAAATATTCAATTAGTTCAAATGTTAGATCCTATGGTAGTTGAATTGAGTATGATATACAGTATAGAGTTATTTTCCCCTACGACATCATGCCTGTAAAGGAAAGGCTGTGTAATTTCCTGTTTACATTTATGTGGCAGAGAAATGCACTAAAAAAAAAAAAATAAACTAAAACATTTTAGTTTGTAATAAAAACATTGTAGTAAATCTAAACGGCCTCTAAAATAGTTTATTTCTATTTTAAGAAAGACCACAAAAACTAAAATACAATTTTTTGTGTTAAAGTCTTATATAATTGCACTTTAAAAACTTTAATGATTTAAATGTACCGGACTTTTTATTTTAAATCGTTCAATGTTTTTATTAAAAAGAAATCGTTTAGATTCTTTTGCCCCATTCTGTTTCAAGGAATAATAGTAAAATAATTAAGAATATAGTAATATACTTTAAACATTTTTTTAGAGATTTCTATTTGACATTTTGGAATCTTTAAAAATCACAATTTTCTAAGGAATTTGATTTTCTGTCTAAGTATAATAATTAATAATAATATTTTATCATATAACTATGTCCGAAAATTCAGCCAAGAAAATGGTACTAAAAATTCACCTAAATTAACGACAGTAAATTAAATAAATTAAAATATAGTTTCGTAACTGTTTCTTTATATCTCTATATATTAATCAGGCACTATTATTTTTATTTATTTTCATAAAATTTATCTAATATATCTTTCTTTTATTCCATTGAATATTTAGATATTATATTCGCCATTTTTAAAAGGAATTTATTTAAGTTTATTAAAAAATATTAACTCGGCGAGGCGAAATGGACACTTGCATTAACAAATTGTAAGCGTTTTTAGATATTCAAAATTTTATGATACTTCCATAAATATATTTTTGAGAAAACATACAAAAGATACATAGTTCATTTTTCTTTTAACCTTTACATGATTCAACAATTTAAAACTGCATTTTTCACGTGATTCAATGTATTGAAATATACACAACTTTACTGAATGGGTTAATGAACATTTTTTTTTTGTTATTTTTATTAACAATTATTTTAACATTTATGTGTAATTTTATGACTTTTAAGGCTGAAATATTTTATGAATTTTTGTTTAAAGTGATATATGCACTAAATGCCCTACAAAATAGAAAAATATTTATTAAACTCAGGTTAAAATTACTACAAAAATGGATTATTGAGTTCCGAGTTAAAATACCTTTAATTTTTTTTTTAAATTAAATAAAACGAGAAAAAATTAAAATTTCAAATATTTTGTACACTTAATTTAGAAAAGGATTAAATAATTCATACTCGAAAGTTGTCATATTTAAAAAATAAATACGAACTCTAAACAAAGGAAGTAAACATTGTTATATAAGAATCTTATTCTCTTGTTTTTTTGTAGTATAAGTGTATGTTTGACTAATCGAAACCTTTTTAGCACATTTCCAAAAAAATTTTGAAAAAATGTGCTTATTAGTTTCACTCTGTCCGTCCGTCCGTCCGTCTGTTTACAAAACTTCTACACCGTTAAAGATAAAGAAAACAAATTTTAACCATGGGTAGGTCTCATAAAAAAAATAATTTTGTGGAACAACTTTTTCATATAGCCCCACCCATTACGGAGCTACAGCCCCTCAAACTTTGAAAAAGCCCTATTTTTAAATGCATATATCTTATGTTCTGCTTAAGATTTTTTCAATCTGAAAACGCCATTCGACAGGTATTTTTTTTAACTTTGTAAATAATATCAAAATTATACTATTTTTTTAAATTTAGTACTTAAATTTACCGTTATGTGAAAACCAAATTTTGTATGATTTTTCTACTTGCATAACTCCGGCACGCTTCTAGATAGAGTTTGCTTAGAAAATTTTTTTGGACTACCCCCTGTTTATGAGCTATTAGGGCTTAAAAATTGAAAATTTGCTATTTTTAAATACCTGTAATTTAGGAACCTGTACACATTTTACTTCTGCAAGATATAAAAATTAAAGCTACAGTAATATATTTTTACGTGTTAAAGGATTATTTTAGTTGTAGAGGGTTCTAAAGTTGCAGCTCTTCAAAATTTCGAAAAAGCCCCATTTTCAGATGTATATATCTCAGGCTCTGCGTAATAGTTTTGCAATCTTAACCCTTCAGAAGATCGAAAATTTTATTATATATATAAAACAGTATCAAAATTATGTAATATTTTGTAATTTACTATTTAAATTTACCGTTATCTGAAAACCACATTTTGCATGAAATTTCTTTTTTCATAACTCCGGCGCGCCTTTAGATAGGAACCTGAAATTTTGAGACAAGAAAGAACTTTTAGAATTAGTATAAGTTTCCTCAGAATTTTTTGGTAGCGCACCTTCTTTAAGAGTTATTACGCCTCAAAAACTGAAAATTTGCTATTTTTAGATACCTGTAACTTAGGCACCTGTAAAAACTTTTCTTCGGCAAGACATGAAAATTAAAGGTTCAATAATATATTTTTACGTGTGTTAACGGCTTTTTTTAGTTATATAGGATTCCGGACTTACGGCCCTCAAAATTTCAAAAATGTCCTATTTTCACATTTTTTCTTATTACATGAAATTTTCAAATTTTTGTGCAAGTCACACTTCTAAACAGATTTTATTGAGTTTTGGAAATGTGCGCTTTTAAAAACCATTGGTTTACATTCTACCTTGTTTTTTATACCAACAAATACAATTTTCTATTTAACTTTTGTATTTTTCTAAAATTCTTTGCCCTGATTCTTTTTTTTTCATCTGATTTTGTTTACATCATTACATTTATATTTATTACAGAACAAAAAAAATTATATAAACCTTTAAATACGTTTGTCTTTTATTTTCATAAATTTGATGCTACATCAAAAATATTCTTTAGAAAACAAATGCAAAGCTAAATACCATCCTTATATTAGTATATACATATAATTACAAAAGAAAACCATTCAATTTTCCTTATAAAGTGTTCAATTTCAAACAAAAGTTTTTATAAATTTCAAATACTTTCTTTTTATTTGACGGTAAATAATTACTTGAATATCAATAACATAAAAATGCTACTGGAATTAAAAAAAAAAAAAAAAAGAAAAAAGGGAAAAAGAAAAGTAAAGCTAAAAAATAAAGTAATAAAAACATCAACAAAATTTTTTTCTTTTTAACTTTTCTTTGAACTTTCTATTACTTAAATCAGCTTTGTATATACATATAATAATTTCTCTGAAGTAAATAATAAAAAGCTTATAAATATTCAAAATACAAAAAGAAAGAAAAAGAAAAATTTCCGTTAACTTAAATGAAAATTTCCGAACAAAGGTAAAACAGTTAAAAAGTATTTAATATTAATTCTTTGTCCTAAATAGCTCTCGGTTTTATAGAAAAAAAGTGATATACTGAAAATGAAAACATTTATTTTTTTTATTTTCATATTAATTTCCCTTTTATTTTGTCAACAGATATTAATTAGATTAATCTTAGAACATATATTACGTCTTATGACGCTAAATTAAAATATGTTTTTAGAAAGAAAAAAATGTATATTCTTCTAAGCGAGAACGTTATAGATTTTGAAATAAGTTAACAAGTAATACCTTCTAACCTCTTTTTTAAACTAGAATCTATAACCTTACTTCTGAAACTTCCTATTGTTATCCCGCAACTTCTAATTTTAGTTACTTCATATTATCAACCTTCTTTATCGCGACCTTAACCGAACAATATTTATTAAAAGGATAATACTTTTGTTGTACAGTTAAGGACAGTTAAGGAGTCATCACCATTATACTGACCTTAAACTTATACATATACAGTTTTTCATAATGTCTTTCGTTAATTTTAATTTTTTTTTTGTTACTCCTCTTGGGAGCATAGGACTTCCACTTGACACCTCCATCTCACACAAATTTGGCGCTGATATTTTAATGTCATCTCAGGAGACGCTACATTCAACCATTTCTTGTTAAATTGTTCTGCCTGATTTATTTAGCTATGGGTTATTTCTCGTTTGCAAAAACATTTAAATCGATAATGCAAAGAAAATATTTCAAAAAATATTATTAAATATTAAATTATAAAATAGAAAACTTTCTTTTTGGTTCAATCTTTACTAAAAACAAGTAAATGTAACAGTAAGTCGATGCAACCGACTTATTAATTCTCTACACCTGAATAATTCGAATTAAATTAAAAATTCATAAGATTTTTGGCAGCTGCTTGAACTTCTTCCCTTTTCTATTCAACTCGAATTTCAGGAACGTAAAAGAGGCATCCTCTTGGGATATGCTTGACACCCTTGTAAAAAATGTCAAGTTTGTGTCAGGCGTGTGTCAGGTACCCGAATTGCCACTTCAATTCATCAAATCCATCTCAGGGACATAAAGAAAACATGCCAGAACACCATTGTACTTAATTTAAACGTTCTACTTTTGTTGGTCTTGGAGATATGATCGTTTGCTCTTGTGCTGGTCCGGAAGTTTCCAAAATACGAACCCATGGTTCAAATTTTTTCAAATGTCAGTTTCCAATTTTACAGAAAAGGAAACATAACAGAAAAACTTTGTACTAAAAATAAAGGTTCTATCTTTGTTGGTTGTGGAGATATACTCGTTTGCTCCGGAATCATTCGGTAGCTTCCAGAATTCGAATCCATTAACCGATTTTGTCCAGATTCGAACTTAGCCTTTCGTAATTAGTAACCTACCATATAAATTTCATCAAAATAGCTTTACTAGTTTTTGAGTTATCGTGCGAACGAACGGACGGACGCACATCGTTAAATCAACTCAAGAGGTGATCCTGATTCAGAATATATATACATGTCCATATCTAACTCGCTTCCTTTTGGTGGTTACAAACTCCATACCAAAGTTAATATACCCTATAGTTTAGGTGTAGAGTATAACAAATGTACTTAATATTTAACTATACTTTTATTGGATGGCAGAGGCGAAGGAAACGTTTATAAGAGTATAAATCACTATTTTTATGAATGAAATCAAAATATATTTTCCTTTTCAAATTTAAATCTATGTTATATTATAATGTTTAATTTTAAAAAACACATTAATATTATGTTCAAATACTACAGAGGGTTACCAATAACCAAACAGTAATCATATAGTTTGTAAAAATCAAATTCGACTTAGGTGAAACCTATCTCCCTTAAATTATTATGGAGCGTTAACGAAGGGAGATAGAAAATATGCTCTCACCTAAAGTTAAATTTTCCATAATGAACTGCCAAGGGTGATGTAAAAAAATGATGTTAAACAAATTCAGGATTCAGTTTAACCAGAAACAGCAATGAAGAAAGAACATAAAAAAGGAATGTTAAAAATATATAAAAAGAAGTAGAAATAGCGACTTAAAAATAATTAAGTTAAAAAAATTGTCTTTTCATTGCCTTAATCATTTGGTTGGCTTTCAAAAAAAGTTAAATGTCATAAAATATAGTTTACACTGTCAGTATAATAATAAATTATAATCAAACGCCTAATTACTTAAAAGGTTTCGTAACGTCAGTACTAACCATTTCTAGCCACACTCTCTAACCAATATAATGCATATGGAAAGTTAAAAGTTTCATCCCACTATACTGACTAAAAGGTGGGGTAGATATAGTCAGTAAAAATCTGACGCTATATAGATGTTATTTTGGGTATCAGAGGAAGATTACCATTTTTCTTTTATATATATATATATTTTAATGAAAATGTAGATCAACAAATTCAGAGCAGATCAAAAAAATAAAAAGTACAAAATTTGGCATACACTCCTGAAATGTTTACTCTTCGTCACTGATCGAAATATAGATACAATTTTCTTATATAATAAATAAACTTGTTAAAAATACATTTAAAATAAAAATTACCACGTTACCGTTCTGTCATAATCCTTCAAAATCAGGACATGAAACAATTATAAAAGTAAATAATAGCAAAACTTAAAAAAAAAAAATAAAAATAAAAAATTTAATATCATGTTACAAAATGTTTTTCTTTAGAAAAAAGTCTTCAAATTCATGTCATTAGAAAATATCGTGCTAACTTCATCAAAAATTAATCTTATTCAACATCTAATTTCTCTAATAATATTTTTAAAAAATTTTTACAATTCAAATAATATAAAAAAAAACAAAAATAATGAAATTGAAATGAATTATTTAAAATAGAAAACTTTTAATATTATGACATAAATTTAAATATTTTTATATCATGCAATTTTTAACAATTTTAATAAATTCTATAAAATTTCCTTGAATTTTTCTGTTTTTTTAATGATCAGTGGTATTTTTTGTTTCGCTACTAATAAAATTTAATAAATTGTAAATTATCCAATAATTTCATTCAAAACTATCAAACAATTGGTTTCATTAAATCAATATATTTAGAACTTTTAGCGACCATTGTATAATAAATACTGCTTACTTCAGACGTTCTTTCAATTGTGACGTTCTTTCTAAACTGCCTAGACCACTTTATACCACTTCTGTTACACCGGTACACTTTTTAAGTGACATAATATATATTTAGCAATTTGAGATTGGTCGAGTTTACAATAGAGAGCACCTCCAAATCGTCAATTTCAAAACCCCCAAATCTAATTAAATTTATTAAAATCCAAATTTATTAAAATCCAAAATTTAAAATCCAAATTCGGCAAAACGGTTTTAAACCAACACAAAATCACAACAAGGGGTTTGATGTGGCAACCCCCACTAATTTAAATGTTTTGTTATTGAAATATGCATGTATAAAAATAATTACGGGGAGACATAAGAAATGGTTACAAAATCAGGGTAATGTGCTTCCCAGAATATAATATATATTGGGTAGAAGATGTATTTGGAAAATTTAGAAATTTAATTAGAAAGGATTTAATGTTTTTTTTTTTTAAGATTTATTTGGTTTCAGATTTTTTTTGCACGATATCGATGGACATGAGTTGTGGGATTTTGTAATTGAGAATTTTGATTTGGGCGTTTTGTAGTTGGGAATTGCAAGAGTAAACCTTTTAATATTCCATTCCACTCTACAGATTAAGAAAAATTTAAATCAATTTCGAGAATGATGAGAGAGATCAGTTCACAGTTTAAATTTTCCGATATTATTCTTAACAAGTTAAAACCAAAATCAGACTGTACTAGAACAATTACCGAGATATAGTATAAATATGAATGGCAACTTGTAACTGTCGTGTACATGTTTAAAGTACACTTTACGAGACTTCTCGTGATGCCTCACTGGATAATTACTAACGTTACTGACATACTTACATTTCTAAATGATGACTTAATCAGATAATATGATAGTCCTCTAAACGAACCTTTTAAAATTTGAAAAAAAAATTAGCTTTAACCAACATTTTCTGTGTTAAAATCACAAACTAGGAATATGATCCTTTGTACTTGAAGTAGTTGTGATTATATGCGATTGGATAGGGATGGAACAAATGAGGATAATGGGGAGTTGAAGGGTAAATTGGAGAAGAATCTGTTGAGATTCTTCTTAAATTTGGGCAAATTGTAAATATCAAAACCGCCAACTTTTGGGAATACGGTAATAAATTCCACATTTTTGCAGTTCTAACAACAAACAAATTGCTATAACCAGTAGAGTATCACTTGGGTAGTTCCACATAGTAGGAATACGCACTTGCTGCCACTCTTGTGGTGCGTTGGAATTGTTTAAGAGAAAGATTCAATGATTTTATTTCAACTTTAAACTATATGATAATAAAATTAATATATTAATCTCGTTTTTTACTTTTATTTAATATGGGTTAAGATGCTTGCGATCCTCAAGTTACTTTTATTTTAGATTGGCATATTATGGTATCGATTTTATTCTCTACAAAACAACTACACAAAGGCAATTCTTTATTTCGATATTTACTTTTAAAAATTATATTGGTACAGGTTTTTATCGCTTCTGTTAAATTATTGTAAAACGTATTGTAATTTAGTGGTATATAAGTGCACTTTAATACCAATTGAAATATTTAAAGCGTCAGTTAGGATTTGATAAATTTTTATACTATAATGTTCATTGTCATAGAACTGAATTACTCCACTTTCAAATTACTCTTAATAATAAATTTCCTTATTTCTTTATTTAATAATTCAAGTTTTTAAAAAAAAAAAAACCTTTTCACTTGACTCCTTCTGGATGTCTAATTTTCTCCTATATACAGAGATCATTGCTTTACTCAATGCTCAACTTTATCAATTTTCTTTTGCTGAGTTAATGTAATTTTCTTCAGCGCTATTTTTTTGAAATAATATTTCCTTTTTTCCTGTTCTATGAATTTTGTAATTGGATTGTTCTGGTAAGCCTAACCGTAACGGGTTGTTCTGGTATTTCCTATATATTATAACATAAAAATTTTCATTTTCTTTTTTAATATTATCTTTATTCGCGGTCAGGAATAGCCTCCATGTTATCCATGCTATTAAAATAATTGAAATATGTTATCAGCAGTTTCTGGTAAAATATTTAGAAATCTGAAGAAAGGGAAGAAGAATAATTTCATTATATGTAATAATATGTATGTATGTAATATTGAACTTGGATGCCTATTACGGAAAGGGGGAAAAAAAAACAAAAATAAATTTAAATAATTTAATAATTTTATAAAATTTTAAATTTATTCAATTGCAAAACATATTGAATCATAAAATTCACTAAAATGGTAACTACTTTATTATATATTTAATTATTTTAAATTAACCTTAAATTAAATTAATTATATAAAATGTTTTTTTTTTTTTTGTTGTTTGTAATCAATGCTTTTATTTCCATAACAACAACATCAACAACAACAACAACAACGGCAACAAATTCAAACAATTAAAATTGAAAAATCTTGTTACAAATAAATTATAATAATATTTAAAATAATAAAATATAATTGAAATAAAAATTTAACTATAGATACAAAAAAAAAAGAAAAAAAATTTATCTGCAGTTTTAAATCATTACAGTGTGGTTTTTTAAATTAAAATATTACAGAAATTAGCAAACCGTCATAATTTTCATAGTTAATAAAAAATTTGTCATAAAAAAAAAATTCACTTAAAATTGTAGTGAAAAAAAACAACAAAAAAAAAAATTAAATGATTTTTATTATTTTAATAAATAATTGTGGTATTTATAAATGCAATTTTGTTTACATTGTATATATATGTCATATATGTGTATGTATATTTTATAATAAAATATTTAAGTATTGTATTATAAAACAAAAATCAATTGAAATGAATTCAATTAAAAAAAAAAATTTTTTTTGTTTTTCCACCCATTTTATTTTTTGATCACATATAATTTAGAAGTTTCTATACTGAATAAGAGGGAGTAATGGCTGATGGTATTTATCCAAAATAATAATTTTAAATTATTATCATATTAATAAAAATGTTAAAATTTCTCTTTAAATATAAATAATAAAATAATAATCTTTATTTAGATTAGATTAGATTCGATTATTGGAATTGGGAAGTGATCCTACGTCCTTTTAATGTAGATCTATTGTGCTCCCTCACCTTTAGGATGGGATTCGCCATGTTCTTTTTGGAAAAACTTTTCGATAACCAGAGATGCCCTTTATTGGAATTCTCAAGGAAGAAGGAAAGTGTGAAAATCCAAAATCACATGGGGGAGGACCGTAATGAAAGAAATAGAAGAAACAGGGGAAAACTGGTCACAAATCAAATTGCTAGCACCAAATAAAGTTAGATACAGAAGGTTTTTGTGGAAGCCCTATGCCCCAAGATGTTAGAAAACTAAAAAAAAATTGTGCTGTCTCTGTTACTACATGTTGTAGATTTTGTTTTCACTTCAAATAATTCTGTCAAGTCTAAGAACAAGAATAATTCTGTCAAGTCCCTACTGAGTCTAAGAAAATAAAGATCTGTGTGTAGGATTACTGACATTTAGTTTTTATTTAAAATTATAAAATATTTATAAAAATTTTGAAAATTTAGCTGATAATTCATGGAAAGTATGTTAATTGACACATCTCCTGCTGCACCATTTTAAATTTTTGTCATTCATTTTAGATATTTTTTTTTGATTTATACGAAACTATAGTTTTAAGGTTTATACCAGATGATTATCTTTTTAATTTACTCATATATTGAATTTAATTTGGCAGTTGTGTCACAAAAATGAGTTCGAAAGTACCACATTAATCTGTTGTAGCATTTAGAATTATAGCTATAAAAGGTGTCCGGAACTCAAAAGTCACGAAGAACGGAGTTGATAGAGAAGTTTATAACAAGCAAAAAATTGTTCTGGAGGCGGTCTGTATCTAACGGTTTCCGAGATAACGGCCTTCAAAGTTATTTCGTAAAAAAATAACCCTTGTATAACATAGAACATTCGTTTAAGTGTCGGTAGATAGCTAAAGTTATGAACTTCACATTTTCCCTTCTTCATGACCTTTGATTTTCGGACACCCTGTATGTTACAGTTATATGGATTTTATGGATTAACTAATAACATTTATTGAATTTTATCTTAAATTCTTTGTATTTTAATTGATAAGAACAACCGCCTCTTCAAATGTAAAACAAAGTGAACATAATTTACATAAGCATAAACATTGGAAATGATTGAAATAAGGACATTAACATTGGATATGTTTGGTTAGCTGATTGGACCTTTAATATATCTAACGATATTGTTATAAGTTACTAGTGGACCATTTTTTTTCATATTTTCACCATTTTTAGTAAAATTTTGTTTTAAAAAAGCAATTTGATTTTAAACTAAAAGAAATACAGATATTATCACATCCTTGTCTAAATTCTATTTAAAATAAGTTTTTTATCTTATGTCAAGTATTTTAAATATGGATTTTTTTCTTATACCTAATGTAGACTACCACTACGGTATTATTAAGTATTATAGTAGTATTATAGCCTATAGGTAGTAAAAATTCGAGATGTTGAATATATTAAAAATAAATTCGAGTATAAGTAAGTAGTACTTAATTAAAATTATGAAGAAATTTATTATTAATTTCATTTTCTTCATCTTTTAAGATTTATTTTAAAGTCATATTAAATGAAATCTATACAAACCATTATTTGAGTCAGTTTCTTATTTCTATAAATATTTTTTTTTTAAAATTAAATTTTTGACTTTAAAAAATCCGGATTTTTAATAAATTTAATTTTTTTTGAAATTTTAATATAAAATCTCAAAATTCTCGAAAATTAAAGTTAAAGAACTTTTTAGAAACCATTTGCAAAGATTTTAATTGGAAATATTAATTTATAAATTACGAACATTTTAATTCTACATAGGATTAAAGCAATTAAAAAGATTTTTCTATGATTTTAAGTATTTAAGAAATCGAAAATAGAATTTTCCTTTCAAATAGGAATTTTTGTTTAAATTTTCTTTAAAATTTTAGGTAAATAATAAAAAATTGATTTTAAAATTACCCAAACATGATTTCAAGGCCTTTGTTAATGTTTTTCAAGGATTTAACCGTTATTTTATATCAAAATGTACATTTTGAAAATTAATATGTTTTTTATTTGATTTAAAAAAATATTAATTTAAAATAAAATAATCAAGCATGTAAATCCAAAGGTTTTTAGGGGCCCCATTTACAAAAACGCAATGTAAAGTTTGTATTATTGTTACTTTTTTTTTTTACATAAACATTTTCTACTTTTTATTAAAAATTTTTATACAGTTTTTTTCATTTAATTAAGGTAATCCTTTTATAATTAAGAACTTATGTAAAAATATATGTATACATATATAATATATTTAAATATGTAAAAATTGAATTTGTAACACTAATTTTGATGTCTTACTTACGATAAATTTCGGCATGTGTTAAAGTTGCATATTTACCTAAATATGAAGAATTTTAAATTTATGATTCCTAATAGCCTTTAAACAGGGGGAGGTATAAACATTTTTTCTGCGGTAACTTATATGCTAATTCTCCAAGATTGTCCTTCCCTTAAAATGTAAAGCTTCTCACTAAAAGCATTCCGCATATACAAAAAAAAACAGAATTTTGCAAAACTACAGTTTTATGTAACGGTAAATTTAAAAATCAAATAGTAAAAAATTATAAAATTTTTATTTTGATTTATAAATCTTCCTTTTTAAGGAAAAATTAAAGCAAAACTTAGCAAGATTATCTTCCTTCATAACTCTGGAACACTTTTAGATACGGACTTGAAATTTTGAGGAAAGAAAAAATTTTTAGAATTAGTATAAGTTTTGTCAGAAAATTTTTTTGGACCACCTCCTGTTTATGAGCTTTTGGGTCTCAAAAAATGAAAACTGGCTATTTTTAGACACCTGTAACTTAGGCAACTGTATACATTTTTCTTCGGCAAAACTTAAAAATTAAAACTACAGTAATATATTTTTATGTGGATTAAAGGTTTTTTTCTTAGTTATATATATAGGGTTTCGAACTTACAGCCCCTCAAAGTTGCAAAAAAAACCTATTTCCACATTTTTTCTTATATGATATTTTCTTATATGAAATTTCGGTGCAAGTTACAATTCTAAACAGTTTGTATTATATTTTGGAAATATGCACTTTTAAAAACCATTGGTTTAAAATTCTGCCTTGTTTAAAATTATGTTTTTCTTGGGGAACTTTTTCGCGGAACTATACTTTTTTTCTATTACAATATTATAGAACTTTATTTAATAAATAACTTTAAAAGTTGCTGACGGTTGCTTTATTAAAAAAACCGTTATTCAAAAATATTTTTATTTTTGAAATTATAGGTACTATGTCATAAATTTATTAAAGTTATCATAAAATTATTGTAAAAATTGTAAGTGTAGGACCAATAATTTCAAAAATAGCTAAAAATAAAGTTCTTCCCCCTTTCAATTAAAATTTTTACTTGTTTCATCTTATCACTTGCCAATACAATTATTATAATACATATGTATCTATATATACATATTACTTTTCAACGAATTGTGAGACATCAGATTTATATATTTATGAAAATTTAAAATTTTATATTATCAATTTGCACAATTTTTATTTTCTTAAAAAAAATTTTTTATTTATTATATTTTTTATCGCATAATTTTTTTTTATCGCGTAATTTCAGTATAATTTTAAAATTAGCTCTCATTTAAAATATTTATTCTAAGAAATTTATTCATATTAAAACTTTCTTTAGCTTTTTTCCCTAACATTTCAAGATTCAATATACATTACATAGATACAATACATATTTCTTCTAAGAAAATGTTTCTAAGAAATAGAAAGAAAGCGTAAAAAATTTTATATAAGTGTAAGGTATTTACATATTTATTTTGCGATACCCCCACTATTACTATTTACTTTAGTTCAAGGTTAAATTTTATTAGTGACAATAAGTTTTTTCTTATTATTTTTTATTTTCTGTTATTTAAAGGGAGGAAAAGAGGAAAACTAATACTAAATAGATAGTAAAAATTAATTGCATCTGTTATTTTATCTTTTCTTTTTTATTTTATTTATTTTTTTGTTTCTGTTTTTTTTTTTCCAAGAGTTTCAAAGTTGACATTTTGACTTAATTTTAAATTTTTCTAAAGAAAAATTACGTACATTAATTCATGTACATACATACATATGTATGTATATACATATGTATTACTTATAAAATGAGTGTTTGTACGTATAAAATCAACTTGTTGACATTGAAATAAAAGTTTTTTTTTTTTTTTCACTACAAACAAATTTCAGTAAAATCAAAAAAAAAATTTTTTTTTTTACAAGGCACTAAAAAGAGTCAGCATAATTTAATGAGAAAAAAAAGCTTTTATGTCAAGTGTAAAGATAAGAAAAAAAAAGTCTCTTTACTTTTAAGAACGTAAAAATTTCTTATTAAAAATTAAATATTAATCTGTTTTCTGTTTTTTTTTTTGTTTTTTGTTTTTAGGAATTTGCGTTTTAAAATTTTAATAGAAATTTAATTAAAGTTTTTTTTTTTTTTGTTTTAATTGACATTTTAAACTGAAATAAAAATGTTATCAAATTGATACGAAATTCATAATATTTGTTATGTTTTATGATAGTATACATATATACATACACACATATGTATAATTATGGATATGTACATGAGTAAGTACCATTTATTGTAGGTCCGGGAGCTTTGAGGATTAGTTTCTTTATATGTATCACTTTATAGTTCCTTTTATACAGTTCAATCCATTACGACTTTATAATCTTTCCCATCCACACCATCCATCCCAATCCATCCCAATTTTAAAATAATTACATATGTATGTATGTATATATTTAATTATAACTGAAAATCTAAAAAAAAATTTAAAAACAATAATAAATTTAAAAATAAAAATTGATAGAAATTTTTATACAAAATCTCAATTTGTAAAATTTTTCCAAATTTTTTTGAAAAATTTGAATCAAGAAAAACGATATAAACACATAAGTAGGTAAGTAGGTACTTTAATATATTAAACAAAACAATCTTTACTAAAGTGTTACTAGAAGCTAAAGCTGCTGAGCTTAAACAACTAAAACTTGAAATTTCTTTTAAATTTTCTTTATATAAGCTTCAAAAAGATCATAACCCAATCGTCAATATATGTTTATAAACAATGATAAAAATGTTTAGAATATTTTTGAACTTATAATAAATTTAAATCTTAGATCTCCGCGGTGCTGTTCAATCTTTCACGAATTGTGTTATTGAACTTTTACCTTAGAAAATAATAACACTGTTTAAATTTTTTTATATGTAATTTCCTTGCTTGAAGGACATTTAAAGGAAAGTTTAAAATAAGTTTTTTACTGTCACAATTGTTACCAACATAAAAACAAATTATAAAAAAAATAAAACTAAATTGTGATTACTTTAATAAATTATTGAAAGTACATACATATGTATGTATGTAATCGACTGTTAATTAAAAAAAAAGTATGTAAAACGATCCTAGAATTAGTAAACCAATCCATAATAAAAGGTATATAACATATACATATGCATGTATTTACTTATATTAATAGTTTTATATGTATCTAAATACATATGTAATTAGATCTACGTATGCATACTAATCTACGTATGTATACGGAACATTTATGTACACTTAAATTCAGCAAAGAACTCTGATTTTACTCACAAGATATCGGCACTTAATTGTCACACGTATTAATACACAGTACTTACGCGCGTATATCAAGCTCAAGATGTTAATTCAGTATCACTAGGTAGTTATATAAAGCGCAAAAATACAGACACAATTGAATTTAGGTTCAATTAGCAAAATTGTAGGTACATTAAAGCCATTTAAAAATTAAGTTCAGATGAAATGTTCAAATTTTCGTTTAATTTTCATACTGTCTAAATTTCAATACCTGTCTATTGATTTAAAATATTTACAGTTATAAAATTTTTTTGATAATTTACCAATAAAGTGATAACTAATAAAATTTAAAAAAAAAAAATGTATCTACTATTTTCCGGTTATGATAAACATTTTTCGCACAATGCAATTTTATTTAAAAACATTAACAAAAAAAAAAAAAGACAAAATAAAAAACAAAAACTCATCAAAATTTAAAATTTAAAATGTTATATTCTTTGTTATACAGTAGATACTTAAGTATAATAAATTAAATATAATCATTCAAAAAAATAAAATAAAAATTAAAGTGAATCAACTCTGAATAATTTTAATTTAGGTAGGTATATGGTAGCTATTTACATTTTTAATGTACATATGTATGTATAACTACATATGTATGGATGTACAGTACGTGTGACCATCATGCTAAAAATATCTTTACAGCAAATTCAAATAATATAATATAATATAGAAAATCAAAAAAATAAAATTGAAATACTATGAATAATAAATTATTCGTACGAATCTATTTTTATCAAACATAAACGAATTTCATACGAAATAAACGAACGATCAAACAAACAAACATATTCGAATTTTGAATGCAAAGAAAAAAACAAAAAACAAGAATCGAAAACAAAATTTTCTTTCATAATACAGAAAATAACAGACCAAATAAAATGATTGAAATAAAAAAACAAAAACCGGTTATAAGATGGTTCCGAAATCACTTCATAATAAATACATAATAATATAAGTACATTTAGATATATAATATGTATGTATATACTTTACTTGTATAGAGATACTTCCATATATTACGAAAACAACAATTTTTATATGAAAATTGAAAAAGCTTCCATATGTTTCTGTTTCTGTTTAATAAATATTATTTTTATTTTTTTTATTTTGTTTTTTTTCTTTTTTTTTTTCAAGAATTGTCGCGTGCCTGCTTTATAAAGAACACGTACAAGCTTTTCAAATTCCGCCTATTATTATTATAGTATCTGACTGACACTTTTATTGTATTTAAAAATTAATAAGTGTGTTAGTGATTTAAATTGACGTTTTTCATATGCTACGGCTACATATAATAAAAATGACATAAAAAACTTAGATTTTTTATAGTTTTAAATTAATTTAATTTTATTAATTTTAATATGAAAGTTACTGAGTGTTATTCGGTAGAAATTAAAAGTTCTTAGAATTTTTTTTGTTCGCAGAATTAAAATACATATTATGTACCGATGTACATACATATGTTATAGTACATAATATTATTTATATTTTAATGTTTGTTTTTTAGTAATCTAATTAGTGATTGCAAACATATGAACATATGTATATATGTGTTTTTTGTTGGCCAAAGGTGTAAATTGAGTTGTAGAATGGAATTAGGCAAACTTTTTTTTATAGGAGTATGTTTATTCCAAATGTTTTTATAGAATTGTGAAAAGTTTAAAACTCAGTACAAAGAAATCAATCGGTCAAAATCTTTAGACTGGACAATTTAGTAAAAGCAAAATTCTTTAATTGTCTTCCACGACGAAACGATTTATCGGAAAGGGGAGCAAGATAGCATATAACTGTTTTGAGGTAACAACACTTGGTTGAAATTACTTTATACGGTACTTTGTATATACATAAATTACATTAATTGTCTTCTTTTTAAATGTTTGCTGCATCTAGTTAGAAATCTGATTTGATTTCTTTTGTCTGATTACCAATTATTCTATTCTTTTAATCTATTATATGGTTTCTTATCTGTTATTTAATTTGCAGGCCTCATTTATTACTATTTTATTCGAACTATACCATATCCATTCCCATTTGAAATGTGCTATTTTTTATTCATTCACATAGTATCTGTACTATTCGTACATGTAGTATCTGTATTTGTTTAATTCATGATATTTCAACATTTTTATTTCTTTTTCTACCAAGATTCTTAACCTTAATTTTTTCTTTGAGCCACTCTTCCCTCGAAAAACGAACTTTTAGTTTATTTTTGTAGAGTCTTGTCTTAGTTTATTCTTTATATTCGAATATGTGTGTTAAACTTTTTCTTGAATTTGCAGAAATGACCACAATTATATATTAACTATAGTTTTTTCTTCTTCCAAATTATTACAATTTACATAAATCTGAATTATCTGAGAAGAAATCTAATCTAAGAAACGTAGAGTATATTCATTTTCTATCTAGGATATCAAAATGTATTAGTTGGTATAGGATATAAGAGGTACCCTCTAGGATATAAGAAATATTAGTTGCGCGGTTTCTAGTGCATTTCTTAGGATGATGTTTTGATGTTTAGGATGATGTTATATGCACTATTAAATAACTTTTTTTATTTTAGTTCTTTTCACATTTACCTTAACAACTCCAGATTGTGGCCATTAAGAGAGCTCGACATCAGTTTGGAACTATACAAATTAGTATTCGTTTTATGATTGGAATACAACAAATTTTTTTCATCTGCCTTTCTTTCTACAGCTACAGTAGATTTTTCAACTTCTTTTCATATAGTAAAATCATACATCAATTTATAAATACAGTACATTTTTTAAGTTGTTTAAAGTGGGGAAATTTACTTTTTTAACTAAACCTTTTGTTTTACATTCTTCCCCTAATCCGTTGAACACTAAAAGGGGCATAGGATGGCAACAAGCTCTTTCCATCTGCTACAATCATTTGATTTTTTTTTCTATTAAAGCCATATGAGCCATTTAAAATTTGTTTCGGTTAAAATAGTTACTCTCAATTTCCTGCTAGGGCTTCCTATGCCTGTAGTACAGATTTGATGATGAATTTGATTTGCAGATTTGATTTGAAAAACTGTTTATAGGTGTAATAAAATATTTTTCAAATCTCGTATCTATAGATTTGGTTATCAGACTTTTCGAATTTCGATATCCATCATCTTCTATTTCGATTTTTGGTATAATTCTCCGTTTTATAATACGTGGCTAAACAACTACATTCGGCGAACACAACGAATTAGAAACATTATATATGTATATGTATATGTACATAAATACGTTAAGTATAATGCATTGATACAAATAATTAATTTGATTTTTGTAAGTTAAGCTTTTAAATTATTATTAAGAATTAAGCTTTCTGCAGTTTTTTTTTTTTCTTGTCAAAATAACTAAATAATATGTTTTGAATGAAATTTTTTTTTATTTTTCAAAACAATTATAAATAATTTTAATACGAATTTAAAATGGATAATAACAAAGTTAATAACAAAGTTATTCGACACGATTCTTCTAGTACATTTTACTTTATAATATATATAAACATTATAATTATAACATTTAAAATTATTTGTCATATATTTTTCTTATTAAAAAATATACTAAAAATAAATAATTCCATTTTGTTTTTTTTTTTTAAATGTGAAAAAAAAAAATATATAAATTTAAATGAAAAAAAAAAGTTTTAACAGTCAACAAGAGGCATCCAATTCAACTTAAACCAATTTATCAATACTAAAATCTAAAATAAAAAAGTCACATACAAATACAATAATACAAAAGTAGTAAAATCGATTAAGAGAGAGCCAGAATGAAAAAGAGAGGAATGAAAAAGGCAAAAAGCTTTCAGTAATCACTAATCAGTACTGTAGTTGTTGAATTTACTTTATTTTATTTTTTTTGTTTTCCTGATTTTGTAATTTTTTTTTGTTTTTTTTATTTTATATTTTCTGTCTCTTTTTAATGTTACCTTGCTATTGAACTTTATTTTACAAGGTAATATAAACAACCGTGTTGCTATTGCTATTTTTTTTTTATTTTTATTTTTTTTTTATTTATAAAATTATTTACTTTTTTTGTTTTTGTATATTTTTGTTGTAGTTTGTATGTTTGTTAATTTAATTTAGACAAAATAAAATATTGTATTGGAAGGTACCTACCTATTATAAAAAAAAAAGTGCTTTGAATTAAAAAATAAATCAAAGAAAATTTGTTATTTTAATGTTACTCTAGATTGTTTTGTTTTTATATGGGATAGAAATGAATAGGATAGTAAGAAAGAAGATGTGTAACATAATTTGTTCACACAATTTTAGCTCTTATAATAAAAATTTTATTGTATGTACTATTATACGAAGTCATCAGACGTGTAAGATATTTCCGAAGTCTCCAGATGTGAAAATACTGAATAGACTTAACTCACCTATGGAATCCCCCGCTTGTGAGACATAATGGATTGATGCATAAGAAAAGCATAAAGAAAGCTCTAATCATTGGGAAGAAAGTTTTATTCACTAAATTCACCTACAATGGAAAACTGGCCTTTACTGGTTGATCAATTTCCGGATTAATTATGGCACACGATAGGGATTTAAATGGGGGGAAAGGCAAAGGCAAACATTTTAGATTTGTGGAGTAGAAGTAATTGAGAAATTATTTTAATTTTAAAAAATTATTTATTTATTTAAATTTGTAATGGCAAAAACACAGCTTTTAATGTTTATTTTGTATTTAGGGTTAATAATTTTGATATTGGTTTAAATTTTAAAAGTACATATTATTATGTATGTAGCTACCTAATACTTATGTATGTATATCCATACTTATATTCTAAAACGTAAATTTTTTATTTTGAGGTACTTTAAAATCAAATATTTAGATTTTGCATTCTGTATGATAAGATAACTATGTATAATAAAATAGTGATTCATGATATTTCGGGACTAAAAAAAACTAATGACAATAACAGATTCAATGGTAACAGCAATTAATAATAAACATAAAAACTTTATTTTTTTAATTAAAAAAAATTTTAACTTTTAATGTCCATCTTTTGAGAATATGACCCAAAATGTTACACCTGTACAAAGATACTGATATGACAAAATATATTTGTTAAAACCGTAGCTATTTTTAGATAAAAGTATAAAACATATGTTATTTTATGATAATAATTGTTTTTTTGTTATTTGTTTTGTTAAAATTCAGCATTTGTGAACAGCAGTGTTTGTTTTTTGTTTTTAAATATATTTAAAAATAACTAAAAAGAACGTAATTCGATTATGACGACATCAAAAAAACAAATATCATATTATAAAGTAAGAAAATATTTTATAGAAATATGGATAAATATTTTATTGAAATATGGATTCCAATGTTTCCAAAAGTAAATATTTGTTGCTTTTGTATCCAGAAATAAATAAGAAAACTTCAAACTTTTAGCTTTAGAAAATCACCTTAAATCTACAAACAGTAGGAGCTGAGTATAATAAATTTTTGTTTTTATTTATAAATAATATAAATAATTTTGTTTGTTCATGTAAAACGGTTTTCATAAGTTTATCCTTGTAAGAAAGCTCATAAAAGAAACTTTTACTTTTAAAATTGTTTAAGCATAAATTAATACTATATAATAACAAATTTGATAGCATAGCAAAATATCTTTTGAATAATTAGAAACCCAATCAATTTGAATATCTTTTGAATAGTTTGAAATCCAATCAAGCTCCCAATCAAAAGCGAAAACTGTTAAAAGAGGAAAATGAGTGTTCCTTACACTTAAATAAGTGTCCCTTACACTTAAATAAGTGTCCCTCACATTTAAATAAGTGCCGCTTACACTTAAATAAGAGCCCCTTACACTTAAATAAGAGTTCATTATATTTAAATAAGAATCAAATTTGAAAATATTTGTCAAATAGATTAAAGGTGAATTTATAATAGAAAAACTTGCTGCAAAATTTGGAAGCCTATATATTATTGACTTTAAGATGATGTCAGTTAGGAAGAAGTCAAGACAATTTGGCTTGCTATTTTAGTAACATTTTGATAACTAACCACTTTTATAAAAAACTAGTTTCTTCTATGACTGAAATAAAAATATCTATGGGGGGTATACATATACATTATTTTAAGAAGTCATATTTTCATTTTTGAAACATAAGTTTACTAATTCTGGATAACTATCAGTTTACTAAATCGGTACTTCACGTTTTTGACTTTTTAAGAACTTATTATTATAGTTAGTTTGTCTTTTTAGACAGATGATTTACATTTACAACGTAGAAAGATTCCAATCGAATATTAACAACTTTGTTCGCAATATGCCTGCCAAATTGAGATCAATTTCCATTCCTAACTCAAATTCCTTTAACCAAGCAGTATATAAGTACTAAAGTTAGTATAGCCTATTGTTTGGTCAAAAAAGGCAGGTGGTGTTTAGTGAGATATAGCCCCACACTCTCATACAGGACTCATGCTCGGTTCATTCCTCTAGTGTCGCAAAAAAAAAAAAAAAAAAACATTCATAATAACTAAATAATTGTGCATAAGAAAATGAAGGTGAATAGAAATTTTAATAAACAATAGAACAACTTAATCAAAAATTGTTCTATAATTATAAATTCTATACTGGCTGCGGAGGGAACTGGTTTTGTTGGCAAAATTTCCACAACTAGAAGGCGTCTTAGATTGCCATGATGTCTTTTGAAGATCTACGTCTTCTACAAGAAACAAAAAAAATTATCAGAAGTTACAATTGATGGGAAAACATGAGAGAATGCAAAAACACCAACAGGAAACCGTGAAGCTCTATGTTCCCTCGGGGAATGAAATGGACAAATAAAAAAAACAATTGATCAAACACAACCTGACGTATCACAATATTTTTGAAACTTTGTACTATAGTTGCATAACCTGACCGCATTAACCAATCGATTAAGATGGAGGTCAATTCTTTTAAGAGGAACAAATAGGTATAGTTTTTTCTTAAAGATTGATTCTATTCTATAACAAAAATAATAACAAAATAAAAAATATATTTAATTATCTCTTTATTTCATTATATACATAATATAACAATATCTCAGTGATAGTAAGTATATTTTTAGGAATTAATAAATTTTATTTTGAAAATCTATGCATGACCTAGAGAATTTTATTTCTTCAATTTGTTATTTACTAATAAAAATTCATATAATTCAATACGTAATAACTATAAAATATTAATAGATATAATTATTATAATAAAAAGTTT
Source organism: Poecilobothrus nobilitatus (assembly GCA_947095535.1). NCBI lineage: Eukaryota > Metazoa > Arthropoda > Insecta > Diptera > Dolichopodidae > Poecilobothrus > Poecilobothrus nobilitatus. The sequence continues at coordinate 81,616,433 of OX352773.1, read as the reverse complement.
TAGTACATACATACATATATATGTTTTTTTATATAGAAGTACTAAATAAATGCTTTAAGCTGAATAAAAATACGCAATAATAAAAATTATACGAATAAAATAATTGTAAAAAAAAAAAAAAAAAAAAAACAATTAAGTAATAGAATATAGTAGTGACCTTCATTGAATCAATATGACGGGGGAAAAAAAAAATAACTTTAAGTTTTTTAAGAAAAATATTTTATAAAAAATATATACATATTTTTGTTTTAGAAAAATAAAATTTATATATATACAGCTTAAGATGAGCTTTGACATGTTTTACAAATTAGTTTCCATTCTTTTTTCTTTTATAAATTTATTTATATTATTTTTAAGCATTTTAAATTATTATGTCATATTTACGACGTATTAATATCATCAATCAATCAGTTTTTTTTTTATCAAGTATGTTATTTTCAAGCCATTTGTTTTCCATTTTCCGTATAATTTTTTGTCCTAAAATTTTCTTTTATTCTATTCAAATGATCTCACCCATCTTAAATTTTATAGTTTTGGTTATCACTGATACACATTTTTTTTTTTTATTTTTATAATAATTTCAACTTGATCCGCTTTTTGAACGGAAACGACTCAAAGGAACACAAAAAAATTTTATCTTATAAAAAGAACCAAATGAATTTTATCTTACCATCTTCTTTGGTATTAGTTTTCTTTTCTTTTTTTTTTGCAACATAAATGTTACAAGAAAATGATTACAGCCTTTCACCAGATGTAGGTATAAATGTCGTAGGTAGTGTGGGTGTAAATGTCGTAAGGAGGAGTTATTCTTACGACGTGTGTGGGATTCAAACCCACACTTCCTCTGTTTTTACAGAGTATTCCATACGCTCTTACCCACTAAACCACCGAAGCCCCTCATATTACCGAATTATTCTAGTAAGAACATTTTCCAGATTATTTTTATTTTTTTTTTTCATATAACATAATTATTCTCCCATCATGACACCTAATGAGTCACCACACACCTTCCATTGATGTGTGATTTAAAATGTTTAAATAAATTTCTTTTGTATTAATTTTTCTACAGATTAAATAATTTCTACAGAGAAACAATTTTTAGTTTTTTTTGTTTATTCTCAGCATATTCTATCTATATCTCTTTCCTTTAGAATAGAAAATTTTATAATTTAATTCTATTGTGTTTGATTATTTTTTTTTTCTATTCTGTTATAACAACAAGTACAACCATCTTAAGAAAAAAAAAAAACTGTTATAAAAGGTAAAGAGAAACCACTAGATATTAAAAAACTCAAATATTAGATTAATTAATTTTTAAGGAAAAAAAAAAAAAAATCAAATAATAAACGACAATAACAATTTCATTTTCAACAATTCTAAATCCTATAAGCCAACAAAATTCAATAGCAGCCGCCGATATAAAGAAACAAACACATAAAAATAAGTACATAATTAGAATAAAAACACAAAAAAACAAATAAAACAAAATAAAAAAGGCCCTCAATTACAAGCTAATAACTTACTTAATTACAGTAATCACTGTTTAAAACCACAATTAACTTATCCACACATAAATAGATAGATTTACACAAAAAGAAAAAGAAGCAGAAAAAAAAAAACCCCAAAACATTAAAATTAGGCCAGAATAGTATTTTTATTTTTCTTTCTTCTTTTAATCCACAGAGTTGATCGAAAAAAAAATTCATCGGTTCAAAAGAGAAATAAATAAAAAAAAAAAAAAAGAGTAAAAAATAATAAACATAAAAAGTTTTTTTTTTTTTCTTCGTAAATTAGAATTGAAGAGAAATTGAATTTTTATAAATGAAAATGAGTGAAAGGAAAAAAAGAAAAACAATAAAAAATGAAGAAAAAATTTTTAAATTCGATTGAATTATTGACAAAATGTCCAACGTAAAGCACTATTAACTGGAAAAAGCCCGCTACAAGATAGACATTTTATATCGAAAAGCAATTTTTCTTATAACTTTACTCTACAACATTTTATATAGACAATATTTTCTTTGCCTCCAATATTGTCTGTCTTGTGTCATCGTGATTCAATTTCAAACTACAATAGTTTGTTAAGAACTCCTTTTTTTCGGTAGCTTCATCAATTCTGTTAATCCGATAGCAATTATAGCATAAATATTTTTTTAAATTATTTCGTTTTATGGCTAAAGTTAATAATATTGTAATCTTAAGTGTTGGACACCTTTATATATAAGAGTATATCTAATGATATGTCACTACGCCCATCCTATTCAGGACGGGAAGAAAAAGTAGAATATTTAATTTTTGATTGTACCTTATTCGCCACTTCTTAGATTCTTTCAAAACACACATTTTTTTTTCTTTTTTTTTTTTTTTAATATTTCGATATTTTCATATTTCTATTCTGTAAGAGAGGGGCTTATTATAGCATGGTCTTATGGTAAACTTTAAGTTACAAAAAAATTACAAAACACCGCATAAAATTAAGAAGCAGGAGCATCCATTTACAAAAAAAAATACTTAATACTCAATTCAATTAAAAATTATATTATTTAGAAATCATTGTAGACATCATTTATTGTGTACATCGAAGGGAATGGTATAAAAGAAAATAAAAAAAAAAAAAAAGTTATTTTCTTTTTTCTTTTTTGAATCCGATTAAATTATTCATGGACTCTTTTTTCGCTTTAAATTAATATATCTACATAATTATAGTGTATACATATTTTTTTTTTTTTTAACAAACTAAAAAAAAAAAAAACAGGATTCAGGTTAAAATATTATATAAATATATATAATATGTATATATATGCATATAAATATACACACAAACTGTTTAAAAATATTATACCTTTATTCTTTTCTTATCTTTAGACTTTTTAAGTTCAATTTTAGTTGAATATTTCTAAAATTATCAGAAATTTGCTTTATATTCTTCTTCACTTTTGGAAAATTTTGCATTTTTTTTTTTTTTTTTTTTTTTGTTTTCTAAAAAATTCTCTTATACTAAATAACAGGATCTTTAAAAGATGAAAAAGGTTAATATTGTACAGAAAAAGAAAACAAAAAAAAAAAAAAAATTCAAAAACAAAAACAAAATAAAAATAATGAATAGAAATTGAAAAGGAAAAAAAAAAATTGTATATATTATACATATATATTTAAAAAGTTCTAAATATCCTTTTATATCTTTTTTGTAAAATTAAAACGAAAACAAAATAAATAATAATGAAATAACAGAGAAAAATATATAAATAAACACACAAACATATACATACATACACATAGTACAAAAAACTGTATTAACAAACACAAAATATTTTGCAAAATATATTTAAGGATAAAATAAAAGCAAAAATAAAAATAAAACAAAAAATAAAAAAAAAACAAATTTCTTTTTTGCTTTACTGTTTTGTGTTCCATTTTTTTTTTTGTTTAATTTTGTTTAGATTGTATGTCAAGGCAATATCAACCTTCTAAAAAATTAAATTGATAAAATTGTATATATATACATCTATGTATGTATTCAAACGTATGCATACATACATCAATCAAATTTTATTACCCACCACAATAAAATCAACCTTAACTTCAAATTTTATATATAAGTATGTACTCGTATAAAATGAAAATACCATTCGATCCTTAAATGAAATTAAAACAACTATACAAAGTGACCCCAAACATTTACTGTTAAACTGAAAAAATATACGGTGATGGACGAATAAAAAATGAATATATATAATACGAATTGTTTAAAATATGAAAAAAAAAAAAAAAAAAATCGTTAAAAAATGAAAAAAACAAAAAGGTATATAAAACCGGATAGTCATTTTTTTTTTTTCTAAACGGTGAAATAAATCGTTAAACAATAAAATTAATTGCGCGATAATAATTTCTTATTAGAATTAATATTTAAAATGACTTTTACAACATATCCCGTATTATATTATATTAATATGAATGTTAAGAGGATGCAATATTTTGATTCTAATCTATACTCACTTTAAAAATTATCTTCTTAGATGATTATCTTTTTCTCGCAATCCCCTCAATTGTATGTTAATACTAAAATAAATTATTTTGTAAATTTTTTCGGCCATTTTCGATCTAAATACTGATGTGGTGAGAACGAACTATTTGCGGTGATCTTAAGACATGTTTCGTTAATCGTTATACATATTCGTGATATCAATCGAAATTACATATTTTAAAATGATTACTGGTTTCATTAGTTTTTGAAGATTGCACTATTATTTTATTATATATATTGAATGCTATCACTATATATAACAAATATAACATATTATTTTACTGAAGCTAACTGAAGCAAATTTTCAAATAACAAATTGATATCCAACGATAAATAGGATATGATAGAGAATTGTAAAAGGCATTCCGCCTCAAAATATTTATATTAGAATTAATAGAGTGGTTTTTAAGAGGTTTTTAAAAGTGCTTTTGAAGAGGCTTCTGAAATAAACATTTTTATAAAAATAAATTATAGGTGATGTCGGAAGAATCAACTGAACTTGGTTGATTTTGACATTTTTCAATTTAACTAAAAAAATTTCCCGGTGTTGGCTAAGTCAATTGAATTAGTTTCAATTAATTGATTCAAGTTGTTTCAATTTTAATTTTTTTCAAATGAAATTTCGATATTTTTAAAAAAAAATAATTTAAACGGAAAATTTTGTTTAGTGTTCAGACGGTTTATTTTATGCTCTATTTTATTTATTTTGGATACACAAGTAAAAATAAATTGGATGTAGAAAAAAAATAAGTATGTATAAATAAAATATGGGCATTTTCATAAACAACCTATGACTGCAATGGCGTAGGTTGCAAGAAGCCCCTTTTATTTTAGGAACAAGAAGTCGGACAGATATAATTTAAAAAACGTACTTACCGATTTTGTAGTAGAATTTAAATATAGTAAACAAAAATATAAAAGTTCGATTTTTAGCCCGCCCCAAAAGACGAACCACAAAAACTAAGATGCCACTTTCCGGAACTTTTTTTATTTTTGTTTTGTTTTTTAGTTTCTATTACAATATCGGGGACTAAGTTTTTTAAATTTATGTTTGTCCGACTTAAAAAAAAACCGACTTTAAAATCGGTCCGACTTCTGATTCTTAAGATAAGGCTGGTTCTCCAAAATAACAACCAGTATTTATAAAAGTCGGTCTTTCATTTTCGACACAATGCATTTGGGTTCATAAATTTTCACATTGTATCAGGTTATAGGTTTTTTTACGTCATTTCCGATGTTATCCGAAAAAATGTTGCTAAAAAATGTTTGCCTGAAAATAATATTTAATAAGAATTTTCATATTTATATAAATTATTTAAATCTTTATTAACCTATCTAAATTATTACTAATTTTTATTTTTTTTTTAATTTTTAGAGCACAAATAGCTAGGAACAAACAAACACAATAACAAAATAATGCACAAATAAATGATACAATAATGTAAAGTCAAACACAAAAATGTAATTGTTTTTCAAAATCAACTCATTTAACTTAAACCAACACAAATTGTTTTCCCTCGACACCCCCCAATAGTTGATTCAAATTGACCAAAGTTGAAAGTAAAAAAAAAATTGATTCTCGCGACACCACCTTATAAAAATGTATTATTCTTTGATCTTTTGTTAGAAATCAGTTTTTTTTTTAATAAATTCTTAAGATGGAACCGATTTTTATAATCTAAAATATCCTCTGGAAAATTAAGAAGAATTTTGTAAACCTGAGTTTGTTAGAATATTTAATAAAATGAGTTTGTTACAAGTATATAATATGATACCTCTATCTAAAGGAGCGGAAAGATTTAACGGTGCTGCTTCCAAAGTAATAACCTTATCTAGAACATGTTTAGGATAACAAGTGTGTATAGGGAAAATTTTAAACTAGGTATATAAAAATTTTAACTTTGCTATTCCTGCTACAGACACCTTTTAAGGCAATACTTTATCTCAATCACTTTTAACGGTGTATTTAAAAAAAAAAAAACTCTGTAAAAAATCCTATAATTATTTCAAATATTTCAGAAAAAAAAAAACAACAATGTTTTAAAGTTTAACTGTTATACTAATAAATATGTATTGTATAATAAAATTTAAAAAGTTCTCATCTTAATTTAAATAAAAATCAAACATTTTAAATTTAATTGTTGTTTTAATTAATCCTTTTTCTTTAATAACCTTTAAAAAAAAAAAAAACTCAATATAATTCCAATTTACATTATAAAATGTAAGTATATAGAGACAATGAAAACAAAATGTTACCATATGTTTACACACAAACACTTAAACAAACATTGTGATATGATCTTTTTGCTATAACTTCCAAGAAAATTTTTTTTTTTCAATATTTAAAATAAAAAAAAATATATATATATATAAATTAACCGGTGTATGAGTTACTCCAACTTTTATAATGATAATTATTTTTTTTTTTTTTTTTTGTTTTTTTTTTTTTTACCACAAATAATAACAAACCAGGAAACTGTAAAGGATAACATAAATGTTTAACAACACACTCTACTTTGCATTACATAAGTCAGAAACAAAAAAAAAAAAAAAAAAAAATATTAAAAAAGAGTAAAAACAACTGAGCGAAAAAAAAAATTACAAACTCTCGAATTTGTAATTTTATTATAAAATACGCACGCTCCAAAAAAAAAAAAAAAACTTTTTTTCTAAAGTATTTAGGAATGACCGGCTTTTTAGTTCATTTATAAAACACAGTAAGAGGAAAAATGAGTCCAGTTCATTCTTTGTTCATATAGTAAAAACCAAAAACAAAAAAAAAAAAAAAAAAGAAATACCGAAGAGCAAAACTCAAATATTTACAATTCGTAACTACGAAGCAAACAAATAATATACAAAGGTTAAATATATATACATATAATATATACATTTTTATATATGCATATACAGTAATTGTTAGTATTCCGGAAATTTTCACTAAAAAGGATATTCGAAATCATTTTTCTTTTTTTTTCTTTTTTGTTTTGTAAATTTGATTTTCGTTTATTTATCCAAAGTTTAATTTTAATTTTTTGTTTTTTATTTCGAAATTTTTACAATTTTATGAAATTTTAATTTGAATTAAAAAAAAAAAAAATAAATAAAAAAAAAAAAAACATAAAATCAAATCATTTGAGAATATTTGATTTTAAACAGGAACACATGTCCTTTTTAATTTTATTTTTTTTTTTCTCCTTTGTATCATCAAATTTAATATCCTTTTTGATAAAAAAAGAAAAAAGAAAAAACATCAACTTTTAATTGAAAATTTAGTTTTGTTTATATAAGTAAGTATTCAAATAGTTATAGAGATTATTATATAGTTGAATGCGGCTGTTCGTATATAACAATATGAAATAAAGGAGCTCTATGGTGTTAGACAAAAAATTTTGATGTAACAAAAAAAAACAAAAAAACAAATACATTAAAATATAAATTCAAACTGATTTTTTTTATCTTATATAATACAAAGGCGATTCTGTTTATTTCAGATAGATATACGTTTTTAAAGAATACTGCGGTATAAAAAAAACAAAGCAATTTTGTAAAACACAATAAATTATATTTATGAAAAGAAAAAATTGATTACAGAACTCCAAAAGACCAATGAGAAAAATAATGAAAAATTAAAACTCATTTCATAAATTTATAATTTTTGTAGATCCTATTTACCACTAATCTCTTATATAGTTATATATGATTCTTCTATGCCTTTATTAGTTTAAAAAATGAATTCAATTTTCGTTATTCTTTTATTACCACATTATTGATTGTCATTGGTTATATTCCTTTTATGGATATAAGCCATTATATAATTCTCTCGTTATAGAAATCTGTTTCTTAGATCTATAATGAATATGTAATGGTGATTTTATAGATATTCTTCAATTAAATTTGTGTCCTCTGACAAATAGAGCAATGCGTAAATTGCTGATATTTCGAGTAAAAGATCTTGAGTATAAATCCCGGTTAAGTCAAAATATTATATAAAATATACTAATAATATAAATAAAATAAATGGTATATACATATACATAGCTAAATATAATTTAATACTTGTACCACAATTAGGGTTTGCAAATATCCCGGAAAATTTCAATCCCGGGATTAGGGATTGAAAAATGTATGTGCCGGGATCCCCCGGGATTCCCTTTTTTATTTTATCAATAATCATATACCATATGAATAAACACTAAATTTTTGTAAATCTTGTTATAGTATAGAGTAAACTCAGGATGAGGGAAATTATAGAACATTATAAAAAGAAATTTATTTTATAGAAATAATAAAGTTCATTTATTTTACTTTAAAAAAATCAAAATGTACATTTTAAATTATACTTTTAATTTGTTTATTAAGGTCAAATTTTCATTTTTGAAAATATAACCTTAATAAACATAAATTATCCAGAGTAACATCGTTAAGCCGACTCCGGATTTACATATTAATGGACTTATCAATACAAAATAATAAGATAATGATAATGAAAGAAGATAATGAAATGTTTTTGTTTTGTTTTTCTTATGATTTTTTTTTTTTTGCCCATAAATAATAATACGGTTTTCTACTAAAAGATTAATTAAATCTCGTCTACTAAATTTTTCTAAAAATTCAAAAAAAATCGTTAGAAAAAATGTATAAAAATAATTACTTTGATATCATGAAATCCCGAGGATATTATTGCGGGATCCCGGGATTTTGATTAGCCAAAATTACATTAAATCCCGGGATTGCAAACTCTAACCACAACCACACGCCTTAAAATAAGATAAATTTATTTTCTCATCACATTGTATGTGATGAGAGAATCAAATTAATTAAATAAATAAAAAAAAAAAAAAAGGATTTAAATGAGAATCCCGAATTGTCATTATCATTATGTATATTATTTGGAATTTGAAGAAATCTGAAGAAAGACCTGTTGTATTTAGTACATCAGTTTTTATTTAATGCAATAGATGTAGTTAATTGTATATGACGAATAGTTGTTATGATGTTGGAAAATTCATAAGTTGTTATTTATTTTGACTAATGAATATAAATTTTTATTTCAAAAATTAAATTAAGATCAAAAGACATATCAATTAGACTTCATAACATCCTATGACTCCCATTAAATAACTTCTGAAATTATTGAAACCGTATGATCTATGCCAAATAAAATACAATATTTTCTAAAAATGTATCATCATTTTATATCCAAAGGTAACAATAGAAATAAATTCATACATCCAACAATAATTATTCTAGTTTTGATTGATAAAATTAATAAAAAAATCTTTCATCTTTAATAATAACTTTAGTAGAACAGTAAATATTAATTCAAATTAGAGCTCTACCTAAAAAAATATTGTTTTTTTTTTTTTTTTTTTTTAAAGAATATCGTAATAAACCAAAGAATTTAAAATAAAAAGATCTCCAATTTAACATCAATTTATTTTATTTAGAATCAGTTTAAGGTATCAAATTATTCCTTAAAAAACTTGAATTATTTTTTTCTGCATATCTTCAATCAAAAAAATTTCTAAATCCATTGAAAAAAAAAAATTCACTTTTAATTTTTAGATGCTGACTATATATTTTTTTTTTAAAGATAAATAATTCCAACCTCATAAGAATCCGGCAAGTCATTAAAATATTTAAATATTTTCAAAAAAAAAAAAATCGAATCTCAATTTAAAGTCCTTAGCAAATAAACATCTATTCAATTTCAAATTTTAAAATCCATTTTATTGAAACTATTAAGTCTGATGGATTTTTTTTTGTTTTATAATATTAAAAAATCTTAAATCTGGCAGCATCCCTTTACAAAATTAAAGCAACTATTTCCAGTTTTTTTTTCAATTTAGAACACCTAAATTTTAAAAATGAAAATAAGAATTCAAAAAATCAAAAATAAGAGCATAAAATTCACATTACATTAAAAATTAAACATTGGCTTTTGAAAAAAAAAAAAAGGAGTGAATATCCTTACAAAAAAAAAAATTATGAACAAATAAAACAAAATAAACTTCAGAAATACAAATACAAAAAAAAAAATAAAATTGAAAAAATCATGTTACTTCAGCATTAACCTATTATCCTAAATTAACTCACATTATGACAAAATATTTTTCAATTTTTTGGTTTTGTTTTTTAGTTTTTGTATCTTTTCTAAAAAAAAAAAAGTTTTTTTTTAGAAAATAAATTTTTTTTTTTTAATATTAGTAAAACACTACTTTTTTTTTGAATCATACAAAAATATAAAGACATCTTTTTTTTTATAATGAACTCCTCCTGCAACATTTTTAACAAAAGTAAAAGCAAAAAAACAAAAAAAAAAAAAAATAGCTGCTGTTGCTGAAGAAAACTTTTATTCCATATACCTTAAAAATAAAAATTGTTTTTTCTTCAAATAAAAATTCAAAAAACAAAACACAAACGGAAAAATCAAACATAAAACGATAAACAAAAACAAAGTAAAAGTAAAACAGACCCAACTGGCACAAAGCCATCAAAATTCATATCCATGTGACACAATACAAAAAAAAAAAAAAAAAAACTAAAAAAAAAAATAAAAATAAAATTAAAATTTCTTCCGGCAAATCCTTGTTGATAATAAAAAAAAAAAATAACTCTGAACATAAAAAATATCAGTGGTTTTAAAAATTTTTTTTTATACCATCCATGAGAAAAGGGAAGAAAAATAGAAGATTTATATAAAAATATGTCTGAAAAATTCTGTTTCCATAGTTATTATCCTGGAGAAATTTATATTCGCTATCTGCAATGTCTTATGTACCTATTATATATAATATATAAAATAATCATACCCACAGGATGCATGATAATATCTTCAAAAATAAAATCTAAAGCATATAAAAAATATAGAAAATTCAAAATCTTAAAAATAAATTTGAGAAGAAACTTAAATATTTGGGACAAAAAATCGGAAGAAGGAAAAATAAATAAAATATATATGCAGAATTTAGTCTTAAAACTTAATTTTATTCGAGATCCTAATTATTTTTAACAGGCTAATGTTGCAATTCCAAAAAAAAAATAACAATTTTTTAGATACAAGATAGTAAGGAACAACAATTTAAGTACAGTGTATTTAAAACAAAAGAAAAAAAAATGAATTAAAATATCATAAAAAGAAAATGGAATTTATTCAGAAATTTCATGTATATTTTATTCCTTTATAAAATTTTGTAGTAATGGAAAGAGTTGTTAATTTTATTCGTATGTAATTCGAACATATGTAATTTTTTTTTTATAGATATTTTACTCAAGATTTATAATATTTTCGAGATTATATTTTTTCATATTTTGGATATTCAAAATTTTTTTTATTGTTTTACTTTTTCAGATATTATTGGCTAAGTACCGGAAATTTATAATCCTAACTTTTTTATTTTGGATAATTATAATCCATGTGATCATGTGATCCATTAATGCAACACATTTTAAGGTGTTAAAAAAAATTTCTAGAATACAAAAAATTGCAAAACTGACAAATTTAAAAAAATTATGTACTTATTACTTATCCTTTCATTATCCTTTTGCAATACTTAATTAGCAAAAAAAAAAAAACAAAATTCAAATCTAATTTATTTTAATTGAATTTTTTTTCTTCAAAATTTCAAAAATAAAGTTTTAAAACCATTGATTTTATATTTGTTCTTTTATAATGTTTTAATATTATTTCCTGTATCCAAAAAAAAATACATACACACAAATTTACAAACTTATATAGAAATGTGAAAAAATAATTTTTTTAGTTTTTTTTTTTTGATTTTTTTTTTACAAATATAAAATTTATATACCACAAAATTCTACAAGATATGGATGTACTATAGAATTTTCCCCACACATCTCTATTACTTTTTCTTTCTTTATTCCTTGATAAAAAAAAAAAAAAAATAATCATTTTTTCTTACTTATAGTTTATATTTGAACACATGCCTTTTTTTAAATATACATAACATACATATTTATTATATCTACAATACTTTCCACAAAAAAAAAAAAATAAAACAGTATCCTAAAGCATAAATTCAAGTATACTCAAATATACGTATGTATGTTTGTATGTATTTCATTTCATTTTTTTTTTTATTTAGTATGCCCAACTAAATGAAAGGTCATTCTCATAACATTTTATTTCTGGTACTGTATATATTTGAATAAAAACCTAAAAAAAAAAAAAAAAAAAAAAAATTAATATGAGGTTACCTGTATACCTGAATACCTGTACGTAGTACATATACCTTTTATTGTAGCACCTGGCATTTTATTTGACATATATTATTCACTATAAATATCTTTACATACAATACATTGTATTGTTATATGTTCCGATGGTAAGGTTTATTTAAAAGAACTAAAAAAAAAAAAATGTTAAATATACACAGATAATATGTAAAATGTATAATTATATATGTATGTATATATATATATATGTGAAATATTATGGAAAATATGTTAAGTGTAGTACAGGAGGAAGAAAAAAAAAAACAAAGGACTTTTCTTTAGAGAAAAACAAATCATTTTTTTTTTTTGTTTTTTCTATTTCTTTGTTTTTTCTTGTGGTTGAGAGTGAGAAAAAATGAGTCGTTAAGAAAAACAATGAATATATGTGTATATATAGTAAATATATATATATACATTTATTTATTTTATTAGTTTGAAATCTCAAATTGCAAAAAAAGAAGCAGTTGGTTTATTCATTTTGTTTTTTTAACTTTCTTATATTATCTATAGAAGGATCAAAAGGAAAGTATTGAAATCGCATAAAATTTATAAATCTCGATCGTTTCAAAATTTACCACTGAATCTGGAAACACCTTATTTTTTTTTTTTTTTCTTCAAAACATTGAATGTTTGTGTTTCTGAGTGCGTGTTGATATGGCTTTTATATTATGTAAATACAATAACTGAAGATGTAGAAGATGTAAACACAATAACTATAGGAAATGTTCAACCCCCCCCCCCCCCCCATCGAAACTGTCATCTTCAGCATCAATTAAAAACTGAAACTGGCACTCCAATTAAAAAACAAAACCGAATGTTTCTTCAAGAAAACTCGTAAAGTATGTATAGCTCTAATAAAATATTCAAGTTAATGTGCTATCCCACAAAAATATTTATTTATCTTAGTGTCGGGGATTGAGGAACATAACGCTGAAAGTATAAGTCGACTTCAGTTAGTGTTGACACAAATACAAATAATTTCACTATACTTAAGGTTTACCGGTTTTCGAAATTACATTTTAGTTTAAATGTACAAATTTTAATCTTTATATCGTTAACAATATATTAGGCGAGTTTCAATATAAAGGGTTAGAATATATAAGTGAAAGGAATTATTTTGATGACCGGAAATGATTCCGTTTATATTCAGAAGTGGATGTTAATATAAAAATATGTTTCCCAGTTTTTTGTTATGTTTTAAGTTTCATTATATGTGGGAAATTAATAGATATCAATGTTTGTGTTTCTTTTATTCAGTAAACTATTCTTTTCTACTTCCAATTACATCAGTATTTAAGAAAAATTAGATAGGTATAAATACGGTTATGTTTAATTTATGTTCCATTTAACAATTATTCTTTTTGTGTAAAAGGAACGCAAACAATTTTAAAATTAATTTGAAAATAACAATTTGAAAATTTCCGTTCTGGATCCTAGAATTTTCAGTAAATTTGAATTAAATTGCGTAATATGCAGATACATTTCATAGAATTTTAAAAGAATATAAAAAGGTACTACATAGGAATATATGCATAATTACATTTTTTTTGTACATATAGTCAGATATACGAAAAAGTCAATGGTAAAATATTCCGGATTTATTAGGATTTATATTCCGGATTTACTAAATTCTTAAATTGTTTTTAATGTGTTCGAAATTAAAACAAAGTCATTTAAAATATAAAAATTACAACAAAAGAAAAATAACTATTTGAATATTTTTTTTTGTTTTGAATAATTTGAAAATAAAATAAACTTTGAGGACATTTCTTAATTTCAAATTTAATATTTTAATTAATTTGCTTTCAAAAAACATAGAAATTCTTTCAAGCATTTTTACTGATTATATACTGGGGCTGCCTTTCCTTTTCCTTTTCCTTTTCGCCTAGTCTCATACTTCTTCAATAAATTTTCTTTTTAAAATACAAAATGTGCCGCTGTTCCGAACAATGATATTATATATACGTTATATAAACTGGGATAACTATTAGATAGCCTCTATTTATAGGATATATATATCTTTAATGAATTACAAAATTTAATAAATAACTAAATACAAGATGACAATTCTAAAAATGACAAGTTTGGAACGTAAAAGCGTTTAAAGAACACCCAATATTACAAATATTTTATTTTTATTTCTTTTTACGTATACGAATATTTATAAAAAAAATAAAACATAAACATTTGAACACGATTTCATTTTATTTCGAATGGGTATATCTTTTTTAAATTAATAAATACAAATGTACCTTTGTATAATATATACACAGTATGTTACTTACTACTTATATTGACGGTTGGTTGAGAGCAGCGTCACGATAGTATCACAACTTATAGATAAATTTAATAAATTGTATAAAAATACTTACTTATATCCGACTGATACATTTATCGTTATTTATCTAATAATTATATTCTATATATATATATATAAATTATATATACATATAATTGTCTAATGTTCAATTGTGGTTATTTTTACCTTTGTTTTGTTTTTTATTTATTCGAAATCAATGAATCAGAAAAATAATTTTCAAGGTAAAATCATTGGAATCCAATTTTTCTTTCTTTTTCGATTTTTTTTTTATTTTTTATTCTTCATATTATTTATTATTATATTTTTAAGTACATTTGAAGTTTATTTGGATTTCTTTTTCTTTTTTTTTTTATACATATATATATGCATACCTATAATTTTGTGTTTTTCGTTACTTCTACTCCGTGTTTTTTGTGTAAATCATTTTTCAATCAAAATTTTGAATTAACTTCCTTAAAAACAAAAAAAAAAAACAAAAAAGCGAATTCATCATGAATAACAAGAAAACAAAAAAAAAAAAAAAAAGATGAAGATAAATTTAAAAATAATAATAAAGTGGAAAACAAAAAAACAAAAACCAAATTAATTATAATTCTAGATTTTAATAAGGAACTAAAAATTTAAAAAGTTTCAATTTTAATTATATATTAATTCGAACGTATGAAAATTTCAGGAAATTTTTATTTAAAAAAAACCATTAATTAATCTAAAGGTAAAAATTAAACCCGCAGAGCAAGTGGTTGGGAAGTAAGAACAGGATGGTAATACTTATTAATCTAATTGTACCATGCATAAAAACATAATAATTAAAAAATAATTAGGGAAAGTTTTTCACCAATAAATTAAAACAAACAAAAACCTTAAAACATATTGATATATATATCAGGTTAATTGAGAAGAGTCTTTAGTTAACAAGATCATCAGCATATTGCAACTGAATTTGAAAGACTTAAGGTTCAATAACATATTTTTTTCAATTCAATTATAATTAATTTTCAACTTCTGACTCAGTTAATTCACATCCGGTATTTTATTAAATCAAAACTTTTCCAAGAAATTTGATTCCAATGTAAAACAGCAAATCTAACCTCTTAAACCTCTTTTTAGTTTAAACATTTAGATACTGCAGACTGCTGTTTGAAACGAAAAATGTTCTCTTATCATAACTAATTTATGAATTCAGATATATCTCATTATGTTGCAATGTTAAGATTTATTAAAGTCAAATTGTAATTGAAATTTAATTTATTTTTTAGTTTATTGCGCCTGCGACATAAATGTGACAAGGAAACTAGAAAGCCTTTCCTTTCCAATTGTGGCTGTAAATATCGTAGAGGATCACTTCTTACGACATGTGTGGTATTTAAAGCCACACTACTTCGGCGTTTTCAGCGTATTTTATATACTAGGCGACTTTGACCGCCAATTTAATTTACTAACAAAACTAGTATAGTAAACATGTAAATGTAAAACAGTATACATAAATACTATGTATAACTGGGTCACCTTTAAAGCTGCCAATGTTTGGTTATTTTAATGCTTAAGTTTCCATTGAAACTAATTTTATAATTCCTAATATATTACTAAAAAATAAAGTATATGAAAAAATAGGGGCCTCGGTGGCCTAATGGTTAAGAGCGTATAAAATACCCTGTAAATATCGAGGGAGTGTAGGTTCGAATCCCACACACATCGTAAGAGTTATTCTCCCTTACGACATTTATAGCATAGCTGAAAGGGAAAGGCTAAATAATTTCCTGTTCACATTTATGTTGCAGAGAAATAAACTAAAAAAACAAAATAATTTGTTTAGTAAATCTTTTTGAAAAAGTGAATTTTACACCTTTTTCACAATTTCATTCAACTTTATTTCCTTCTTTCTTTGGATTTAATACTTATCTATCTGATATTTATGTATACATATATGCAGGATGTCCTGGATTAACTTTTACATAGAGCAGGAGGTGTTTGGGAGCATTACAACAAACAAAAAATTCTATGGAACAAGGGGGTCTATCTTGAACCCCTAAGGATTTACCCCTAAGCATATTATAACTGTATATATATATTTTCACTTAAAGAAAGAATGTCTTTATTTAAAGTACGAAAGAAATATATGTATATATTTTTTGCATTTCTTTTTCTTTGCAAATATATATGTATAATCGATTTTCCTTTATTTCGTTCGATCTTATTTCATAGAGCCATTTTTTGAAAATAAAATAGATAATATTTTTTACGCAAGTTTTACTTTCTTTTACTTTATTTTTTTTTGCAGTTTTTATTATACAATTTAGTTAAAATTGTAAATTTGACTTTTGACATTTGACATTTGACATTATTACATGACACTCTCAAAATTCGGTGTAATTATGTAAAGAAATTTTTAAAAACTACTATAGTTATTTTCGAAGAATTTCTTCTTTCTTTATCCGTATATTGCTTCCGATTTTTTTTTTATTTCTTAATTTTTTTTTTATAGGGTCACAGCTTTAAATTGTCACTTTTTTTTCTACTCTGAAATTTTTCATTGAAACAGAAAAAATTCCAATGATAAATCAAATATTTATAAATAAAAAAAAAAGTTCTAGTACACAAAACAAAAAAAAAAAAAAAATAAACAGAACTTGGAAATAATAAACAAAAATAAAATATAATGTTTAAAATAAGTCGAATTATTCATTGAATCATTTTGTTTTTTTACTATTTTTTATGTTTTTTTTTTTTTATCTGTTTTGAAGAATTGGAATTTTTTAAATATCAAAACATTACGCTAGCAAAAAAAAATAAAAAACAAAAAAAAAAAAACAAATGAAATCGGAACTTTTTTTATTGCGTCATAAAACAACAAATTTTTTTTATATTTTTATTTTTGCACAATATTTTCAAATTTTAATTACAATATTAGTAGCTACTTTATTTATTAGTTAATATAAGAGGGTCGAAAGAAAAATGAAATAACTAAAAGAGAAATAATTAAAAAATTTTATTTAACAGAAAAAAAAAAATCACAAATTAACGAACTTTTCAATTAAAAAGTGAAAAGAAAACAAATGTTATTATTAATTACATAGTGAATGAATGAGAAATAAAAATGTATAATTTGAGAGCAATTTACGAATATTTTCGTTCGAATCGTTTCGCTTAATCTCGTTTTATTTGAAATTCACTCTTTGTTTCTTTTTTTAGAAAATAGAGAAAAAAAAAAATGTTTGAAATCCTTCTGATTTGTTTTAATAAGATTAAACAAAATCTGGTTTTCAATAATTTGGTTATGTTTTTTGGTATGGTCCTCAACTATGTGGAAAATCTAATTTTACAGAAAATCTAATCATTACAGTATTTTGTTTTTTAAGTATAGGAAATATGAACGTAAAACAAATATTAATAAGAGGTGTTAAAGGGTGGTTACGAAATTAAGTTAAAAAACTTTAAAAAATAAGAAGAAGAAATAGTCCTGTCGACCATTATACTATTATTTTGTAGTTATAATGATTGTTCCTTTATACAGACTATGAACGGAGGTGATTTTAGTGAGTAAAAATGCGATAGAAGGGTTTTCTTGATGTTTTTTAAAGATCTATATTTCCTGCAAGGAAAAAGACAATTTTTTTTTAGTGAATGTTCGAAGCCCTTTACTGTTAAAAATATAAGAATCGTTTAAAATTAGGATTAAGAAATATATGGGAATTTGGAAAATAACTTTTATGGTCAAAACCATGAATTTTTCCAAAATTCGCAGATATAAATGGAATTATAACGAGTATGTACTTAAAAACATACATATATACACAGAAGCACTTACATAGATTTATAAAAGGACTCGACCATAGGATTAATAGGTAGATGTGAAAAATAAATAAGACTTTACGTCCCATTACACATTCAATATTACTCAAAAAAAAAAAAAAACTTTAGTGCGTCTTAATATTGCACTAATATTACTAGTTAGATAACCAAATGTCCAAATTTATGTGAAAATCTCTATAGAGTCGGTATTAAATTCATTGTTTCACTCACAGTATATCAAACCAAAGACTAAGTTATCTAAAATCTTTTATTATTTTAGTTAATTTAAAAAATGTTAAAACTTTTACTTTTATACCAAAAATATTTGCCAATATCTTTTCTGTCATAGATCCAATAAGAAAACAAGAAATGATATATGTATAAATATTATGTACCTACAGGGGCGAAAGAGAGAATTAATAATATGTGATTCGTATGCGAAGAGCAGTTTATTTATTTTTAAAGTTTTAATTAACTATGATATAATGCTATGATATCATGTAACTGTTATATTATATATTCGATCAATACAGATTACATATATATGTATTATATATATTTATGTTTATTCTTATAAATTACAGTTCCTTTTTAGATTATCTTTTATACTTATAAATATTACATTTCATTTCAAAAAGTGAAATGATCTACAACTGTAATGTCAGTTTTGTGAGTCAGTGAGTCTGTGAAAATTTTTGGAAAAATATTTTATTTCACTTGAAAACTGATATTTACAGAAAATTTTAAATTTAAAACGAGCATTCTTAATCTTATTTAAAGGATTTCGGAAAGAAGCTGGTAAATCATAAATTCTAAGTCACTAACTTAACATTGTTATTTAAAATGAATATTTAATATTTCCGCTTTTCTATAGTCTGTTTTTAAGTATAAGAAACATATTTTCGATGAGCTTTTATATTCAGTAGAAAACAATATTTGATTACATATAGTGACGCGATTTCCGCGAATTCTACTATATTTAAACTTAATATATTACAATTTTATATTTTTACTTTATGATATATAGATAAAAATTTGGCTGCTTATTAAATATGTTTATAAAAATTATAATTGGTCGAAAGTGACATAAAAACGAAAAGAGTGGTTCCTTTTCTGTTGACAAAATGGGAGAAAAAGTATGAAATAAATCTATAAATAGAAAGAATTTATTCTCATATTTAAATCACTTTGATGGTAATGACGCACATAAAATAAACACTCATAGTGTTTTATACTACGAGTAAAATGAGTCAATCAGAAAAATTCTTTCTAATAACTTAGTCATAAAAGCAAAAAAAAAACCATTGGAAAATTTTCAATATAAAAAAAAAATTCTAGCAGAAACATATTTTGATATCAAAAGCTTTTGCTTATTTTAAAATTCTAATGATCGATTTAAAAATATTAGCTATATTTACCTATGATGTTTTTGTAATTTCCCTTACCCAATATACTCATATAATACAGAATTAAAATGACGACATTTAAACTTTTCATAAAACGTAATTGTTATTTTTAATAATATGTAATTGATGATTAGCATTAGTTATAAAATTTTTTATGATGTAGTTATTTGTAAACTGATTAATTTTAACTTATGATGTATATTTTAGCAAATTGGATATTTTCTTTAAAAAAAAGGTTAGAAAACTCTTTAATCCTTCAGCACTTCGATTACAAATGTATCCCACAGCCTCACAACCTACCCAAATGCGATTGTTTTAAACACGTTGCTGTCCAACAAATTAAAAATTATCTGTTAATCTATTCTTAAAAAAAACCTAAGACAGACTTAAAATATTTTCACTCAAAAATTTCCTTTATTGTTTGCGTTCCTTTTACAGAGTAAACTAATACCAACCTTTACAAAATTCCCAACTACACCAACCTTTGAGAAAGAGTAGAGAAAAATAAATTCGGTTATGTTAAATTAATGTTTCATTTACCAACTACTCGCAATTACTCGCAACTACTCTTTTCATGAACTTTCTTCAATTTTAAGGAAATCCTATATAATTAAGTAAAGTCGTAACCTTAATTTTTGCTTATATAATGCTAGAGTATATTGTTAAGTTTAAGTTTAGTGCGGCAGTTTTTCTTTCTTTTCAAAAAGTGGTTTTACTTTAACTTTTATTTTTTTTAGTGCTTTTCGCTGCCACATAAATGTAACAAGGAAATTACACAGTCTTTCCTTTACATTCGTGTCTGTAAATGTCGTAAGTGGAAATAACTGTTACGACATTTGTGGGATTCGAGCCCACACTCCCTCGTTATTTACAGCGTTTTTTGTACGCTCTTACCCACTAGGTCACCGAGTCCCTTTTCAATTTTAGTGTAGCAATGAAAAAACAAAGCAAATTCGCACCAGTGTCAAGGTTACAGATGTTTATCGAATTTTTAATTTTTGACTCATCTTAAACAGTCGGGAATACTAAAATAATGTTTAAGGTAACTTAGGCTTATTTTCATTATTATAA
This sequence comes from Poecilobothrus nobilitatus, assembly GCA_947095535.1. Lineage (NCBI taxonomy): Eukaryota > Metazoa > Arthropoda > Insecta > Diptera > Dolichopodidae > Poecilobothrus > Poecilobothrus nobilitatus. The sequence continues at coordinate 81,595,588 of OX352773.1, read as the reverse complement.
TTATTATTAATATTTTTTATTAATTGTATATTTACAAAATAATTACATTTACAATTTTTTGCACTAGTTGCCAAGGGCTATCGACTATTGCTTGTTCTCAACGATCTTACTCTTTTCAAAATTTCAATGTTCTGACTATAAAAGTTTCGGAGTTACGGAAGAACTAAAATTTTGCAAAATTTAGATTTCACATAAATTTAAATATTATATTCTAAATTGCGAAAAATTACCTATATAAAATTTTTATATTGAAATTATAAAGCTTAAAAATTTTTCCGGTGGGTATTTTTAGATTGAAAAAATATTCAGCAAAACTTGAGATATAAGCATGTGAAAATAGAGCTTTTTCCAACTTATTGAACATTTGTAGGTCGGTAATTGGTGAGGTTAAATAAAAAAAATGTTCTATAACAAAATTTTTTTATGAGATCTCTCAATGGTTAAAAGAGAATATTGAGAGATCCATCTACCATCTTAAACAGACTAGAAGTTAAGGATATAATTGTGCAGAGGAGTTATGAGCTGTTTAGATGACGTCATCACATAACGGTACTTTATATTTCCAAGTTTTCGAATATATAGCCCATTACGAGCGATGCCGCCATCTAGTGGCCAAAAAATGCATTACAAAATGTTCTTTACATTTTCTAATATTTTACTAAATCCATTTTTAAAATTTTATTAGAGCAGCTATTAAAAGTAGGTAACACAGATCTAAAATAAGTTTATAAAAATGTTTATAATAATCACAATCTTGATTGTCATCATAATCAACTTCTATATATACATATATTATGAGGTATTAAATGTATAATAACCTTTACTAATACGAAGGTGTTTAGTGAAAACCTAATGCCTTATAAAAGTTAAACATTATCCTAAAGAAGAATATTTTGCTTGTCGTCTATTAGTTAATATTAAATGAAAATATCAATCAATCAATCAATGGAAAAAGCTTTATTAAATCACTTTATTTTTATTAATAATAATTATCCTTATTATTATCCTTATCATAATTTTAGTTTAAATAATTATTATCATTATTATCGATTAAATTTTTGAAAAAGAAAATCAAATACCCAGAAGATTATAGTTTTATAAAATTCTTTTTGTTTTTGTTTTCTTTTTTGTTTTTTTTTTTTTTTGTTTTTTTTTTTTTTGTGTAATATTAAACCCATAAATGTACAATTTATTTAATAATGAGCTCAATAATATAATTCAAATTAACAAATTAGCTTCACAAATATGCATTTAACAAAACACAAAACAAAGAAAATAAAAAAAATAAATTCGATTAAATATTCATACAAGTATATACCAATGCTTGTAGTATATGTATGTATGTAAATATGTACATATATACAAATTTATAGTTATGTATAAATTCAACAAAACATTTAATATTATTGTAATAAGTATGTAAGAATATGTATACATATGTACATAATATACCTAATATATTTTTCACTTCTATTACACATCTCTTTATCGTCGTATCGTCCCTCAGAATCAACAACAAAAAAAAAAAACAAAAAAAAACAATTTCCCACAAAATTTTCATCCAATTTTATAAGTATGCCCTTGTCCGTGTTATGTTCATTGATATGTAAGTATAAACATTTATACATTTTAACTAGCATAATAAACCATTGATATACTACTTCTCTTCTCTATAAAATATGTACTTATATATTATATGTACTTACATACTTTACTTTACCTATATTCATACATAATACATTTTATTTACCTATTTAGATACGATTTAATGTACATATATAGGTATACATGTTTGTTTGAATGTAAATACTGCTTCTTTTATGAATATCCAAAATCAAAAAAAAAAAAATACAAGAAAATTATTTTTTCATATTCTATATCATTACATTTTACTCATATGATATGTAAAATGTATAAATAACAATATATACATGCATATCTAAAATTATACATCACATATTTATATATAATTATAAAGTTACGTATATGTACATATGTATATTACATTAGTAGAAACATTCGTGAAAAAAAAAATAAGTGTAAATAAATTTTTCACTTTGTGTTACTGGCAGATATTTTGTATATTTTTTTGTTGTATTAAAAAAAACAAAGAAGTTATTTTCTTTTACAGTAAAATCTCGATAAAATTTAATTTAAAAAAAAAGCAAAATATAAATTTATACTAACTAGGTACATACATTTTAATAAAAATTCTTCTTTCTTGGATTTATACCTAGTAAGATTTATAAAAGATTTTCGCACACTTCCCTCTGTATGTTACAATAAACTCTCGATGAATACAAATTTTTGCTAGGTAAATAATAAAATTTCTTTCTCTTATTCGCTCTCACAATTTCTAAAGAGCCTAAAACTTGTCAATAAATTTCGTATACTCTTCTCTTATAACTATAAAATTAAGTTTTTTTTTAAAGTAAAATTAAAATTTACCCAAAAAAAAAAAATCTGTAGAACTTAAAAATAGGGGCCTTGTTAGCCTAGTGGGCGGGTTTTTTTTTTCATTACCACTCCAATGAGGAGTATAGGGCATCCACTAAGTTATTTATTACTCATATTTGACTAAGCTTCAGTTTCGTGGATCATTAATTTCAAAAAGCGGTTTACTATTAATATTTTTAACGGATTACTCGGCTGTAGCTATTGTACAAGCCTAAAACGTTTCTTTTATTTCTACGCCATCTATTTATCTTATACAAGAATTATGGTTTTATTATTATTTTATTATATAGCTATTACAATATGATATTAATTATAATTTATAGGACATATAAACTTATTTTTAATTTAATTATATTCTACTAATTATATTTATAAGAAAAATCTATTATTATTTTTTATTAATCTATATGACCCAGTCGTGGTTTGAACCCGAAACCTTCCGTGAAAGGACGATGTCTTAACCACTACACTTTACTAAAAGAAAAAGACTATGCTGTTTTAGAGGTGAAATTCTTTTAGGCTATGCTTTTTTTTTGTTTTTTAAGAGATGAAATTTTCTGAGATCGCTTGTTTAATAATATTTTAAACTAAACATTTCTTTTCTTGACATCCCATCCCATACCTTTCCTGTTCTTTTGGATTTGTTGTATAAAATACTTTTTTTTTATTACATTTTTCCTTTCTATCTAGCCTTCGCAGTTTCTTTTTAAAAATGCATTTCCCTCTTTATCAACTAAACACTGTTAGTTAATTTGCATCAGAACCGTTTTGTATTAATCAAACCTATTCATAACTACATATATATGTATGTATTGTTCATTAGTCGCTATTGAAGAATCTTTTGAATCTGCATTTTTCTTAACTAACCCAATGTACATACAAACATACATACTACATCTGTACATTTAAATCAAATCATATATTTGTAATTTCATATGCATGAAATGAAAACTGTAAAAGTTAACAGATTATTTCCTAACTTAAATATTTTACAACAAGTTGTTAAAAAGTTTTTTTTTTTTTTTAAGTTTTACTGTACATAAAAAATCAACATATTAAATTATCTACATATACCTACATATTTATATATTAATATAAAAAAGCATAATGTTAAAACTAAAAAATAAAAAGAAAAAAACAAAACAAACATCCAATAACAAAAAAATCACACAACATTATTTTTTATGCTGTTAACATTTTACTGTTTATTTTTCATGTTAATAAAGATTAAATGAGGGTTCACAAAAATTTATTTTACAATCCGCATATAAAAATAGACATATTTATACATACATACATACATAATATGTATCTTATATTATATTATTGGTATAATATTAGGTATATGAAAATTTTTTTAAATAAAAAAACAATGTACCGAGTACGATTTAAAAATAAATAAAAAAATTAAATATTATAATAATATATGTATATCTATCTACATACAAATAAACATATGTATGTATGTATGTCGGTACAACAAACGCATTTAAAATATTAAATATGAAACCATATAAAAGTTTATCTTCTACATTTTGTAATGAAATTCGATTTAAAAAACAACAAAAATTTGCAATTGAAATTAAAATTTAATTTTTTTTTTTTTTCAAAATTAAATTATAGATTAAATTAAAGGGAAAATAATTAAAAAATAAATAAACAAAAATTCGATATGAATTTAAAAAGATTGCAAATAATAACAAACAACAAAATTATTAAAAAATTTTCATAGACATTTCACATATTAAAAAATCTCAATTTGTTGCAGATACATGATGCCAGCTTAATCAATGTTTAGCCTTTGATTAACATGACATTTCAGTTGACTTTAAACAAAATAAATTCAATTTACTGAATGATTGTTTATTTTGTATATTTCACGAATTATCACTTGAATAATAATTTGTATGTAATATATGTATGTATGTTAGTTTTGTGCGCTAGTGAGATGTTATATGTTATTTATGTTTGTTAATTATATAGTTCATTAAATTAATTATAATTAAATGTTACAAGAATGAAGCATGCAAATAATATTTTGTAATTTGAATTTATAATACAGAAGACGGTTATTTATATATGTATGAATGTATCTTCATGTTATTTATGATTCAACTCCTATGTATTATTATTTAGAATTTTTTAGTGAATAATGCTGTTGTTTTCAATCTGACAATTGCTTCTAAGACGTGTTAATTTATTAATTTTAATATTAAAAAAAACTTCAGCCATTTAGTTTTTTATCTTTTAAGTACCTATCATTCTTAAAATTGGTTTCAATCTTCGAAAATCACAATTCTTATTTAATTTTAAATTACATACATACATATATATATATGTATATATACATATATATTATAATCGGAATAACTCTAAAATTACTCCTTAATCAATGAGTAAATAAAAGGGATTTTTACCCCTTCAAAGAAATTGCCACTTCTAAAAAATAAATAAACTGCAAAACAAATAATATATCAATCACTAATCGATGTGATTGGAAGGAATTCAATTTGTATGTACCTATGTATTTACAATATTATAATTTTGAAGAATGTTCAACTAATTATGTACATAAATAAGAAAAAATGTGTGTCAGTCAGATAATCGTAGTGTTAAACAAACCATAGACTTTTTATAAATTTTTTTTTCACTGATTTTACTCATCAGTTAATTAATTGTTATCAAAAATGCATATATGTACTTAAGTATACATACATACATATGTATGTATTTATGTACATATTTAAATTAACTGAAACATTAAACCACAAAAAAATAATTTTTGTTTTTAAATATAAAATGATAGGCAAGTCATAGTTATTGTCCAAAAAAAAACAAAAATTATCTATGTGGGCTGAAAATAAAAGAAAACCACCGATGATAACAGTGTAAGTCTTAAGTGAAAAGAAAAAACAAAGCGTTCACACAACTCACAAACTTTACAAAGTGGAAAAAATTAAAACGAAAAAACATAGAAGTGAATAGAACACGAGAACACGAACTATGTAATAAATTAATAAAAAAATTAGAACACAATAAAATAAAAAAAAATAAAACAAGAAAAACAAATTAAAACACTTCTTTTTTTTTTATACAATTTTCATACCATCTGAATCTTTAAATTATGCCGCTAATGTTATGGGAGTACAAAAACAACAGCAAAAACAAAAAAAAAATCAACATTAAATAATTTTTTAACAACAAAATTCACTAATCTAAAAGAAAACAACAAAATCATAAAAAAAAGAGAAAGAAAACAAACAAATAATAAGAAACATAACATAGCATATTAGCATACATAAAGCGAGTGAATAGTGAGTGATTACGGAATAGTGAGTGCATCAGGTATCTCCCAAATAAAAGAGAAAATTAACATTAACAAAAAGAAAGAGAATTTTTGTGGTTTATTTATCATTCATAGTTAATTTTCTCTATATAGTTTTTTGTTTTTTTTTTTCAATATTTGAAATATACACAAAAATATTCACAAATGTACATCGATATACATAAAAGAACAAAGAAAAAACCTACAAAAATGATAGATTATCTATAAAAAAAACTCATCTTTTGATACCTACGTACATCCATGCATACATATGTACTTATTATCTTTTCAGTAGTTTCAAAATATCTCTTGTGTGGTTACATCCCTATACTAACCGGATTTTTTTTTTTTTTTTGCTCCTATAATTATTTTATTTTTATTTTTTCATAAACAACAAGAAAAATACCACTGAACTGAAATTGAAGGTGAATCACTTCTTCATTTTTGATTTTCTTCTGTTTTTTTCTTAATTTGTTTTTTTTTATGTTATCTGATTTTTATATGGGAATGTGCATGAAGTTTTGTAATTTTGTTTCAAAAAATATTATTCTCTTTTTTTATTAACATTTGTGTAGACTGTAGAAGCAAAAAAAAAAAAACAAAAACAAAAGACAAGCGACAGAAAAAAAAATGTTTTAAATTTTAAGAGTTAACAATTCTCTTAGAAGAATTTCTCTTAAACATTGATATACTTAAATTTTACTGGATATTTATTTATATTTTTTTGGTTTTAGATTTAGTATATAAATTAAAATTTAAATGTATGTATAAATTTAAATGTATATATTTACGAAACAAACTTAGTTTGCAAAACGACTAACACACAATGAAAAATAAAATGTATACTACATTGGCATGCTCTACATTTATAACAGTTTTTTTTTTTTAATTTTAACATTAAATTAAATAATAAATTATATTCAATCTGTAAAATAATAAAAGTACAGAGAGTTTACAATATGAAAGTGTTAACTGTTATAACTTATCACATGTACAGAATGAAACTTAGCAAACATGTGTTAGTGTATAGTAATGCGCATTGCGCAGTGTTATGCCTTATACAGTGAGTTGCTCATTTTTTCAATTTTTAACACACTTTTCTTTTATTTGCATTGACTATTCCGATATTTTCTCTTTTTGTCTCTCACAACTGAATTTTTTTTTTTGTTATACTCACGTACGTACTTAGTAAACTTATAATTGCTTATAATATGATCAAAATGCAAAACGCATTTTCTTTGTTGTACGGGTACCTATATATATATATATAAATTATAATCTATCATTTAATACTTTTATTTTTTATTCTTTTAATACGCTTGCTCAATGCTCAAATATTTATCCTCTCAGTTCTTCTCACTATGATTTTAATTGAGTTTTTTGTTTCTTCAACAGTTTTGTTGAACATTTGTGAAATAACACTCATAAAACTGTTAATTCAACTGCCGAGTTCCGACTTCCGTCTGAGTGCCAAATACCGATCCGATGTTATAATTTTACATTAAAATAAAATTTTATAAGATTTTCTCTTTTTGTTACTTTAATTTTTTAGTCAGTAACATAACATAACATAACATAACATAAGTAATGACTAATGAGTAATAAGTAATGAATGAACGAGTAAATACATTTTATTAATTTTTGTCTTTTCTAATCTCCTCTAAACTCTACTCTACATAATATTAGTATAGACTATAGAATATAGATTATAGAATATTATAATATAATAAATAATATACATACTTTAGATCTACTGCTTATTTAATTTTTTTCTCTTTTTCTTTATTGTTTGACTCTTCTTCAGTCTTCAGTCAGTTTTATTGTTTGAAATTGTTTTGAACAGTTTTATTTTTAGTTTTTTAATGTACAAAATAGGTAGGTACAACAAAAATTTTCTATAAAAATGTTATCTACGAATCTATGATATAAAATAAATACAAAATTAAATGTTTGGCAGATAGCAGAGTAAATATTGTACATAAATTGGATAAATGTTTAAGTATTGAAATAAAGTTCATGTTATTTTATTTGGCAATTAGGTACATAGGTACGTACATAATGTAGGTACATATATGGAAGTATTTATAAGACGTGTCGAATTTCGATATTCTTATTTTTTATAAATTGTAAATATTTTTAATCCGATCTATAGTCATATAATCATAATTATTAAGTAAATTTTCATTAAATTATTTGTAATAATTAGTAAAAAAGAAAAATAGAATCAAAATAGGTAGGTATAATATGTAAGAGAAAAAGATAACTAGGGGAAATTGTTTGTATGGAGATTAGAGATGGACTATAAATAAATTTATGAAATAGTTAATTGAAATTTTAATAAGTTTATATGTACATACATAAATACTATAAGATAAAAAAGATAAAAACAAAATAAAATAAGAAAAAAAAAATAACTTGTCTCAGACAAACAGTAGGTCTAGGTATAATATAAAATAAACATGTATACTTAATACTCATACTGTACTATAACACTGTACTGGTACACTACACTACAGACAACAGGCAGACTACAGTACAGTGTGCAATACTACTATATGATTTACCAGTTATTAAAATGAGAGAATTAAGTTTTTTTTTTTTTTATAAAAATTTATGTAAATATTTTGATTAATCGGTTGTACTAGATTATAAAGTGATAACATTTAATTGAAATAATAACTATGAAATGTTTTTTTTTTTTAAACATACGCACATATGTACATATGTAAATGCATTAACAGACATAATTTGAATGAATATTCAATAAATATAGAAACCTACATGTGCCTATTTACATATTATATATTACATTGATATGTACCTAACACCTATGTATGAATGCAGATATATAATACATACATACATATGTATATTGTATAATTAATGTAGTTTACATAGGTTAGGTTATATTTATTTTCATTGAAGTAGAATAAATATAAAAAATATCCATACCTAATTACATAATCCATATGTAAATATATATAGTATAGGTAAGTATACATAATGTACGGCTATTTTGTTATTTATTTTCACTAGTTCTTATGCATATGTAGGTTAGGTACATACATTTCTTATATAATAACTGGTCAAAATTTGGAAACCTTTTCCAATATTGAATGTGATCCTTCAGTTTTTTATAATTAAAAAATTAATCTTGAAATTCTTTTCAGTAAAATATAGACAAGACAAAAAGAGACTTTAAAATATAGTAAGTACATACCTATAAGTACCTTATATACCTTCTATTTTTAATCATTTTGAAAAAGACCTGAGGCCGGATTCCGCAACAGTGCAAATGAGAAAATTTGACAGTTCTGGTGGAAATTTTCAGTTTTCACTGATTTTCAATTCTGCAAGAGAGCGAATGATAAAATTTGACATTTAGTTTGTACGGTGCGAAGTTTTTTAGCCAAGTATTTATCGGTGCAAATGTAAATGAGTATGCAAACGAGAAAGACAGTACTTTTGTTATTTATAAAAAAAAAATGGAAAATTATATACATACATTGTATGTAGTTAGTATATAGTTCAGTATAATAACATTAAATTGTTTTGCGCACATTTTATATATTTTTTTCATTTTATATTTTGTATTGAATTGAATTTTTATAATTCATTCAGCATTTCAGTTTTCATTCACGCTTGCGGAATTGAAATAATGTTGCAAGCAAATGCAAACTGTTGGTGAGAATGAAAAAAGTTTACATTCGCATCAAAAAACTTTACACCGTTGCGGAATCAGGCCTCTGTCCACAAACATCTAGCAAAATTGAATAAATTTTCATTTTAGAAAGAATTTGCAAATTTTAAATTGAATTTTTTGTTTTTATTTAATTCGTATTAAACCAAGATCGTGTAAAAGTAAAATTAAAATTAATATTTATACCAATTTAAACATTAATACATATGCATATGTGTACATACATAATATGTATATGCATATTTATATTAAGTAAAAAACAGGTAGTCTAAATTGTATTTTTATCTAAATTTATCTACTAGATACATACATATGTACATAAATATTTATATCATGAAACCATTCATAACTGTTAAATATTATATTTGTCGGAATATTTAAAAAAATTAATAAAATTTTTAAAGTAATCTTTTTATTTCATTTTTATTTTTGGTTTTTTACTTTTATTCGCTTTTTATTTTTACGCATACATTAATGTATAAGGTAGGTATTGTTTTCATACTAAAAAAATTTGAACTCGAGATTTTGGCAAAAATGCACTACTCCGGACTCCGGTGCGTAGAAAAACGACTGTAAACATTTTTTTAGTGTGATGCTGTGTGTGTGTGTATGCTGTGAGCACGTGTACAGTCTAAACGAATTTTTTTAAATTTCATATTTAAGGTTTTGACGTAAATATTTCGGATTAATAAGCTTTTGGAACAAATCGGACAACCGAAAGTGGTAGTTCATTTGTGTTATTTGTAAGTATTTTTTCGAATATTTCGTAACAGGAAAGTATTAAGAGAAAAATTATTGAGAAAAAGTTGTTACACAAGTAAAGAGGAACAACTTTGCCATAGAACATTTTTTGATCCAACTAACTTTTATTTTTTTTCTAAGTCCAAATTTCATACATATTTATAAACACACCATACATATGAATTTATATGAACAAATTTTTTTTTGATCTTAAATCAAATTTGGATCTTATTTTTTAGATTCTCTCTCTACGCGATTGCCTGTAGAAAACCAGCAGTGGCCTATGCAAATGTATATTCTCTTGTTGAAGACGCAGAATTCAAACTGTAAAATTTTTGTTAGCAGATTCAATATTAATGTTCTGTTTGTTTTACATTTGTTTACAGTTTTATTTTATGGATCTATGAAGAATGAATGAATGTGCATACATTTATTTTTACTATTAATTCATTGCTTATTATTGTTATTGAATAAAAAATGTTGTTAAATTATTAGAAGTTATTTTGCTTTGATATAAATTATTGTGTAAAAAAGCTATGAATTTTGGCATTATACTTTTCGTGCAATAGCAGTCGGTCCTGTGGTGGAGAGAGCTGATTTTTTGTTTGCTTCTATTCATCATTCAGTCTTTGCTTTTTTTAAAACTAAATGAACATAAAAAGACAATAAATAAATCCATAACAATTGTTTTTTTTTTTTTGTTTTTAAGTGAAAGTGTTTTTAAAATTGAAAACAAATAAAAAAACAAATTACCTACCTACTTACTTATTATATTGGATACAAAAAAAAACTAAGAAGAATTGAAAAGTGCAAAATTTGGGTTTATAATAATATAATAAGAGTTATTCTTTTAACAATAGTTTAAGTTTAAATGATCAATTAAATCATATTAGATTTTAAAAAAAACTGATAACTGAGATGTTTTATACTTAAGTAGTCTTAAAAAGTAGATCTCTGTAACCGGATGTGAGTCAATTTGTATTATTATCATTGATGATAACAATAATAATTTAAACTAAGCCAACCTTTTCAAAATGTAGTCTTCACTTATCTTAAACAGATAGAAATGTGCATGGACAAATATTATTTATCTTATCTCATTATTCTGCTGAAAATGAATTGAATAAAGGTATTCAGTGAACAAAAATCTTAAATAATAAAATATCAGTCTCAAGCTCAAGTAGCTTATAACCTGAAGTAAATATATTTTTAACTTATTTTGTCTAAAAATATATTTTTATTTTATTTGAACTGTGACGTATCTGGGTCATAGATTTCATTAAAGTCAACTAGTAAAATAGAAATGAAATCAAAATGTTAATTAACGACATCTATTGTATCTTACAAATGTTGATCTTTTTAATAAATACATACATACATAGTATTTTTTTTTAATTTAAATTAAAAATATTTAACACTTCAATTTTTGAGTTTCTTTTACTATTAGGTACCTAGGTACCTATATAAACTTCTTTCTTGGGTATTTGACATATTGATATTGGCACAGTTTTCAAAAAATAATAAAAATATTTTTCTTAAAATTTGTTATGTAAAAAACTTGTGAAAAATTAAAATGCATTTTTTTACACTTTTAAGATAAACTCTTATTACGATAACTCCTTAATTAAACGATTAAAAAAAACTGTTAACACATGTATAGTAATATAAATTTGAACCTTTAAGTTTTGACTACCTGAAATTGGTATCATGTGGTGTCAAAACAGGTGCCTAAAATTTTCAATTGTTAACCCCTAATAATAGCTGTAAAAGAGAGGAAGCTATAAAACCAATTCTCTGAAGTAACCTATGTGTGCTAATTCTGACAAAAACGTACTGGGGATATGAAGGTGCCAAAATCTTGCAAATTTTATTTTGAAATAACGGTGAATTTAATTACTAAAATGTAACAAACAATTTGATATTAATTTACAAAGCTAAAAAAAATGTCCCACCCCGGTTGGCCTTTTTTAGATTGAAAAAATGTGTTAAAAAAGAGAAAACTAAATAACGGTAAATTTAGAAAAGTTTCTTCTGTTATTTTTCCCATTTTTAGTTCAATATTTGTTTTGTACAAAATGTCAAATAATTTGGAAATTAACTGGCGAAAAAAAAAAATCATACCAGTTAAATAGCATTTAATATGAGTTAGTAAAATATTTACATGTATTGCAACTTTTTAATTAAAGTAGAATTTTTTGATAACACTCAAATGATAATCTCCCTCCATGGAATTAAAAATATGATTTTTAGTATTTATTGTATTTGAGAATATAATTATGCGTTTAACCTTTAATGATTTTAAATCTGATATTATAATTAGGTATATTTTATATATTCATATGTGTAGACTGTTGACTGTTCATATGTATTTGTATGTAAGAAATGTATTCAATATTATAAATATTATGAAATTTGATTAAGATTAATTGACTGATGAAATATTTGATATTTTGTACGTCAACCTTAAGTAACAAATTCACCTATACAGTTCAAAATTTTTATTAAATAAAAATATACATACGTATGTATATTTGTGCGATCTTATCGCTATCATGTTTATCATTATTATTTGTTTGATAAATTATCGTGTGGGAAGCGATAATTTTGTGTTATTTTTTTATTACATATAAAATCTATAGATATTACAGAAATAAAAAAACGATTTTAATTAGGATTTATACATATGTATGTAAATAATTTTTCTTATATACGCGCAATAATGAAAGAATTGGAATTAACCTTGATATTCTAATGAACTTAGATATTTTCAGTCATCCTGATTTCGCAAATACTTGTTATGAATTATAGGTATACGCAATAATCATAACAATCGGGAATATCCCAGAGTATCGTTCCAGGTATTCTTTAATTTAAAATGTGTATTAACGCCATGAAATATACTTAGAAATTGTTAAAGAAATTAAGTGTCTTGATCATTTTATCGATAACAAATTGAACATTAAAAGATAAAATATTTTTGTTAATTTTTTCTTCAGAATCCGGAAACAATTCAAATATACAATATAATGATAAAGCTAGATTTTTAATATTCCTTTATAGTCCATTATTGTTTTTTTTTTCTTAAATTGAAAAGAACGACTACAAAAATTTGAAAGTAGAGGAATGACAACAATTTTAAAAGCTAATGTTTATATTTTAATTATTATTGGAGCTTTAGCTCTATTTTATAGATGTATGTAAATAATGAAACTTGTTCTATTGAATTGAAATCAATAATGTATTCCTTTAAACCAATTCCTACTCAACACAACGGAAGCCTCAAGGGCAAGTGTAAATTTCCAAGTGGTTTAAAACTGGATATGGCAACTCATAAATCACTACTGTTATAACACATTTATTGAAACTTATTTAACTGCTAAAATTTGGAATATGCATTCATTCAACATGTTCCCCTTCAATAAAAATTTTCCATTATAGGTACAATTTGATCTTTTTGACAATTTTTCAAAAAGAAGCTGTTAAGGTGCGTGTCCAACTTACCTATACCAACTATCCTCTATTTTCCTTCCTTCCCTCTTTCTAAAACTTACAATAATTTTTGATAGAATTTGGCTGACGTGAAAAAAACAAAAATAAAAAATTAATACTATGCTAAATACATTACAGTATAGTATATTAAATACAGGTTTAAATTACGAGCACAACCCCCCTCCTCATTATCTCTGTTAACTAAATACATTATAGTCAGGATATACAGCACAATTTTCTTAGAAATATATCTATTCAATTTTAATTTGGGATTCTTTAGTAATCGAAGTACTTTTAAATGTGGTCTTAAGGCGTTGTATATATTGAATGTAAAAGCAGAAATAAATTTCAAAAGAAAAAATGCACTCGTATTAGAGTTTTCTATAAGTTTTTAAGATTATATCTATAAAATAAAATATTGTCTAAAATAAAATCTAATAAGTACATAAATATGGGGCCTCGGTGGCCTAGTGGGTAAGAGCGTATAAAATACGCTGTAAACACCGAGGGAGTGTGGATTAGAATCCCACACACGTCGTAAGAGTTATTTCCCCTGACGGCATTTACAGTCACGCCTGAACAGGAAAGGCTGTGTAATTTCCTGTCCACATAAAAAAAGTACCTATATAAATATAAACGAGCAAATTAAATTTTGAAATGAAGTTTTTGCAATCGATTAAAATAAGTTTTCCCATATAAAAGTTTTTTATTATAAAATTTTTGGCGCAAGTGATTCCTTCTACAACAACAATCTACAAGTGTTATACTTAAAAACAAAATTATTTTTCATATTATTATAGAAGATGATAAAATATGGATATTAACATTTTTTTTAAATGTTATTTTTGTAATAACAAAATGTACCTACATATTTTTAGAACACTTAACCGAAGAAAAATTGACAAACTGTTATAAAAAGATTAAAAATGAAAAATATTTGACAACTCTACAGTTATAATGTCGGATATAAATTTATATAACAATCAAATTATAATTAATTGTTTCATTTACACCTTACAAATACTGAAAAAAGTTTTCTAATAACTAAGAGGGATTTAAGTAATTTTTTCCAGCTTTAAGTAGAATATTTTTTATTTCTTTAATATGTCCATAGAGCATTTTATACCTTGTGTTTATTAACAATTACGGATCATTGATTTCTCAACATTACAAATAATATAATGAACATATTTGTATTAATTTAAAATAATATTTTAGCAATAATAGATGTAAAAACAACAACGGTTAAAATAACCATAACAAGTAGGCATTATAAAAAAAAGAAAATAAAAAAAAAACAAAAAGAAAAACATTTTAGCAACATTCCATCATCACATAACACGGTTCATCTCTCTGATTTATTTTTTTTTTATTATACACTTCATTTGTTGTTGTCTTTTTCATTTTTTTTATACATATGTATTTACAAAAACTTTACTGCTTTTTCAATTGTATCTATATATATTCTATTACCCCAAAAAAAAAAAAAAACAATTTTCTACCTACAATAAACAGAAAAAGAAAATAAAAATTGAAATAAACGACAAAATACTCCACGAAAAATGTAAAGAAAAATCTTTAGGTAGGTAATACGCTTTTGCATTCTCCAATGAATATTTTTCAAGGTCGTTCAACAACTTTATTACACATAACAAAATATAATAACAACAATAACAATAACAACAACAACAATAGCAAGAGTAACACTACTATTAAAAAGCAACAACAAGTAGATAAAATATACGAACAGCGGGCAAAAATAGCTACAAAAAAAATGTGAAAGTGATTTTTCGGTTTGGTTTTTTTTTTGCTGTTTTTTGTTTTTGTATGCTTTTTTTTTTCTTACTTTTAATTTTTTCACGGTTTTTTTTCCCCGATTTTTATTTTATTGTGATTTTTTTTTGTGAATAAAAAAATTTTTAAAATTGTTTTTCTTTTTTTTAATTTTTGAATTTATATTAGCAGTTTATTAAAAGTATGATAAAAGATTAGAAAAGTTGTGAAAGGTGTAAAATTTTCAGTTTTAATATAATGAAAAGTTTTTTTTTGTAAAAATGTAATTAAAATGTTTCAGATTTTTTTGGAATAAAAACATTATTAATTAATTTAATTTATTAATTTATTTATTACTTAATTCAAGTATTTACATATTACATTGCACTGTAGCTTCCTTTTTAGCACATTCCCAAAAAAATTTTGAAAAAATGTGCCTATTATTTTCACTTTGTGTGTCCGTCCTTCTGTTTACGAAATTTCTACACCGTTAAAGATAGAGAAAAAAAATTTAACCTTGGGTAGAATGTCATAAAAAAATTAAAGTTGTAGAACAACTTTTTGATGTAGCCCCATCCGTTATGGAGCTACAGCCCCTCAAATTTTGAAAAAGTCCTATTTTTAAATACGTATATCTCATGTTCTGCTTAGCATTTTTTCAATCTGAAAACACCATTCGACTTTTTTTTACCTTTGTAAATTAATATCAAAATTATACATTTATTTTTTAAAATTTAGTATTTAAATTTAGGGTTATATGAAATCCAAATTTTGCATGATTTTTCTACTTTCTCCGCCATGCTTTTAAATAGGGCCTTTAAATTTGCGGCAAGAAAGCACTTTTGAAATTAGTATAAGTTTTCTCAGAAATTTTTTTGAACCATCCACTGTTTATGCACTATTAGGGTTATTATTACGGTTTAGAATTGTGACCCTGCACCAAAAATTGAAAATTTGCTATTTTTAAACACCTGTAATTTAGGCACCTATAAACATTTTTCTTCGGCAAGGAATAAAAATTGAAGTTTCATTAATATATTTTTACGTGTGTTAACCGTTTTTCTTAATTATATAGGGTTCCAGATTTACAGCCTCACAAAATTGCAAAAAAGACCTATTTTCACATTTTTTCTTATTATATGAAATTTTCAAATTTTGGTGCAGAGTCAGTTCTGAACAGTTTGTATTGTCTTTTAGAAATGTGCGCTTTCAAAACCCGTTGGTTTACACTCTGTCTTATTTATTATATGATTATATTCTATAAATGTCCAATTGATTTAAACTCGCCCTTTAACATTTTAAATTAGTATAGATGGTCCATACGATTTCTTCCGTACAATGGTCAATGATCAGCACAATTAAATGTATAGTCCTATTTATTCGAAAAATAATTAAAGTTTTTTCTAAGACAGGTGAGAAATAGGAAGCTTCAAAAGACACCAAAAGCTCTAAGTCCCTTTATTAGATTTTTTGCCCTTGCCTCCATTAATTATTGGATTAACCAATTTTGTGAGAATAGAAATTTTTTGGGACAATAAGACCAGTTGGGTGAGGTGAAGTCGGAAAGGTTGAATTTTTGGAATAATTTTAATTAATTTTCAAAGAGAAGTTACCCAAATGATATTTGCAGAAAAGACAAAAAAACTCGTGCATTTCGGCGAAAAAATAAATGACGTTAGGTCTTTTATGATTTCATTATCATTAATAACTCGTTTTTGTATCCTATTCATATACTGAAGAGTACTATTGAGAATACCAGCAAAAATGTTAGAACTTTATTCAAGTCTTGACTAAATGTCAGATTTCACCAATTTAGCTTTTAAATAAATTCAAAAATTTAAAGCAAAATTTTGACTTTCTAAAAATCATAATACATGCATACATAATAATATGTACATAAAACCTGATGAGCTGAACTTAATCATACACTGTGTTCAACTATTTTAAAAAATATCCAAATAAAAAAAGATAAAAAGCTGAAATTTTTTAAACTAAGTTTTTGAAATTATTAGTAAAGAAAGGAGCATTGTATTTATGGAATATAATAATTTAATAAAAAGTTAACGTCCAAAAGAAGTATCAAGCAATTATTCAATTTACAAGAGATGATATAGGGTTAAATGCATAAATATAAATCTGAGCATAAAGTTAAATTTCATATTTTCAAGCAAAAACTACACTTGAACTCGTAGTTTTTGTTTAAAAAAATGAGTTTTGAGTTCAAGCCCAGTTTTATCCATTCCACCCATATTTTTTTTCTTTATTCTATAGGTATATGAAAATAGTTCAAGCATATACCATTATCTTTGTGATACGACTTAAAGGAGCTGAGCTAGATATAGACTTCAGTGTAGATATAGACTTCGGATCAAAATCTGAGTCGAAAGAATTTTATGAGTCGATTAAGCCATGCAGCAGCATATATTATGTTCTTACAGTTATCCTAGAGTTGATACATTCTATTCTACTCTCTTTCTCGATTTTTAGTAACTCTTCTATAGTTTATTTTAGCCGTTATTTATTATTTGTACTAGCTATTCTAAAAGATTATGAATAAGAAATACATTTTACTATATGAATACAAATTCATAGTATTTGTGCGTCATCTATTGTCCAGAAGAAGAAATACTTACCTATATACATTCGAATGTACTTATATAATAATTTTATTAATTTCTTTTAATAATTTTATTAATAGGTATGTTATGTATTTTAAATTATATATTATTGTTTGTGAACAAGTGATTATTTGTTAATCCGAAAAAAAATGAACCTGTGAATTTTTTTCGAAATTTTCAAACAAAATAAAACAACAAAACCTTTTATAATAAAATTTAAAATAAGATAAAACACGCCGGAAAAATGAAGTTTAAAATATAAATAGGACATACATACATACATACTTATTATTTTTTTCTCTAAAATTTGTGTAAATTTTTTATATGAAGAAAACAAAAAAAAAATTTTTTCGAAACTTTATAAAATTTTCAAGATTTAATATTGTGCAAAGTATTTCCGGCTGTTATTTTCTGTTTTTTGTTCTTTTTTATCTTGTCTTTTAATTTTTTTTTTTTATTTCATTTGTATTTTATAGAACTTTGACGCCAATATTTCGCTTTTTTTTTTTTTTTTTTTGTTTGGATGACTTTAGTTTAATTTTTCTATAGAATTTAAAAAGAAATATACATTATACATACTACAAATATACATACATACATTACATACATAATATGTAGATTATAGTTATCAGAAGTATTTAACATACATATGTTCGTAAATTTATTAAACTTCAAGAAAAGAATATTACAATTCACAACAATGAACAATACAACATTATTACAAACATATATACAGTTAATATTAGTGTACGTATGTGTGGAAGAATTTCATACAATTTTAAGAAAAAAAAAATTAGTTAAGAAAAAATTATATCCTATTATTTTACATGTAAAATTTTATATAGAAATGGTGTATGAACTTTAGTTTTATTGGCAAGGTCAGAAATCTGAATGAACTCGAAGTAAATTTAAAACAAAAAAAAAAAACAATTTTTTTTTAATGAAATATTAATAGACTTTATGATGACATTTTTGTAGAGAATTAATTAAAGCTGTAAAATAAGCAAATTAATTAAATTTAATATATAAGCATGTATATGTATGTATAGGTATGTAAATATATAATATAGTTTATAAATAACTGAATAAAATATCCAGAATTATACAGCTAGGATGTGAATATAATGCTATCAATGTTATTAATTTTATATTTTATGTATGTATACGTATGTATGTATAATGTTCCTATGTAGGTACATAGTTATGTATATTGTCAATTTGTGTATGATTTGAATTGGCGGTTGAACCCAAAACCTTTCGAATGAAAGATTAGCGATTTTTTAAGTATAATGCACCATTGCTCAGATTCTAGTTTATTTTTAATCATAAGTTTGAAAACTTTTCTGAACTGTCAAAACAAAATGATAATGATGATATAGGTAATAAACAACTTTTTTTTTTTTTTTAAATGTAATGGTTAATATATATGTAGATATATACTATAATAACATAATAATGGTCTATTCAAAATTGTCATATTATACTCCACTAATATGATAAAATAGATTTGATATAACAAATATGATATAAGTGTACATATAAATTTTTAAAAATGAATAAAGCGTTCATAAACTGTATAAACTTTTATTACTTATATGATTTTTTACTGTTTCACGTTTGATCTAAATATGAATTTTTTATTACAATTTTAACTGTAATATGAGTTTAAAACAGCTTCATAATGTATAAAGTTCTCTTCTATTTCCTTTCCTTTTAATATATATTAATAATTCAATAAATTTTTTTTTATAGAAATTTCAGAAATTTTTCTTTTAAAGGTTATGAGAACGAAAATGAAAGCTATAAAAGATTGTCCACATATTGCACATTTGCAATTATACAAAAGTAAAATTTTTTATAATTCATCCAATAGAACTATCGATTAAAGCGCAAAAAACTCAAAGTTCAGCCGTCATTTTAAGACGGCTTTTAAATAAAAAGTAGAGTTGAACTTATGATTTTGTTTGAAAATATATGATTTCAGCCTCAATTTTCTGCAATGACTGATGAAACAAATAAAAAAGCAGGAATTCAAACATTGTTAAAAATTTCACTTTTTATACTTAAACTTGGTTGTAAACTTGAGCATAAACTTGGATTTGTCGCTAAAACAAACTATTACATAATTGGATTTAATATTTTAGACAAATGCATAAGTTAGTAAAAATGATGAACAAAGTTTTAAAAAACAACAAAATAAATTGTAAAAGATACAAGCCAAATTTTAATAAAAATGAGAAACTAACTTATAAAATTTTTGACTTAATATGTTACAAAACGGTTACAAAACAAAAGAAACCATGACTTCATATGTTGTAACATAACACGAGTTTGCAAAAAATTTAATTCGTCTGTTGAATTATTAGAGTTATAAAATTAAAGAAAGTTTAGTAGTTAATAAAATGCTAACATTAAAATTTCGTTCTTCTCAAATGTTTTTCAAAATTATCTAAAAAAAAACAAGGTAGAATGTAAGCCAACGGTTTTTAAAAGCGCACATTTCCAAAACTCAATACAAACTGTTTAGAATATTGTGACTTGCACAAAAATTTTAAAATTTAAGAAATTTTTTGTAATAAGAAAAAACGTGAAAATAGGACATTTTTGATATTTTGAGGATTATTGACCTTTCATTTTCATGTCTTGCCGAAGAAAAATTTTTACAGGTGCCTAAGTTACAGGTGTCTAAAAATAGCAAATTTTCAGTTTTTGAGGCGTAATAACTCTTAAGTAAGAGAGGGTGCTACCAAAAAATTTTCTGAGGAAACTTATAATAATTCTAAAAGTTATTTCTTGTCTCAAAATTTCAAGCCTCTGTCTAAAAGGTTGCCGGAGTTATGAAAGTAGAAAAATCATGTAAAATTTGGTTTTCACATAACGGTAAATTTAAATACTAAATTTAAAAAAATTGTATAATTTTGATATTAATTTACAAAGTTAAAAAAAAAACCCGTCGAATGATGTTTTCAGATTGAAAAAATCTTAAGCAAAACATAAGATATATGCATTTAAATATAGGGCTTTTTCAAAGTTTGAGGGGCTGTAGCTCCGTAATGGGTGGGGCTACATGAAAAAGTTGTTCCACAAAATTATTTTTTTTATGAGACCTACCTATGGTTAAAATTTTTTTTCTCTATCTTTAACGGTGTAGAAGTTTTGTAAACAAATGGACGGACGGACGGACAGAGTGAAACTAATAAGCACATTTTTTCAAAATTTTTTTGGAAATGTGCTAAAAATCATATTTCTCTTTTTAACTCATTTTCCAAAAAAAAACAAAAATACTTTAAATTTTCTTATCAGTTTAACTATGTCCGTTTGCCTGTCCTCCTGTTTACCAAACTTCTATGCCGTTTAAGATGAAGCAATGATATTCCAACTCTAGATAGGTCTCTTCAAAAAAAAAAAAAAATTGTTTTGAAACAACTTTTTTATGTAAACCTCTCCATTACGGACCTATATATCTGAATTATTATACTTAATGTTTTTATGAAAAAATTTGCAATTTGGTAAAACCTTCATATCTTCTCCAGAACACTTTTAGTCAAAGCTTTGAAATTTAATTCTGACAATAAAGTTTTTAATGTCAGAAAGATTCTTGAAAAAATGTTTGGACTTCCTTCCGTTTAACAGCTTTGTTAATGCTAAAAAAAAATTAAAAAATTCGCTACTTGAACGTGTAACTTAGACACCTCTGAAAAATTTTCCGTACAAGTAAAACCTAAAAAATAAAGCTCCAATATTATGTTTTTTACATTTATCAGCGGCTTTTCTTAGGAAATTATATAATTATGTAAGATTTCCTTAAAATTGAAGAAAATGTCTTCTATTTTTTTATAATTTTCTCTAACACAAATTTTGATGCCAAAATAATTTGATTCTGATATTATATTCACATTAACTTTATAAAAATGTGCCTTTCACAACCATTGATTTTAAATATTACCTTATTTTATTTTTATTGAATTCTAAGTACCTATTAATATAAAATTAATATACTATCAAATATTATCCGTGGTTTGATACATATTATAAAAAGTTTTGCAAAACTTCTCATATTTAAAGCATAGAAATGAGAAAATTCTAATATTATAACTTTTCAGATTTAGAATAATCACATCCAAAAAAAAAAAACAAATTGAAAAACAAATAGGTACCTACTAGACTTTTAAAAAAATAAAATATTTAAAACATAAGTAGATATCTTAAATTTCAAACATACATATGTGCATAGGTTCAAACACTAAATTTAAATAACATATTCAAAATTAACGCTTGAATAATCAAATGTACCTTATATATTATTATGTACAAAATAATAATATTTAACTTTATGTACATAATATCTAAGTCACCTTTACTGTATTCGCAAACTTTTATTCAGTATAAGGTTTATCTGTTGTTGTTGTTTTTTTTTTGTTTTTTTTTTTGAATAATGCCCCTTACTTACATTAATGTTATCGCCAACGGTACTTAAACTTTATTCAGATACTTATGTATGTTTTGCTTTTTTTTTTTTTTTGCATTTTTTTATTTTTATTTTTAAATTCAAATCAATTGACCGAGCGAACCGAAGCGATCTTTATGAATTTAATTCAGAGTTTTATAGCATTTTTGCTAGTGTATAAATACTTTAAGATTAGAGCAGCTAAAGTTTAATGTTACTTGGCCTACTTTCTTATGTTATTTAGTTATATATAAAAAAAAAAAAAAAAAAACAAAAAAAAAAAGTTCAAGTTAACAAAAGAAGAAAAATACATATAAAAAAAAAAAAAAAACAAAAAACTAAAATCATTCGGAAACCAAATGAGAAAGAAAGAGGCAGAAAGAGAGAAAAATAAAAAAAAAATGAACCTCGCGAAAAGAAGAAAATCAAATTAAAAAGCAAAAAGTTATGTTTGATGTAAAACTTGTTTTTTTTTTTATTTATTTATTTATTTATTTTTTTTTTTTTTTGAACTAAAAAACCAGATTTGAAAACAATGCAAATTGCTTGTCCATCAAGTGGTCATTAAATTTTGTTTTGATTGTTTTTCACTGTTTGAAGTAAAATATTTTTTTCGCCTTTTTTTTTTCTTTTTTTTTTATATCTTTTATAAAAGTTTTCACAAAGTTCTGTTCTAATTTCAAATCGTAAATTAGTGATTTTCAAACTAATTCATATCTACAATATTTGCAAATCTTTGAAAGAGTTTTCGTTTTAGATTTTCTCAGATATAATTCTATTAAAATGAAGAAAATGTACATAAAAACTTAATTACAGTTAATAAGAAGAAATAAAATAAAAGAAAAGAAAAATAAGCACAAATAACATGACCCGGACCTCAATATTTATTTTAATTTCTTCCCGTTTTCTTTTTTTCTACAAATTGTTCCTATTTCGAAAAAAAAAGGTAAATTCATTAAAAAATTCTTCATAAAATAATGTCAAGGATATTTTGAAATTTTTTTTTTGATATGTAGCTACTGGATGGTCATCTTCTCTTTATCAAGGTCATTTCTTCTATAAAACCAATTAAAAATTAAAAAATTCATTTTCCGTGAAATTCTCGAAAGGATTCCTATACAAGCACAGGATAAAATATTCCTGGAAAATCCAATAAATAAGAAATTAAATACAAATTTTTCTGCGATGTCAGAAATTCAGGTGGGGTCAACGGAATTTTTTCAGATATTTTAAGATTTTAGACGTATAGATTAATAATAAAATTTATTTACTTCAAAATTCGGGTTTCAAAATTAAAACTTTGAAATTTGAATAATTTTATCATTTTGAAAAAAGGATATATTATTTAACATATTTTAATTTTAGAAACTTCGAGCTTTTATTTGAGTAAATAATGTGGTTCAAAAAAATAATTGTTGTAAAAGATTTGTGGGGTGTGAAAACATTTTTTTTTTTTTTAAATTAGTAGGTACACAAATTTTTTTTATTAATTTGATGTATTAAATTTTAAAATTAAATAACTAAACTATTTACAAACCATAATTTGTTTTATTTTCTTTGTTTTTTTTTTCTTAATAATTTGTACAAAAAATTGTTTTTTTTTTTAAAAAAAAGGATAATAAAAATTCAAGGATTAATACTTATAAAATTTTCATTATGATTTTTCCCAACTCGATTTCAGCTTTCCATTTTTTTCTTAAATACCTATCGCGTATATATATATATATACATATTACATATGTATATTGTATATAGGATATCAAGTAAATTTTTTATATGCATACATACATATGCATACCTGAATGCGTATATTTTATCGGTGCTGGTAATTTTTCCAATAGGAATTAATGCCATATGGTATTTTTGCACTTTTAAAATGTCTATTAATGCCACAATATACATGCGAATTTATTAGATATTTTAAAGTTTAAAAATGCGACAATTTAAAGAGAATTAATTCCACAATAAAATTTGGATGTCCACATGATCAATATTTCATTTTTAAGCACATTCCCAAAAAAAATTTGAAAAATGTGCCTATTATAGTTTCATTCTGTCCGCCCGTCCGTCTGTTTACAAAAGTTCTACACCGTTTAATTAGAGAAAAATATGTTTAACCATGGGTAGGTCTCATAAAAAAATTAATGTTGTAGAACAACTTTTTCATGTAGCCCTATCCACCACGGACCAGTCCTAAACATTGAAAAAGCCTTATTTTTCCAATCTAAAAACACCATTCGACACGAATTTTTTTTATCTTTGTAAATCAATATCAAATTAATACAATCATTTTAAATTTAGTATTTAAATTTACCGTTATGTGAAACTAAATATTGCATTATTTTTCAACTATCATAAATTCGGTACGGTTTTAGATAGGAACTTGAAATTTTGATATAAAAAAGAATTTTTAGAATTAGTATAAGTTTTATAAGAAAATTTTTTTACACCACCCCCTGAGCTATTAGGGCTCAAAAATTGAAAATTTGCTATTTTTAAACACCTGTAAATTAGGCACCTATACACATTTTTCTTGGGAAAGTCATAAAAATTGAAGCTTTAGTAATATATTTTACGTGTGTTAGCGGTTTGTCTTAGTTTTATAGGGTGCCGGACTTACAGCCACTGAAAAATGTAAAAAAAGACCTATTTTGACATTTTTTCTTATTATATGAAATAAATTTTGGTGCAGATTCACAAAATTCTAAACAGAAGTGAAACGAAAGTGAAGTGAAACAGTTTGAATTATCTTTTGGAAATGTGCGCTTTTAAAAACCGTTGATTTACATTATGCCTTGTTTTAAAACATTTTAGTGTGAATTGTTTTAAAATATGTATTCATAATACAGAAACTCCTTTGATACAACCCTGATTTTGTACCTAATTCTAAAATTCCTCCTAATTTTTATCATTTGACTGTATTAATGAAGCAACTGTATATAAATATTTTAGAAAAAGATGGAACCCTAATTTGGTAACAAACTTTAAAACCCCTTCAGCTCAATAAGATCACATTTATTGTGACCAAATTAGACTTAATAATACCAGATAGAAATCAGTTTATGTAATCATAATAATCATATGGTGTTATCACGCTTTGCAATGTCTAGTAAGTCTTCATCGACCTTTAAAACATGTCGGATTTAAGCGCCATTTAGATCATGTTGTAATAGTTTATGTCGTAATAGTCTTTATCATATACATATATATATTAATACCTGTGGGGAAAATTACCGATCCCATTTTAATCAATAGAAGTTTTATATCAAATATTTTTAAACAATATTATCATTGTTTTACATTTTTCTTTCTCTTTTATATTCGTTGTTTGTTTTTTTTTTTCTTTTTCTTTTGTTTTAGTTTTTGGATTTTTATTTTTGTTTTGATTATTTTCACTCATTCAAAAGGTGTCATATGTAATTTTAGCTTAACATATTATACATTGTTTCATACACATATCATACAAAAAAGCAAAAGACAGCACAGAAAAATAGAAAACAGTTTCAAGATGATATAAAATATATCATAATCATAATCATAATAATCATCATCAATTTTATCATCAAAAGTGTTGTTGTGTTGTATTTTATTTATAATTTTTGTATGTATGAATATATAAATACGTATTTAGGGTTTCTAATATATTACAATTTAGTTTTGAAGAAAATAAAAATAATTTTTACTTAACTATTTTATAAAAAGTTAAAAAATAGTAATTGTTACTGAAATAAAACCAAATATAAAAACTCGAATTAACTTAAGCTGTACAAGATTAAGAGACACAAATATTATAGTTGGATGCCATCTGTTTTCTTATACGAAAATTATTTTAATTAATTATTTTTGTATTTCGATATAGTTTATTACGATATAAACTCTTATGATGTAAATTACTATATTATGCAATAGGATTTGACTAGTTTTTGAATCTAAAACCTTTGAAAGATCCATGAAAGACCGGTGACTTACCTATTACGTCATTGGCCATATATGTTTAATATATCAGAATACATAACTTTATTACATTAAAAAAAGAAATTATAATCAAAAATTCTTTTTAATATATACATTTTCTACCTTGGCTTTAATTTGGATACAGTTATAACGGCGGGACCATTCGTGTCCACTTTCTATGTCTATGCGTTTTCTATAATTAAACAGAGCACTGGCTAGTAGATCTGGCTAAGTAGACGTTTCACGTTCAATATTTTAGAAAACCTTATATATTTGTGCACAATTTCCAAAAAGTTCATAAAAATAACAAATTCTATTATAACAAATTTTGTTATCTAAAAATTTCTGGAAAAGAGTACACAATTTTTCGGATATTTTAAATAAAAGTTAAATATTAAAGCTGTAATTTCAAATCCCACGATTTTGAGACCTTATTTCAAATTGAAAGTTTTCATTTAAATTTAGCAATTTAAGTCAAAATTTAAATATTATATTTTATTTAAATATTTAATTTGTAACAATTAAAAAAAAAAAAAAAAATTAAATCAACATAACAAAACTAATTATTACTTAAAGCCGAAAGCTTACATAAAAACTATATAATTTTACAACTGACGAGAGATTACCATATAATATCTGATTCTTCAGCAGGCGGATATGATTAAACATTTAAATTTATAAAACATAAATTTTTATTAATATAAAAAGCTAATTAATGCCATTTTTGAACTTATTTTCAGTATATAACAAGCTTTGATAAAATTCGAAAATAAAAATAAAAATCTATCTATTTTTATCTTTAAAGCTTTTTTATTAAAACACTGGCAACCCTTAAAACAGAAAATTTCATTGTGTAAATGAAGAAAAATTATAAAAGTTTTACACTTTTTAAGCTGTAAGGATGTAAGAACATGCAGTTGAAACGGTATACTTGTTTCTTTGTTTATTTTTTGTATTTTTTTCCCCACTCTCTCTTTACATCGTCCATATATCCTTTAATATTTTTCCTTTTTGTATATTCTGTATAAATGGACGTGTGCATACTTCTGTATGAATTTATATAAATTGTGTATAAAATCAAAATCAAAAAAAAAAAAAAAGCAAAAAAACAAAAAACAAATAACGTTATTTTCGAGAAACGATTTTACGTATTATATGTATGTTTTTCCATCATGTTTAAGGACTAAATATACGACTATGTGTCGGCGGAAAAACAGGCAACAGCAATAGCAACAAAGACAAAAAAGTGAAATAAATAAATAAAGAAAAAACTTTTTGCTTGCTTTTTCGATAGATTGTAGAAAAAACAAACAAAAAAACAAAAAAAAAAAAACACAAACAAAAATGCAAGTAAAATATTCAAAAAAAAAAAGGAAAACAAAAAATATATACTGAAAACTGTTCGGAACGAACATTTTAGTACAAAAGGATCACAAAAAAAGGATATACATATGTACATAAATTTATATATAAAATTATATAGAATTTGTATATGTTATGTGTATGAAAATGGGCAAATAAAACATTTAATGATAAGTACAAAAATAAAACAAAAAATACAATAAAAAAAAAAAAAGTATCAAAACTTAACTGACATTATATGAATACAATTTTTTGTTTTTGGTTTTTATTTTTTACTTGTTTTTTTTTTTTAATTTTGTATAAAAAATGAATAAATATAGATCAGCCGTATGATGTTGGGTTACATACAGTATCAATGTACTTATTAATACATATATATATAAATCTATATATGTATATATGAGTATGAGTATAAAAGTTCTTGTTTGTTTGATTATTATATGAATATGGGGAATATGTACAGATAAAAAACTTTATAATCAAATATTGTAAATGGTTAACACAGGTAAATTGAAAGGAAATTTTGTTAAAGCTATATAATATAAGAAAACAAGTGAAAAGTCTGATGCTCTCTTCTTTCTATCTTTTTTTTTTTTTGGTTTTGTTGTCTTCTGTTTTTTTTTTTTTTATGTTTGAAAAAATTCTCAGATGAAAATATCTAAATTTGTGCTTGTATATGTTATACATGTATATTATGAATATAGTTGAAAAAATATAAACATACATACATACATACATACATGTATTTTAAAATAAAATATCAATTTATAGAAGAAGAACAGTGTTTACCTAAACGTGAATTCTGTCTTTCTAAAGAAAAATAATATAAAAAATAAATAAAAAATAAAAATAAAATTGAAAATTTTCGTAATAAATTTTAATGTCTGAGGTTACTTTAGTATAGTTGAGAATTATTTCATTTATTTATTTTGTTTTTCTTTTTTTTTTTTTTCCATTTGAATTTTTAAGAATTTAAACAAAACTCAAGATTTTAATAAAGAATATATCTAGTGCAATAATTTAATTTTTCTTGTTGTTATGCTTGTTATTGTTTAAACAGATTAAATTTCCATTTTAAATTCATTTATAAAGAGTTTAAAAAAAAATATAGTTTTTTTTTTGAAATAAGTTAATTAAAAAGATTTTTTCTTTAAGTATTATCAATTTTGATTTTTGTTTTGTTTTTGTTTTTCATTTTTTATTTAAGATCAAAATGTATTGGCATTAATTTAAATTTATAGATAAAAAAAAGTATTGATTAAATAAATTAAAATTATTTTCTAATTGTATTTGATTGCTTTTCTTAAATAATTCCAAGAAAAGTTTTAATAGTATTTAGTTGAGTGTAGTGTGAAGAAAGTGGTAGAAAAAATATTGATTGTTTCCTTTTTGAAGTATTTTAAACTATATTATAATAATAAACTTATACCATTTTAATTGAAACTAGCTACGTCCTTAATTAATTAGGTGTCCTTTTAAAGTTTAAGTTCATTCAAAATTGTCGATAAGAAATATAATCAATATATTATACTTAAAATTCATTTAACTACAAGATATATTTATTGTTAAATAAACGAGGAAAAAAAACCAGATCAATTGGGAGTATTAATGTAAAAAAAAAAAAAAACTAATACATTAGAATATATAAGAGAAAATTAGAATAAAAGAAAATAAAAATTGATGGAATGCTAATGGGTAAAGTAAAAGGATTGCAAAAGCAAAAAATAAATCAGTATCTATAGTAATAAATAAAATAAAAATATACTTTTTAACATTAATTTAAATATATAAATAATAAATAAATAAATTTTTTATTTATTTTAAATATAATTTATTAAAAATTTTCTTTTTGTTAATTTATTTTAACAAAAATTTTCTTAAAATAACTCGTAATTGAAAATGAAATAATAAATAAAAACATGAAAAGAAAATTTTTTTTTTTTTTGTATAATTATTTCTTTTCTATATGTATCTGTTGGATACAAAAATCAAACGAAAGAACAAATTAAATATAGAATATCGTCAAGGACTTTAATAAAAATTAAAAACGATGAGAAAAATATTTCGAAATAGAATAAATTAAATTAATTTTTTTTTTTTTTCTGTTTTTGTTCTTTTGTTTTCGTGATTTTATTTTAAATTTATTAAAGCATAATATGTTTAAGAACAAAGTGAAAATGTAAAACTTCTACTTATAAATCTTTTATAGATTTAAAGAAAAAAAAAAATAAAAAAAAAAAATTGACGACTGCTTTCTAAATTTGATATGATACTGAAATGAAATAAATTATATTTTGGCTTTTTTTTTATTTGTCCAATAAATCTTTAGACTTTTCAAGAATAAAATTTTTATTTATTTATTTATTTATTTCTAATATTATATAATAAATTACAATAATATCAGTACATAACCCTCTGCTGCTAAGGTCATTATGAACTTTCCAAAACAAAATATTTATTTATTTATTTATATTAATATTACATACATAAATGTAATGCAATATTATTGAACCATCGGCTACTAAGACCATTATAGATTTAAATGAAAAGTTTATATTAGAGAATTGCATACTTACAGGCATTCGATTTTTATTTTCTCTTTTATAAGAAGAATATAAAAGGACATTCACAAAGTCACATAGATTATACTGAATAAGGTTAAGCTTGCTAAAACAACATTTTTACTAAGGCCTTGATTACTTGTCTGCAGTAGGTATATTATATAAGATTATAAAACACAAATACTTGCGTCATTTAAATATTATCTTATATAAGATTTATTTATTTTATTTATTTTTACGATATATAATTACGATCTTATACGATATGTTTTAACTGTATATTATTTACAATATAAAGTTTTGGATATAAACTAATTTGAATCCCTTACGATTAAAAGTAGACGTTTGACTAAGAAGCTGTTTGTTAGATTTTAATGTATTTTTCTTAACGCTTTCTGTGTATTTTTTCATTTTATTTTAAAACCGTTATTTAAGTTAAGCATTTATATCTATAATTTATAATATTTTTTATCAGCAATAATTATTGAAATTTTTAGAAACTTTCAATACAACAATTTTTATATCTTAAGTTTTAGTAAATGTTTATCAGTTTTTTTTTTTTTTTTTGGTAGAACAAAAAAAAAAAAAACAAAAACAGATTCGTTTGTTGAATTCTAAAAAAAAAAAAGTACATACATATACATACATAGTTTTTATTTTTAGAAAAACAAAATATTTTTATAACAGGATATAACAGGATAATATCATAACAGTAATAATGTTATTATATTAAAACAAAAAAAAAAAAAAGGAGAAACATAAGAATTATGATCTTATCTGTATGTTATCTATATATACATATATAAATATATGTTTTAGTTTTTGATAAATTTTTGGTACAAACGTTTAAAACAAAACTAAAAAAAAAGAAAAAAAACAACAAAATAAAATAAAATTTTACAAAAAAATGATGTAACAACACTTTCATAACATAATCATAATAGTTATATATAGAGAATATTTATGTAATCGTTTGCTGGAATATATATATATGTATATTATATATGTATATATAATAAATATATTATCTTGTATCATTTATATATAGAAAAGCTATCAAAATATTGGACAATACGAGTATAGTAAAAGAAAAAAATTTTTTCTTTTTGGCATTGAAATGCAAAATATAAAATAATAAAAAACATATGTTACACGAAATCATGTAACATAAATTTTTATTGGTTATATCCTTTTTTGTTGTTTTTTTGTTGGGGATTTTTTCAAATAAATTTTTACAATCCTTTTTAGTTAGTTTTTTTTTTTTTTTTTTTGTTTTGGTTTTAAATGGAAATGATAATGAAATAATTGCTTTTGTATTTTATTAAATTTTATTATTGATGTAATATTTGTTTGTATTGTGTGTAAATCAAAATACATTAGTTTTTGATTTTTTTTTTTTTTTGAATTTTATCTATGATATAATATACAATCTGTTTTTTTTTTATATTTTTAATAGGTTTAACATTTTTTATTTTAGTATATCATATTAGAAATAGGAAATAAATTTTTAAAAAATAGTAACTATACTTTCAATCGAAGTTAATAATTTTTTCATTTTTTTTGATAAAATAAAGTAATTAAAGTAAATAAAAGTTTTGAATTATTGCATATCCTTTTTTATTGTTTTTTTTTTTCGACAGGACATCTATAAAAAAAAAAAAAATAGTATAATTTTTATTTTTTATCGAAATTCTGTCGACAAAAATAAATAGATAAGAATTAAAATATAAATTTTTATTGAAAAATATTTGAAATTTCAAAGTAAAATGGATTTTCAGTGAGAAATGAAGGAACAAAACTAACAAATAAAAGTCCTAAAAATGTATTATTAATTTGAAAGTTTTTATTAGAATGAACATATTAAAAGTTTATAGTAACTTTTAGCTTTGATTTGCATTGAAAAGGTTTAGTATTAAAAATTATAATCTCTTTTTGCCCAAAACATTACAATATAATTACTTAAAGAGTCTCTAACCTGTAACATTAATTAAGAATCTGATAGAGGAATCGTGTTCATACCACTCATTTTTAGTTTCTTTCGATGAAGCTAACCCCATGTTAAAAAAAAAGAAGAAAAATACCAAATGTAGATGTT
The DNA here is from genome assembly GCA_947095535.1 of Poecilobothrus nobilitatus. Taxonomy (NCBI): domain Eukaryota; kingdom Metazoa; phylum Arthropoda; class Insecta; order Diptera; family Dolichopodidae; genus Poecilobothrus; species Poecilobothrus nobilitatus. The sequence goes on along the minus strand of OX352773.1, from coordinate 81,563,066 downwards.
GTACATCATTTAATTCATTATAATTTATAACAAAATATTTAATCTGACTGATTTATTTTAAAAGTTATTGATTTTCATAGAAAAAAGAAGAAATTTCCTAAGATTTGATTTTCATAGAAGAAATATCCTAAGTTAACAAGTTGCTATGTTTTGAAATGATAAAGAAAAATATAAACTTAAAATTACTTAAAAACTTATGTCCTTGTTTTAGAAATACTGTAAGTTACATTTGTTTTTGGTCTTGTTGTATTTTGGTTAGGAATCAATTTTTTTTTTTTTTTTTTTTTTTTTTGAAAATCCATATTTTAAAATTTTCTTATTTTTTATATCTTCTGACCATAAATTTCTATTTCAAATGATCATATTTTCTAGGTTATTATTCAGATTATTTCCTTTTAATAATATCAATTTTATTTTTAAAATTTTTTAGTTGTAATTGTAATGTTAATTTTACCATAAATTTTTTTCAGTTTAATTAAAGATATTTAAAAATTGCTTGCTTGTAATTTATTTCTTTTTTTATACTTAATTTTAACTAAGATTTGTAATTTAAAATCTGAATGTCAGTAACGTAATATTAAATAAAATTGTTTTAATTAAAAATATTTTTGATTTTCCTTTCTTATACCTATATATTCAACAAAAAATAAATATTTTTTCTCAATAATCCTTTTCAAGTCCTTTTCTTATAATTTTCTCGTCTTTTTTTTTTTTTTGTACTAACAATTATTAAAGTATATAAGTAAAGCTTAAAAGACTTGGAAATTTAACAAGTTTAATTTTTGGTCCTTTTGTTTTATTTTTTTACCTAATTTTTTTTTTTTGATAATTTTCTTTTATTTTCTTAATATTCTTAAAATATCCTTGTATTTAAGACAAAAATCTACCAAAGAATTAATTTTTATCCAATCTTTTTGTTTTTTTTTTTCTGTGCTTTAAGAAAAAATTTTCCCAGTTTTTTTTTTTTTTTTGTTTTTATTAAATGAAAATGTTTTGGTTTTTATAAAAGTAAAAAAAAAAACAAGAAAATTTGTTTTTTGTTTATTTTGGAAATTTTGTCGTTTCAATTTGATTTTGAAGTAAAAAAAAAAAGTAAAGAAATAACAGTTCTAAGGAAGAAAAAAATAAATTGAAAAATATTCTGGAATTTTTGTTTTTTTTTTATATATTTAATATTTTACCAAATAATTACATTTCTCTAAAGTTTAAATTTCACAAAAAATATAAAAAAAAAAAAAACATAAAAAAATAAAAAAATATTTTTTTACCAGAGAATGATGAAAAATGCTTAAAAAATTAAAAATAAAACAAAAAAAATGGACAAGAAAAGAAAACAAGATAATCAAAATAAAGTGAAAAAAGAAAATCTTTAACTACATTTTCAAATTTTCATTTTCTTTAGCAGTACAAACTATAGATTTATAAAAAAAAAAACAAAAAGCGAAAGAAAAACTAACCGACTTTAAGACAAAGTAAATGAATTCATTTTTTTTTTTGTTTCTTTCCTTTCATTCTTTCTATGTTTGTATACATATATTCGTTTATTATTATTTTTTTTTTTGTTTTTCTTGTTTGTGTGTCTTCGTCCTTATTTGTCTGTAGTTTAGATCCTTTTAATAAAAAGACTGAAAAAATTTTAACTTTTAGAATTTTTTTCAGTTTTTGCCAACGATACTTGGGAAAATTTTTTATATACGATATTTTGTATCCAAAGCCTTGCAAAGTCCTGAATAAAAAGAAAATTTCATACGTAAATGTATGACTAGAAGCGTTTAAAGTTAAAATTCTAAAAAACAAAGAAGAAAAACAAAAAACAAAATAAAAATAAAAAAAAATAAAATAAAAGTTCTTATCTTGTAAACAGACGATGACGACGACGACGACTTTATAGGTTGGTTAGAAAGTTTTCCTTTAACAAAATAAATATGTAAGTATGTATATATATGCACTTAAATATGTTTGCATATATTTAATTTTTCATAAAGAATATATAAATGTATTTATTCTTATACTGTAAACAGAACTGTAATGATGATACTAGAGAGAAAGAGAGTGAAACAGGGTTAGAAATTATAAGATAGAAAACTTATTTTCTGGTTTTACTCTACTGCTTTGATGTTATGCTGAAGATACAAATTATAAAATAAATTTTTTTTCCTTTATTATTAGTTGGTAGTTTAATAGATAAACGGTATTCCAAAGTATTATAAGATTATATTTAAGAATTTTTTTTTAGAAGTATAATAATTAACGGACAAAATGTTTGTGTGAAAGTGGATATTTTTGAAAATTTATGTTTGGGTTTGAGAATTTAAAATTGAATTATATGCTTTTATTGATAGTTATCTTCTTCTTTAATTTTTTGATCCTATCCTTAATTTTTTATCCTATCCTTATTTATTTCAATAGCCAAAGTTACGTTTGGCTTCAAAATATGAAAGCAAAAATTAACCTAAGCCATCAATTAACTGTGTTCAACATAAGAATTTTTTTATCGGAATATTGAAATACAAAACTAGGAATATTTAACTCTTGCGTAGAGATCGTTGCGTTGGAAGTGATACGCGGTTTGTTCTCTAGGATTCAAAAGGTCAAAGGATTGAAATAAATATTGTCAATTAAGGGGAATTGCTTATTAAAGTAATAATTATATACTTATTATGTATTTTAAAGAAAATTCATTTCTTAATTACTCGCTCAATATGATCTATTCATAGGGTATTTTAAAATTTAAATTAACTACCCTAGTACCACAACTTAAAAAATAAAGCTTAAGATTTCCTTAAAGGTTTTATAAAGAATTTAACTGTGTTTTCCATTTTCTTAAGATTTAGACTAAAAATTGGATCATAATTTGTTATATTAACCCAATGGCTGTTTTTGAAATATTGTGAAATCCGATATAATGTTAAAAATTGTCATAAATATTATAAAAAATTTAATTCCAGGCAAAATTATCAATTTTCATTTCAAAATCAGTATTAAATCTATCATTTAATGTTATATCAATTGATATGAATTAAAAAATTTGCTTTCATTTCTCTTCCTTTAATACAAATTATATTATGCCGGTACGGTATACTGTTAATATTAAATTATTCTAAAAAGGACTTATAAAAGGATATTCAAAGAATTTCGAAAATAATAAGAAAGCTAAAAACAGAAAAAACTAAGAAAAAATAAGTAATTAGTATTCTACATAAGGCTATTTTGAACAAGACAAGATAAAAAAAAAACCCAACTTACAATAGAATAAAAACAACAACAAGTAATCAGTAAAACAGAACAGCATAAAAGTTAGTAGATAGAAAAGTTTTTATGTAAAGTAGAAAACAAAAAATTAAATATAGCTATAAATGAGAATAAAATTCTTTTACAAGAAGAACTTCTTTTAAAAGAGTTTCATAGTAAAAAAAAAAAAAGATCCGAAATAACGAATTTCTTATAAAAAAAATTTTATTTTTACCATATTTGTTTTATTTTTATGAAACATCTTCTTTTCTTTCGTTCTTTTACTCTCAATAATACTTCTTTTTAACTTTATTCGTCGTCTCTGTAGGAGTTTTTTATATTTCTTTTTTTTTATTCATTTTTTATCTATCTTATTCTGTTGTCATACATATAACGTAAATAAACGTGTGATTTGAATTCGACTTTAAGCGAAAGGAAATTATTAAAAATGAAAATAAAAAACAAAATAGGACAAATCTAATAAAAAATCAAAAATATATTTTCGTCTTTTTTTTTTCTCATTTCTCATGTCTCTTTTTCTTTTCTTTTTTTCCTTCTCTGAAAAGCGAAAAAAACTCTAGAAAATTTCAAACTTTTTTCTTCTAAAATTAGAAAGAACTGAAAGTAAAAAACGTTTTTATCTCTGTTAAATTTTGTATACCGTTATATGTATATATGTTTGTATGTATGCTTGTATTTATGTATGTATTCAATAACAAAATTATACACATCTATATAAATAAAAAAGGAACAAATAAAATAAATAAAAAACAAACATGTTTTTTTCAAGGACCAAGGACTTTAGTTAGAAAATTGAAGAAAACTATTTGATTTTTCCTTACTTTTTAAATTCATCTTAAATATTTCCTCTTCTTTAAAAGAGCAACAAAAACAAATTATTATTATTACTATTAGTTTTACTTATTTCTTAAATTTCTTTGAAAATTTAAAGGATGCTTTCTATTGAAAATGATAATAGTACATTATATAGATTGTAATAGTTTTGAGATTAGAATTAAAGAGACATATAATAAACATATCTAAGATATTTGAATCCTCATATTCTATTTTGTTTAGAAGTTTAATATGTCCTTATACACCACCATATCATCTTTTGCTAAACACTCTGTACAATATTTATTTAAAAACATGTATGTATATATAAATAATAATATTTAAAATTTAAAATAACAGTATACAAGGATATATATTTGCATATATATATACGTATATATATATGCATATACATATATATGTATATATATATGTGTTATATATAAATATATACATATTTATAAACAAACAAGAGTTAATAAAAAAAAAAGAAAATTTTCAAAGTGAGAAATATTATCCTTGTAGGAGTCCTTGATACTGGTTGTATTTTAGTTTTTCTTTTTCAATTTTTCTTTTTGATTTTTGCGTTTATGCTTTTTTGTTTCTTTTATTAAATAAAATGCAAGGATATATGTGTGTATATATAATATGTACGTAACGTAACGTACATAATAAGTGTACGTGTCCATAGAACAGAATGTTTCCATTGTGGTAAGCTATCAAAGAACTAACTAAAGAGACATTTAATCCAAAACTATTACAGAAAATAAAATGTAATGACAGATCAGGGTATTAAATTAACCAAAGGTATTTCTATACAAATATATTTCTATATAAATATATAATTATAACTATATATATATATATATAATTTTAGTAGGATCTGAGGTGATTTTCATTTCTTTTTTATTTATTTTTTTACTTTTTTCTTTTTTTTTCTTATTTATATATATATATATATATATATGTATATAATTTCTAATAACTTGTAGATTCCAAGATTTTCATTTGAGATTTTATTTTTTTTTTTTTTATATCTTGAAAAAGGAAGAACTTTTCTAATGGAATATGATTATGAAAAATTTAAAATGAAAAAGTTTTCTTGTTTTATATTTTTATTAGAAATTTTTATCAGGATAAAGGTGTGAAAATATTCTTTAACGAATATAATTTGTTTTTTATAGTATAAATACGTGAATTCTTTTTTTGAGTGGTTTTTGTTTTTGTTTTATATAAAGACAAGCTATGAAAAATGTTATAGAAACGGATTGTTATAGAAATGTTATATGTACTTAGAGATACATATATAGAAAAGTTGAATTAATCTAATTTTGTTTTTCTTTTTATATACCTAATTAATTATATATTTATATAATATATCTCTCGTTCAACAAAAATTTCCACATTTCCATTCCGCTCTGAATTTAGTGGGATAAGAAATCAGTCTGCTATGTATATTTCTCTAAGCTGCATAGTAAAAACTGCAAGGGGTGTATTCCGATATAATTCTATGCATTAATATATCTTTTCGTTTGCCGGACCATTGTATCGTTTTTAAGCTGAAGTAGATGTCATAAACCAGGCAGTGAATTTGCTGAAAAGAAACATGGTATCCACTACAAAAGTTTAAATCTTCACGAATAGTCAAGGTGCCATGAAGGTTTTCAAATCCTTCTACAGGAGTTCAGCGGTTATCAGCAATTCCCTCTCATCTTTAAATGAATAAGACGAAGTTATCAAAATTCATTTTGTTTGTGTTCGATAAAATGGTTTTTTGAAGTACTGTTAAACTTACTAAGAGCGGCACAAACCTTCAAATTCTCCGAGGAAACAAGAATTCCGTGGTTTCTATTTCAATCTGTAAATATTCGTCTCAACAACAAATCAACATACTCACAAAACGTTCTATTAATACTTGCAATGTGGCCAAAAAGACCTGGTCTATATTAGACCTTCAACGATTTACTTGATCCTTATCCATAAATCTCCGTATATCGCATCTTTATCATCAATCTTTCACTCAAATCTTTCATAGCAGAAAAAAGGATAGTTTCTGAAAAAATTCTACTTAAATAACTTTTAAGATTTGTCTAAAATGTATTTAATCGATTCACAGCTCTTTATAACAAGATCGCCATTATTTAAAACTGATTCAACAATGGGCGTAGATGGCATAAGTGTGCTTAAGGCTTAACTGACCCTTTCTACTTTCCTACCTACCTAATTTTCCAGCGTCGTTTCTTTTCATCAATTTTTTTTTCAATTTTCATCAAAATCCTTTGAACTGAAACTTTCATGCAAATTCCTTTCAATCTACATTCTATAAATTATACTATTTGTCAATTGTAGGTACAAACCATAACGGTTTTGACGTTTGCAAATTATATTTTTACTGTTGTGAATAATTTACAAGTAAAAAATACTTAAATTTATTTTACTTACGTCATTTATTGGGTGCAGGTTACGTACGGGGCTAATTTACAAATAATTGCAACAACATTTGGAATACAATTGCACGGAATTAACTTTTTTCAACTTAAACGTTCTTAAACTTTAGTTCTTCATATTTTTTTGTTTTAAGGATCAAGTTTAATAAATTTCACTGCTCTTAATAAATAATCAGTTAATGAGTTCTTTTTTTAAAAAAAAATTCACTTTAAATGTTCTATGGTTTTTTTCTGCATACGTGTCTGTCTGCTGTTTTAATTTACATTTCTCCTGCATTTCTTTCCTTTTTTAATATTTTTTGGTCCTTTCTCTTACATTGTCGAACAAAAGCTCAAAACAAAAACAAAAAGCTCTCTTTGATTTTTCTCTATTTGGTTCTGTTCACTTTATTTTAAATTATTCAGAATTTGTGTTCTTTATTTGCGTTCTAATACTCTAGATAAAAATTATTAAGATATTTGCTTAAAAATTTCTAATTTTCTAAAAAAAAAAAATGAGAACGAACTCAAAATAACAGTAGCTGAATGACCGCAATTGAGTCAATTGAGAAAATTAATTACATGTTACACCAGAGCTTTAAAAAAATGAAAAACAAAAAAAACTTCTACACAAAAAAAAACGATAATTGGCTCCATCTGTAGTGTAAAATTTTAATAAATAATTAAATAATTACCTAATTTAATTGTTTTGGTATTCCATTCATAATCTGTCATGCTGCAGTTGTAGTACAGAATAAGGAAGAAAACCTTATCCCCTTCACCTGTAAATGTCCAATGCTGACTAACACCAAAAAAGTAGCTCTGGATAGTCACAAATTCAACAATCTTAGTGATCTAGCGGTTAATCAAAATGCAGAAATGATATGGTTCCTGAAAGCCACGAAATGGATCTAAAATTAAATCCAATATAGCCTCAATATAAGGCTAGTGATCACGGAAGTGGTAACAAAATAATGCTAACGCGTTACTTGGGGTCTTTACCACAACCGACAGGACCAGCCACTTATATCAACCAGCAAACCAACCATTCTTGATTTACCATTAGACTTTACAGTATACCGTTAAGGTCTATCACAATTCCTAAACTCTAAAACAATACGAAATGCTAATTAGAATGCAACTAAAAGGGCTGAGCTTGCCATTATTTTAAATCAACCAATTTTCTTTCATTTAACGTACTCTGTCTCTAATAAAACAATTTTTTTTTTAATTAAAAAATATAATATAAAATTTTCCTATATTTTTCAATGAGCTCTAATATATTACTATACTTAAAATATATAGTTACGTACGTACTATGTAGATGTAATATTACGCATAAGTACATATATATATATATATATTTAAAAATAGAAAAAAAAAAGAAATCAAATTAGAATTTAGTAGAAAGTAATTTAAAATATTGTTATTGTATTTAATTGGTGGAATAAATTTTTCTCGATACTTCTGGATCTAATGAAAATTTCTACTCTACACTTTTTTTTTTTGTTTTTTTTTTTATATCCTTAAAATATCCTTATTTTGTTGTGCATATTTACTAGATTTGCTTAATAAATATCTAATATATAATATTATATATACATATTTATCCTTAAATATTATACTAATATATTTTTATTTGGTTATTTGTACCTCATGTTTAAATTTTAAAGAAAATTTTCTGTCAAATTTTAATAGAAATTCAATTTTATGAAATTTTTTTTTCAATGTAAGTAAAGAAAATGTCTGGGAAAATGTTATTTTATTTAAGTAATAATAATATAATATATGAAATTTTATTGCATTAAGTTTTCTAAAAGAAAAAAAAATAGTTTTAGGTACCTTTTCGATTTTGGGTGTTAGAAGGCACTTAAAAATAAGGCAAAATGTAAAACCAAAGGTTTTTTAAAGGTACACATTTTCGGAAAAACAATACAAAAATTTTTGAATTGTGACATACACCAAAAATTTTTAATCTTTTTGTTAAAAATTTAAATATAAGAAAAAAATATTATTATTCAAGAGACATACTTCCTTTAATTTTAAGTAAATCCTTTATATATTTTTTTTGAAAAAATTTCTACAGGTGCCTAAGTTACAATTGTATAAAAACAACTTTTGAATTTTTGACCTTTAATAGCTCTTAAAAAGGGTAAAGGTACAAAGAAAAACTTGTACAAAAAACAAAACCTAAGGTAACTTATGCTAAATTTAAAAGATATTTCTTATTTAAATTTTAAAGTTCTAAATAAAAGCGTGCTGGAGTTATGAAGGAAGCAAAATCTTTTAAAATGTTGTCTTCACAAAACGGCAAATGAAAATACTATATTACAAAACATATATACAAACTTACAAACTTTAGGCTCCATGTATTAACGCCCCATTAATTAATTAAAAAAAAATTGAAATAAGACCCCAAAACTTTATATGTTTATTGCAGTTTTATTTCATATGAATAAAGCTCCAAAATTTTGCGGTCATTCCTTAAATTGGGGCTTTATTTCATTTATTATTTTGTGGCTTAATTTCATAATGAAAAAAAGCGCCAAATAAAAATATTTTTGGGATTTTATTTCATTTATTATTTTGGGGCTTCATATTGAAATAAGACCTCAAACAAAATTTGTGGCCTTATTAAAATTTCAAAACAATATCAAACAGATTTGCGGTGCGCCGCTATGAATCAAGTTAAAATGAATTTGAAGTTAGAAAAATAGAAATATTTTCAATTACAGAGCGCCGCGGCACGTCCGTTATCGTGTATTTTGCACCACGGCGCACCTCGCAGTCCTTCGCCCCTCTTATTGCACGAAATAACACATTAAAAATGGATTTCTAAAAATGTTGGCGTATTATTTCATTTTTTATTTTGGAGCGATAATGTTTGGGGCATTAATTAACGGAGCCATAACTTTAATATTGATTTATAAATTTAATATTGTCGTTTAGTGTTTTAATATTTCACAACATTAATTTTTTTACAAGACTTTATCCTTCGTAAAAATATCATTATATTATAGCTTTAACGGTGTAGAAGTTTTGTAAACTCATAGACGGACGGACAGAATTAAACTAATAAGCAAATATTTTACTTTTTTTTTTTGAAAAATGTCCTAAAAATAAAAAAGATATACATAGTTATAAATATTTTTTATTGAATTATAGCATAAAACTAAATAAAAAGTTTTTAAATTAAATGGTTAAAATATAGGGAATGTTTCCGATTTCAAACTATATACAAAAGAAAATCAGGTCAAATGAACCTAAAAAACAAAATCGGTACTAAGCTCTTAAGTATTATCAATTTTTCATAATTATCATTTACAACAATTCACTTAGCTTTAACTTTGTTTGATGCTGGAATACAGGTTTCTTTAAACGTATAGCCTTAAATATTAACTTATGGCAACAATCAATTGTGACCTACAATGATACCCTATACAATGAATCTTTCCATAAAGAGAAAGTTTTTACAAGCCTTCTGCTATTATTCCTTTTTAAAATAATTAACTTTATAAGAATTTAAACTTGTCTAAAGTCAGAGTTTCTTTGCCAAACATTAATTTAGTTATATCCTTCCTTCAGCTACATATTTGGACAAAGTTTCTAATTATAATTTGTAGTGGGATTAGTTCAGGATGTAGATTAGATAGTGTCTGTTATCCAGAGGCGGCATTTTGTGGGAATTTGATGATGTGTTGAATGCTTTTTATTAGTATATTTATTTATTTATTTATTTATATGCAGGTACCGTGGTACATAAATGTGCCAGGCAGCTATAACCTCTGTTTCCTGGTAGGAATGTGGGCTGTACGAGATATTATGTGATATATAAGGTATTTATATATTGCGATATATGAATATTTTTTTTTTTTTTATATTGTAATTATTGTACCCAGCCGGGAATCGAACCCGAGACCTTTCATTTCCTTATGACTGAGAAGCGGTGCGTCAACCACGGCACCAATGGCTGGATATTTAGTATATTATGACAAAAATAAAATACAAGACAAATTAAATTAGAATCTCACTTCTTTCGGTAGCAATTCTAAAAAAAAGAACCAATTTAGGGATACATACATATATTCAAAATTAAATGGAGAAAGATCATATCCGGAAGGGTATCTTTTTTATTTGTGTATGTATTTATAATAACTAAAAAATATCAATAAATATCTAATATAAAAAGGATGTGGATATAGTTTGAAATTTTAAATAAAAATTAAATTCAATATATTTTTATTTAACTATTTTAGTTTTAATGGAATAAAAAAGAGTTACTATCTATAAAAAGGCATATTAAAAATTGCATACATGTGTACATGTGTACATACACATTTATATAATATATGAATATATGAGTAAATAATAAAATATTTTTTCAGCATAAAAACTATTTATTATTAATTATGTATAATAAGTTTTAAATTTTTATTATTATTTTTTTTAAATAAGTCATGAAAAATAAATTAATTTCTGATATATTTGATAGACGTTTTGAATAATTTATAGTTTTTTTCGGCCTCTTGTCTATGTAAAATTGCCTTAGTAAAAAATAAAGGACATTTGAAAATTATCCGATTTGCAATCAGAATATCCGTCAGTTATTCATAAGTGAAATATAAGTCTAGTTCTTCTATGATATCCAACCATTAGAGATTGAAAATATATCTTGTTTTTTTTTTCAAGTATTTCCTTTAATCCTTTAAAAATCCTTTAAAAATAAAAAAAAATTAAATTATAATTGTAATTTAATTTATAAATGTGTAAAAGTAATTTAAATGTCGTTGAACTCATTTGAGCAAAACAATCTACAAACAAAAAACAAAAATTTTTTTTAAAAAAAAAAAGGAGATTTTTAAAGGAAAAAAAATTATAATTTAATTCTTAAGAATTATAGCAGATGTTTGAACTCAAGTTTTTTTTTGGTTGACGTTTTAACGTATAAATTTTTACTCACTAAATTCACGGCCAACCTGCAGCCAATATAAAAGTTTTGAAGTTTTGTGGATTAGGAGTACGAATGGAACAGAATAGGTATAGGGGTTTTGGAATTTTTTCTTAAAAATAAAGAGTAGGATTATATGGATATTGTAATAGGAAAATGTTAACTCTTTACTTAAATTTTTGTGAATCAAATAAATCGGTGAACACACATTACCATGGTAGTATGTTCTACAATTGTCAATCTAGTTCAAATAAACTAAACTGCATATTTATAAAAGGTGCAAGTATTTGCCATATTTCAACAGGGACTTAAAGACCTTTTAAAGCATTTTTTTGAACTTTCAAATTATTTTCTTATAAAATTAACCTTAATGAGGCGAATTTACCATGTTTGGTTCTATGACTGGTAGTACGTACAGCTTTTAAAATTCTGTTATAAGCAGAACAATTCCAAAATGAAATTATAATTCACAAAAATCAATTCACAATATAAAAAACCATAAAGAACAACGTGATTAAAGTTTAGCACAGCAATGATGCATCTTGTAGAGAATGCTTATATACCCAATAATTTTCTCAAATTTAAACTTTGGCAATTGAAGTAAAATCAGAAGCCTAATATAGATTACGAATTGCAAATGTAATGAATTTATTTTCAAGTTTGTCAAGAATATTCTATTTATTTTCCAGAATATTGTAACCAAAGAATCAAAGCATATTCTAGATAAAAACTCATAAATGACTTATATAACTTTGTTGATCTGTAAGGATCCTTAAATTCAGATGCTTGACTCATGATGAAATTTAGCATTTAAGAAGTTTCGATTGAATATACTCAATATGATCAATTAAATTACATTTTAATTAAGTGACTATATATACTTAAGCGACTTAATACTTTGTGAGCAAATCGATCAAACGCTTTTTGAAAATCAAAGCGTATTAGATCAAACTGCGTAGGCCTAAATATGGACGTAAATTCTTAAAGATTTATTGTTGTACAACGTCCTAAAGAAAATTCATTCTGATTTGATATAATTATAGGTTTTTAATATGAGCAGTAAAATATTTGTTTACCAAAGCTTTTTTGAAATTTATTTATTGTTAAAATATGCTGAAATTGAATTGTAATAGTTATTCTGACTGAAAAATTAAGTAAGTACATAAGGAAAAGAAAAAAAAGTTTTATAATTTTTATAAAATCATTCCCGAAACAAGAATGAAGTACATTCATTTTAATATATATAATAAGTACATTAATTTTGTTATTTTAATATTGAAAAAGCAAAACAGCAATAAGATTTTAGGAGGTATTATGAAACGATACACAAGAAGAAAGAAAAGCTGCGGAAAATAAAAAACTTTTAAGATACACGATCTTAAGAGTTGATACCACATTTTCCCTATAGAATTTTTAAGTACTACGTTGACGTTTTGATGTCACAAAAGAAAGATTCAATTCAATGATAATTAATTTTGAATATCGGAGAGCCGAATTAGTAAAAAAAGAAACAAGATTATCCTTTCTTGCTTCTATATATTTAATTTTTTTTCTCAAATTTAAAATTAAATTAAAAAATTCTTTTTAAAGATTTTAATTTTATGTTTAGAGTTGCAGGAGATTTTTATATTTTTATTTTTCCCAAAAAAAAAAAAAAAATATTTATAGATATATGTATATTAGAATTCTAAAGATATTATAACTGTCAGATTTTTAGCACTTATATAAAAATATTTAAAAAAATTTCTTTTGCTTGGAAATTTATTATTAAGTGATAATATGAAAAAATGAAGGACAAAAATTTTTTTGAATAATTGAAATGACTTCCCTTTTTTAAATTAATTTTCTTCTTTTTTAAAAAGTTGTACTTTAAAAAAAAAAAAAAATAAAGCAAGAGTTATAATTAATGGAATGTAGGAATTATAAATTAACAAAAAAAAAAAAAGAGTTTTGCCGTCTTTTTGCTTAAAAAACGAAAGAAATAAAAAATTATACCATTTTTAACAACCTTTTAAATAACAGGAAGTTTATTTTTTATTTTACGTTTTCTTATTTTGTTCTTCTTTACATTTCATTCTTTTTATCATTTTCAAAATTTTGGTCTTTACATTACATTAGTAAAACGACGTTATTATTGGGATTCGGGACAGTTCAAAAACCTTTTTTTTTTAAGTTACACTTTATATTTATATCCTTTTACTTATACACTCATTCTTTAATTTATACAACACTTTCGTTTTAAACATCAGTTTCGCTTTGACACAGTTTTTAAAACATAATTTTTAAGTTGAACTTCTTTGACTCTTTTTTAAATACATGCTGTGTTTCATTTTACACGGTTTTCAATTTACATTCTATATATTTACGGGGAATATAGGTATCATGTAAATCTAGTACTGCCAGTATATTTTTTTTTCTGATTTTTTACAATGATGAGTTATATGGTAGGGTTACAGTCAAATTTTATTCAATTTTTCATCATATCATTTTAAGAATTCTTGACACTTTCAAATTTTTTTAAAAGAATTACTTTCTTTTATCATTTTCTTTTCTTTTTTTCCTTCTTCTACTCCCGTTGGGAGCTTAGGGCTTTTGTTTTATGGTATGCTAAAGATAAATTTCGATATATATAGGTGCAATAATGTTTAAGGATACTTTTAAGAAAATTGAAGAAGTAAATAAAGAAATAATAAAGAAAATTTTTCTTAAAATGAAATAACCAAAAATAGAATATCGCTTTACGTAAATATATCTTTTATTTTATAAAATATTTAATTATCATGCGTATTTGATAATTTATTTTTCTTTTAAATTTTTGAAAAACTTTAAAGTTTCGAGGTAAAATAGCACAATAATTATTTAATGCCTTGCAAATTTAATTAAATATAATCAAATTTTAAGATATATAGAAAGTTGGCAAATAGTTTTGAAGTACTAAAAACCATTCATAATTTTATCCAATCTGTGAAACAAAAATGTGTATAAGATAATTCGGAATAAGATTATCAAAATATGCCTTCAAGGTATCGTAAGACCTATAGTCAAAACAAACTTATAAATTACCGAGAAGCATTTGATTTACTGATTCTATTCAGTAATTAAAGATATTTCACAAAACTAATTTTATAGCTAATTTTAAGGAGAATTCTTTAAAACTACATTTTTTTATTGGGTATTTAATGAAAACAAAATTATAATAATTTATATAGTTCCTTTTAGGCTGAAGAAAAAATTTTAAATAACGATGAACAAATTCTCATATGTTAAACTTCAGTGTCCTTTTAATTTTAATTCAAAAGAAAATTCATAAAATGCATTTAAATATTTGACTAGTACAGTAAAGGAGAGGTATAAAAATTCAGATTTATTTTCTTAGAAATGGCTACGATAATAGAAGTAGTTTCACTGGTAATGCTTTATTATAAAATTTTATAACTTATAAATGATTTTCGGAATTTAACCAACGCAGTTATATAAAAAATGAAATGTTGTTGGCAAGATTTTTTTTTGTCCTATGAGAGGTGGGAATCTTCTAAGACACTCCTATAGAAAGTGGGAATCTCCTAAAGGCAAGAAAGGAAAGCTCTTACTTCTAAAGCTTTACATTGGCAAGGAAGTAGGGTTAAGAGAGCATACTTTAATTTTGAGAGTGGAACTGTAAAGGAACATCGAATCCACCTATTATTATTACTACTTTGCTATTAATGACGAAACCATTAACCAACAGTTAAACCATACAATAGTATGTAACAGTTTTCTGTATTAGGTAATAATTGAAGACAGACCCACTGTCTTTGTAGCAGTTATTTTTATAAGTATTAGTATTAATTATTTGTATTATTTTTACTTGAAAATTTATGATATTCAGATTGAATTAATATTTACCGTTAGAATAACTAAAAAGCTTAATATTATCTATATTATTTTAATGAAGTAACAAATTGAATTGAATCACAAATACCTAAAACCGTTTATGTAAAGTAATTGAACTAAATAAATAAATAAATAAATAAGTACATAAATATAACTAAAAATTGATTTTTAATATTTATAAATATCCAATAATAGACTTATTAAAATATTAAAGAACTTTTTTTTTTTCAATCAAAATATTTTAAAAAAATTTTTGATCCTAGAAATATGCAACTTTTTTATGTAAATTTATTATTTCTTATTTTCCAGAATTCAATTGAAACAAAAACTATTTAAAAGTAATTTTTAAAAGCTAATTCTATTAGATTAGCTAAATGTTATAACAAAAACAAAAAAAAAAAAAAAACTTAGAATAATTAATGGTATAAGTTTTGGCATTGAAACAATTTTCTCTAGAGATTATAAAAATTTTAATCCATTTGAATTTTTTTTTTTTTTATAAGTTGTTAATTTTATTCTAAAAAAAAAAAAATAAAAGTTTTATTTAGTTTATATATTATTTCACAAAGAAAAAGAAAGTGATCAATTATAATATGATCACTTATAATTTGTCTAACTGTTCGTTTTCGAACAATAATTATTTGATTTGAATTCTTTCTTCTCTTCTTCTTATAGCACAAAGTTACATTAACAGATAAAGTTTTATCTTTCTCATAGAAAGAATTAAAAAGAAAATTTTGAAAGTTCTGTATGTTCCAAATCCAGATTTAGAAACTCGATTAAATTAACTGAAAAAAAACATAATAAAAAGTACTTATAAATAAAAAAGCAATAAATATTTGAATAGAATTTAGCACACAAGTACCATCTATTCCACCCTTTTTTTTAAAAATTGGAGTTACAATAGCTGTTTTCAGTGAGAGAGGAAAAGTACCCAATTGGAAAGTATTGTTAATGAATTTTACCAAGATGAGAATAAGGTATTCTGCAAACCTTTTAATAAATTTAGTTGAAATACCATCATATCCTGTTGCAGCGTTAGAATTTAAACACTTTATCGCTGTACTGACTTCATCTGTGTTAGTTATTGTTAATTGGAAATTAAAAAATATTGATTGGCCGAATTGATTCATAAAATTTTGATCAATAACATTATTCGAAATTTGTATTTCTTGAATGACATTAACAAAATAATTATTCATTCTCTCAGAGATATCAAATAGTTTTTCTAGTCTTTTATTGTTATAATGAAGAGCTTTTAACTGATTTTTATTTTCACCGTTTTTATCTGTATTGAAAATTAACTCTTTATATAATTTCCAAAGTTTTTTGTTATCTATATTTCCTGGAATTTTATCCGAACAGTATTTTTTTTTTTTTGTCTCTTGTATTAGCTTTTTCACTCGATCTCTATATTGTAGATATAAATGATTGCTATTATCGTTATTGGGGTATTTTTTTTTTGTATTTGAAAAAAGAATTTCTAATTTTAATGTTATTAAGAATTTCAACCGTGATCCATTCACTTTTCCGTTTTGCATTTTTAATTAATACATTTTCAGTGTTATTTTTGATTACCGAGCTAAGATCGTGTACAAAATCATCAAAATTCGAATAGGAGTTAAGGTTTGACCAAATGCTTTTATTCGCTATTTTATTATAATTTAGAACTGTTTTATATTTTAGTATTTTAGTTTTAGTGGATTTATGACTAATACTAACAAAAAACATTTGATGATCGGACAGACAAGTATCTAAGACATGTAAATGATATTTTTTTTTCAATTATGTCAGTTATTAGGTGGTTTATTAGGTGGTGGTCTATAACTGTTGGTCTATGTCTATGTCAGTTATTAGGTGGTGGTCTATAACTGTTTTTCAAGGTAATTAAGATAAAGGACTTGATAACAGAAATGCATTTCTATTGAGAATAATTTCAATAAAGCAAAAAAAAAATATTTAAAAAAGGATTTAAATTTAAATTATATTTTAAAAATTTCAGTTACATAATATCTTATTTACAATAAATAAACAGTTATCTACTGTAACTTTGGAAACATTAAAAATATTTTTTCAAATAATTTGTTGTTGTTTTTTTTTTTTTGTTTGTTATACTATTCTATTCTAGTATAATAAATGAAACAACCACCATTAAATTAGTCAGATAAGAATTAAATTTGAGGTTGCAACACCACAAAAAAAAAAAAAAATTTTTTTTTAAATACTTACAAAAAAAAAATTTAAATAGTTAAAAGCTTTTTGTAATTTTTACATATACAAAATAGGTATGAATCCGTTTTCTGAGAACTATAAGATTCTAAAAGTATTTAATTTTTTTTTTTGTTTTGTTATTATTTTTGGTTTTTGGTCTTATGCCAAGAAAACTTTTAAACAAAAAAATATAAATTTTGTAATAAATTTTAATAGAGTAAAATTTTATTTCCTTATTAAATCTTTTCCTAATAAATTATAAAATATAAAAAAAAACAAACAAAAAAACACATTTAAATCCTTTCGGTTTGTTTTTATATCCTTTTTTTCTAATTTTATTTCAAATATGTATCTTTAAAACAAAAAAAAAAAAAAATACACATTTTTTTTTTTTGATAATTCTAATTTAAAATGTATTTTCTATTATATTTAATTTTCAAAAAATTTTATTTATTTCCGTGTTAATTTTTAAACACCATATCATTATTTTTTGCTCAATAATTTTTTACAGATCAAATTGCATATGTACATTATCATTAAGTCTACGTCTTATTCAAAGCTTAATTTAAATTTTAAAATATTAAAATTGAATTATTTTTATTGAAATAAAAGGCGACTTATTTTATTTAAAATTTAAAAAAAACTTTCTTTTGACTGTGATCAGGATATTCCATCGGAATATAATTAATGTTGTTATTAAGAATTGTTACCGAGAAGTTGTATAAGAAAGTCAGAAGTAGTTATAATAAAAATGTTCTGATGAAAATCAGAAGTAAAAAATGACTGATTAAATGATCTGGTTTTAAGATTTAGAAATAAAAAAAAAACAACAATGACCGGATCGTAGATTACAAAATTCGAAAAAGTTGGAAGCAAAATGAACAAATGTGTAAAGCACAGGACATAATGAAAAACTTTTACTAACGCGTTATCATTCTGTTTTTTTTTTTTTTTAAGTATTAAAAGAAATAAATGAAATGAATCAGAATCATTTTGAGTCTTTTTCCCGCTTAAACCATCAGACTAGTAAATTATCTTAAAAACTTATTGCATTTAATTTATTTTTTATAGAAATAATATATATGTATATATGTATGTTTAAGCATACATATATATACATATGCATACAAATTCATATATTTATTAAATCTTTTTTAAAAATGAATTACATGAAAATGAAAATATTATTTTTGCAAATAATTTTTTTTTTTCTTATTTTATTGTAATAACTGTAATATCCTATATATATTCTCTTTTAAAAAGGGATATGTATTTATATTATTGTTTTATATTTTGTTTTTCCCCATTAATAGTGTCTCGTTATAGGAAATGTTCATATTGTATACATGTATGTGTGTGTATATATTTAGATATTGAATTTTATATATGGATTTAACTACTATATAAAAACCATTAAGTTAAAATATCACCCGCCGTTTGGCAATAATTTTTCAGTAGTTGTTGGTTGTACTATTAAAAATGCAACATATTTTTTGACTTTATTCCATTGGCATTTTTCCTTTTTTTTTATTCTGGTTTTTTTTTTTTTTGTTTTTTTGTTTTTGTAAACCCACTCCTCTTAATCTAATATATTAGTTTTTGAACTAGTTTTTACATTATTCTGTTCACTATTTTTATTATATTTTTATATATTCATACACACATATACATAAACATTCAAATTATAATTCATTTAAATTTAAGGTTAAGTATGTAAAGGAGGAAAAGAGAAGAGAAATGAAGGATATATAAAAAGGACTTAATTCTACTATCATGATACTTATTTTTACAGTTGATTTTATTTTAGTTTTTATTTTTAATCTTTTTTCGTCCTTTCGATTCAATTTTTGGTTGTTTATCAGTCAGTTACAGAGATTGGGAAAAGAATTTTTTTTGTTTTTTTTTGTTTTGGTTTTTGAGTTTTTTTTTTTTTGAAAATTATTTGTTTTTTAATTGGTAATATATGTTGATAATTTAGCCAAATATACTTTAGGGTATTCTTTACTCTTGGTAAAAATGAGTATAAATGAGAAAAAAAGGAAAAGAAAAAATAATAATAATTAAATTGTTATTTTGTTTTTTTTTGTTTTTTGCCTATTTTTTGGATGGTGGATTAAATTTACAGATTTATGTATATGAGTATTAAATGTTGTATGAAGATATCATGTTGTTTTTGGTAATAATTGCAATAAATTAAAGATTGTATGCAAGTGAAATTATAAATTTTTTTTCTTTTTTAATTTTTTTTTTTTTTTTTAAAGATGAATAAGTGTTTAAAGATATATTTTATAGTTTTAATGACTATAAATTAAATCTATATGCATCTGTGCATCTCACATATAACGTTATAAAAGTGTTTTAGCCTGAAAAAGAAATATTAAAATGATATCTAAGGTGGTATCTATAGTAATACACCATAATTAATAATTATTATATAAGTAATAAACTCATATAATTACACTCATCCCTTTTGATTTACATTTTAATTACGTTTCACGAATAAGATATAGTGGAAAGCCAAAAAAAAAATAAAACATAGCAAGAATATAATAATAAGGATCATAATGGTTTAAAGAAAATAAGTTATTTAAAGGATAATTCATTTAAACTAAATATCTTTTAAAATAAAGGATGAATAAAAATTAGAAAAAAAAAAAATCAAATTAAATTAACTAGTCCACCATTATATGGTTGTGTACTTACCAATAGTTCTATCTTTCAAAAATTCTCTGAAAAGAAATTTTTTAATGTAGGAGAGTTTCGTTCTTCAACACTGTTGAACTCTGCAGTAGATATGTAGTGTTTCTTATTTAGACAACTTCTCGTTTAAAATTTTAGTACTATACATAAATGATATATATATTTTTTTGAATGCATTTCTCTGCCACATAAATGTGAACAGGAAATTACACAGCCTTTTCTGTTCAGGCCTGTAAATGTCGTAAAGAGGAATAATTCTTCGAATTCACACTTCTTCGGTGTTTACAGCGTATTTAATTTTATACGCTCTTATCCACTAGACCACCGAAGCCCCCTTAAATGATATTCTATGAAAATTATCTGTAATGTAATAAATTTGTTTTTCTAATTTTCATTACAACAGATTTTTTCGAAATTCTTTTCAATTAGTATTTATACATCACAGATGATATTCATAGAATTTTATTTAAGCATAAGACTATTTCAACGCCTACTGTCAACGCCTACTGTCAACGCCTACTGAAACATTTCTAACTTTAAGGGATGAATCTTATTTAATCTGTTAAAATTGTAACTATAAAATATAACTATTAATGAACTTGATATTTTTTAGTGTTTAAAAATTAAAAAAAATCTTATAGATCATATGTGATTCCTAGAATTTTTCCTTAAAATTTTAATTGTAATTGGAGTAGAAAAACATTCATAAGACATTTGACATTTTAAAATTTTCTTTTAGTCCTGCTGTATAAAAAAAAAACAAAAAAAAAGGCAACTGATTATTCTTTTCATTTTTTCCTTAAATGATTTTACTTTTATATTAATAATAAAAGTTTATGCCACTCTATCAATTTTTTCAATAACTATAAAGGAAATTTATAATTGTTGTTTTAAAGTTTTTTTTTTACTATCAATTAAAGTAAAAGTTTTCAGTTTTTAAGGAAAATGAAAATTAAATTAAATAATTACAATAGACAATTATAAAATTAAAGGAAATTAAATAGGAAAGAAAATTTTTGCAACATAGAAAAACTTTTACTTTTCATTAAAAAAAAAAAAAACAATTTTATTAAAGAAAAAAAAAACTTAAAAATAAATTTTAATGTCCTTTTTTAATTTTTGTTTTGTTTTTTTCTTCTTACCGTTTTATTATTTTATTTTTTGTTATAAAAATAAAATAAAGGGGGGAAAATTTTTCAAAGATTACAGAAAAAATTACAAAGAAACAAACAAAGAAACAAGAACAATTTCAAAAATAACAACAACAGTAGCAGCAGCAGTCGATAAAACAGATAGAAAAAAGGATACAAACCCAAAAAAAATACAGTATTTTGTTTGAAATACAAACGACAAAAAGTACAAATAAAAAAAAACAGAAAATAAAAGAAAAAATCATTTCAACATAAATGAAATTAGGTGGAAATTGCTTCTAACAAAAACAAAAATTATAAAAATAAAAAATTTGCACAGCAAGGATTCTAAATGAATTTTTGTTGTTTTATTTATTATTTTCTCGTTTCCAATAGAATAAAAGAATGAGTCGAGTGATTAAGTATGGTTCTTTTTTTTTTCCAATGTTTGAAGACATATTTATTATAAATACAGCCTGACTGTATAACTTAGGCATTAATATTAAAGTAGACAGTCTTAGAATTAAAACAAAACAACAATAAAAAAGAAAAAAAAAAAACCAAAAATTAAAAAGGGTAGATGAATGAAATATTATAAGGACACAAAAATAATATAACAAAACAAAAATAATTTCTTTGTCCTTTTTCACATTTTTTTCTCCTCTTTTGTTTTGTTTTTATTTCTGTATTTACAGTTAAAATTCTCCCTTTTATGCAAAAAAAAAAAAAAATTAATTTTTGCAAGTAATTTACTCCTTCCACAAATAATTTTTTTTTTTTTTTTTGTTTTCTTCTTCTTAGTAGTGTTGGTAATAATGATGGTTGGTTGGTTGGGTTGTCGTGATGGTAAGTGGTAAGTAATGAATGCTTGTACATTATTATCTGTTTTTTTCTATTTTTTTTTTTGTTTAAGTAACAACAAATATAAAAACACAAATAAAATAAATTAGAATAATTTTTAAGTTGAAGAAAGAAAAGTTTTGGTTTTATTTTTTATTGTGTTTTGTTAACTAAAATCTTATTTTCTTTATTTTTAAATGTCTACAAACAATTTATTTTTAATATTTTATTTTCTTTTAAAATAAAATTGTAAAATTGATAAATTTAAATATCAAATTTAATAAAATAGTACGTATTGGTAGTCAATAGGGGAACATAAGTTGCATGTAGAAATTAAAACTACATATATATATGGGTAATATATAAATATGTAAATATGATAGTAAAAAATAAATAAGCTTTCAGCACGCTCTTAAACTTTCAATCAATTGAAAACGATGACAATAAAGTTATAATATAAATTTCTGTCATATGAAAAAGATATACACATTCCACATATACTATCATACCTGATGATTATAAAACCTTGTGAATTCTATTAGATTGCATTTGATTTTTGATTTCTAACAACATATTCATCATAAACAACCAAACACAATAGTTCACTTGTGTCCTTTATAACGGGGTAAAATCACAGCATCAGACAATTTAAAATAAAGATATATAAATCAGATGTTGAGGGGATCAGAAGAAGAATCTAAAAAATAATAAAAATAACGTAAAAATAAAAAATCAATATATGTATATCAAATTTTCAACAAATTTGAAAAATAAAATAATATTTTAATCGAAGTCATAATATTCTACTCTAAAAATATATAATCGATTAATCATAAACAATCACAAATAACATAATCTAATTCTAGGTAAATTATAACCTTTGTTTTAGAAAAAAATCCATCACAAATCAAATGTATATTAAAACAATATTCGCTTGATAAAGAATTTTGTTAAATTTGTAAATACTTAGGTATCTTGTATATAAAAAATAGATATTTGTTCATACACCCGGACGACCACAAGAGAAAAGTTGATTCCACTCCCCAATCACATTGTTTATGGTTATTGATTGTAGACTTGTAGAGAATTCTCATATATACTGATTTGGTTTTTAAAATTACATAAATAACTAAAAATGAAATTATGAGGCTCAATATTAAATAATTTTATGGATATATGGATAGTAGATTATGCAAGCATTCAAAGTAAGTTTTGCATGCGTCAAAACAAAAAAGTTCAAAAAAGAGCCTATAACAAGAATATTAACATATTAAACCTTATGTGAGGTATTATAAAAGTAAAATTCATTAACAGAAGACAAATACTGCACAATGAATCGAATATT
The DNA here is from genome assembly GCA_947095535.1 of Poecilobothrus nobilitatus. Classification (NCBI taxonomy): domain Eukaryota; kingdom Metazoa; phylum Arthropoda; class Insecta; order Diptera; family Dolichopodidae; genus Poecilobothrus; species Poecilobothrus nobilitatus. Next base: position 81,539,528 of record OX352773.1, on the reverse strand, counting down.
TTGAGAAAGTTTCATTGCTCCGAAGCAAACAACACAAATCTACCTTACAGAAACAAATTGAAAGGCATCAAATTAATAAAAATATGACTTTAATGTATGCTCGCTATACACATAATTACATTTTCGACAGTAGCGATCCGCCAACTTGCAAATTCTGAAATAGTACAGTCATTATCAAACATATTGTACAAGAATACCAAGAAACCAAAACGTAATGAAACCACAACATCGCAATAACAAAAGTACAATAACAACCAACGATGAGTAAAATTTTGTCCAAAATCAAAGTATGTACTCCCTAATTACTTCGAAATCTGGAGTAACATATAAAGAACAAGATAACTTTTTTTTAAATTATTCTGATTTGCACCCTTTACAATTTGAATTTTGCACCCTTTGTTTATCTTTGAATTTTTTATATCTAACTATTTCTTGTAGTAATACAAAGTGTCCAAACTTTATTCAATTGTTTAGTTTTAAAAACGATTTGATTGGATATGAAAATAAATAAATAAATAAATAAAAAATTATTTAATGTAAAATAAAGTTTGTATCGAAAAATATAAACTTAGACCAAAAAAAAAAAGAAAAAACGATGGCAACAATGATGACAATAACAATACTGTAATACAAAAACAAAAAACGAAAAAAATAACAAAAATCACTTATAATATCTTTATAATACGGAAATCATAACCCATTATCACAATCCAACATTATACTTCTTTTTATTATCAACATTTCATTAAAAAAAAATTATTGAAATAAAATTTTACAATTAAATTGGCATGTTAATATATACCATCAATAATTAAATAATAGTTATATCGTAATTTTTCAACACAATATCGTAATTTAAAATTAAATTGAAAATTCCGAATTTATGGATTGTTTGGAATTGCTGTAAAGTTTTCAAGACACATTTTTATTATTTTAATACATATATAAAATCGCTGGTGCATTGTTACCGCAAAACTGCAAAGCCACTGGACTGATTGACATTTGACACCATCCATATATGCATGTTAGTTTTGTTTGTAAGCTAGTTTTTTTGGTAGGAAGCTAGTATTTGATCGTAAAAATATGCCAAAACGACAATCAAATATAGTCAGAGACATACTCAACGTAATCGAAACGTAAGAATACATTTTCTGCTAACCATAACTATAAATCTCACAATTCAAATATAAAAATTACCAGATAATTTTTGCGATCATATGCACTCCAGAGACGCTTTAATTGCCTATATTTTCCGGAATTTTTGTGACAACTCTAAAAACCATTATTGGTTAAGCAAAAAAAATTTTGAATTCATTGAATCTATCGTCTAATATTATGCACATAAAATTTAGCTCATCAATCACTTTATTATCGAACATTAACGCACCAAAACTCTGCGTCGGAATTTAGTTTAGAGATTTTGACAAAAAATGTATAGATAAAATCATCGAGACAGGCATAATCAATAAAAAAATTAAAGGAGAACACGCGTTGTACCAACACGAATACTAATAATACACACTGAATTAATTTAAACGCAATTCACAATCCTCAACAGATTGTATTATCCTTTGGAAATGTGCTCTTTTAAAAACCGTTGGTTTACATTCTACCTTGTTTAGTATTATCATATCTTCTATTGTGTACCATTTCAAAAACAATAAACTATACAGTATTAAATGAATTTTTTTCCATTACCTTATTAAAAATTTGTTTCATTTAAATTTACATTTTAGTTTAAGGCGGAACAACGTTCGTCGGGTTCGCCAGTAATCAATAAAAGATAAACATATGGGACCAAATAAATTTGAACACAATTTAAAAAGAATTTTAATATAGAAACAATGGTTCTAATCATAATGGTGAAGTTACTACTTTTATGCAATATTATATATATATAAATACATACAGACATATCAAATATAAATCAAATACAGAATAAAATTCTGACAAAAAAAAAAATCGATTAATTTTAATAATAAAAAAATTTGTTATATTATATAGGTATTATATACATACATAATATATTATGTACAAATATGGTTATAAAATCTTTTCTGTTTTTTTTTTTTAAAGAATTTTTGTAAGAACAAATAAAAAATTTCTCTGTTTTTATTCTATTTATATGTTTTTTTCTATTGAAAATTCTTTTGTTATTTTCATTATGTATACACTTATGAACGATTATAACACAAATTTTCTATTATTCAATTGGAAAATATTGAAAGGATTTAATTTGAGAATGTTTTTTTTTTTTTTTTCGATTATATTCGATTATAAAATTATAAAATTTGTTATATATCTTTACGATACTTTGTTAAATTATTTTATAAATGCTTTTTTTTTTTTTTTATTTTACCATTTAAATTTCATGTATTGGAAATAAACTTGTGCGTCATTTTTTTTATTTCAATTGGCAATTATACTTTTTTTTTTTTTTGTATATAATACGAATTATAAGTGATCCTTACTTTATGTAGACTTCCAATAAGTCGACTATCAAAATGTTCGTTTCCAAATGTCCATATAAATTGTCATGTCATTTCCATCTTCAAAAATGTTGTATTTTACTAAATGTCAATCTTCCAAAATATTAACTGAGGAAATGTCAACTCTTAGAATCATCTTAGAAAACATCGATTTTAAGAATTTTTTAATTTTTTTGTAGAAAATAGCGTTATAACTGTTTTATTTTGGAAATATTTATGTAAAAAAAACTTTTGTTCCATAAGGAACTGTGAAAATTCAATTTTATGTTATGAAATAGCTGGCATACGCATGGACTATAATACGTATTGATTTGGATTATAGTTGGATTCAAAATTATAGAGTTTGATTCAAAATTAGAGTTTCAATAATTTTTTTAGGGTGGGGGTTGTTGAAAATTAATTTTTTTCATACATATATCATACATATATAAATATCAAGATTTTTACAAAATTTAATATTTTTCATAGAGAAATGTCAAAATTTATCCATATTATTTACATATATGTATACTTTAAATTCTTAACTAGGAGATATTTTATAGTAATTTACAAAATCAGAACTTTAATCTTTTATTTAAAATGTCTAAAATGTCGACATCGAACAAATGTCAACTCGGTCAAAATGTGAACTTTCAAAAAGTAAAGAATTTCAACTTTTTGAAAGTTGACATTTTGACCGAGTCTACATTTTTTCGATGTCGACATTTTAGAATCAATATTTCAAAAATCGCTAAAATTTTACAAATCAACATATTTAATTTCGACATTTTTGAATCGATATTTTATGTATTTTAAAAATCGACATAACTTAGTCGACCCAAATTATAATTGAAAATATATTTTCTTTAACTTATTCTGGAATATTTCATATTCGTAAGGATTACATAATTTTTCTGTTATATAATAATCTTGATTGTCGAAATTTGATTTCTATAGATCAAAACAATTTATCACTTCACAACTTTATTAGAGTGATAAATTGTTTTGTTGATTTACTATAATTTTACCTATGATTATAAAGGTCACTGTTAATATATTGTACATCTAGTTAGCTGTAAATTTATTATTTTTGTGTAAAACTATGAATACAAGTATACATATACAAGTATGTATTATAATTTATTATAAATTTATGAATAAATTAACGGTTTGCAATGGTTTAATAATGGGTTTCCAAGAAACTTTCCTTTAAAATTTGGATGTAGTTTTGAAATAATTCGTAGACAAACAGATAAGGATGAAAACCTTTTAATAAAATTTTAGCAATCTATAGTATATTGTTCACACGTCCTTTTATAGACTTTTCAATTTCCTTAAAATTTTAAAACTCTCATATATTCTTATGACATTTATTGATACAAAGTCCTGCAAAAATTTACCTTTTCTTCAAATAGATTAAAAACATTTTTATCTTCTGCTGCCCTAACTAAATTACAGTTCATATCATCAGCTTGAAAGTTCTTAAAAGCAATTATAAGTTCTAAAGAGTTCCATACATTAGTAATACACTGTTCTTTGTTGTTACATAATTTCTAATTAATGCAAACATGAATATTTAAAGCTAAACGTATTTTTAACTATTTAAAACTCAAAAGATTTGTAAAATTATATACAACGAAAGACGATGTTTAAAAGTTAAGTTTGTTTTCGGCTTTCAAATTTTTCAGATATTTTTTTGGTTGACTTATTTTCGAAGGTTTTTTCAAGTAGTTTTTCATTCCCAACTAAACTTTCTTTGACCAGGCTAAGTGTATGAGTACTAAAGCTCGTATAACCTATTGGTTGGTCATAAAAGGGAGGTTGTGTTTAGTCGGTTAAAGACCCACAGACTCAAAGACGAATCGTATTCTTTTCATTTCTCTATAGTGTCTTTCGATGATTCCCACCCACCTACCACCTCGCAAAAAAATAATCAAAAATTGTACAATTTAGAATATCTATTTTAAAACGGGTTTATTGCGATGGATTCTTATTGAACTTTTCTAAAATACTTTACTTTTTATTAATATATAATTTGAATTTTCTAGTTTAAAATTTTTATATATTTTTATTTTTTTGTTGCAAAAATTTTCTTGTATTATCCTTGAAGTTTTTTATATATTATTCAACACATACAAATCAAAATATATATACATATATATAAAAAACGCTCTATGCGATATTTGAAAATAGAAATTACCTTTGGCGACATAAATCCTATTTTGTATCCCGGAAAATAAGAAATATCACTATACTTTAGAAAAAAGGATGTTATACAAAATAATATATATTTTTAGGAAAAAATAAAAACAAAAAAAAAAAAAACAATTTAAAGGATATAATATTCTTGTAGTTAATGGGAAAACAAGAACTTAACTAAATAAAAAAGAAAATCAATAATAAATTTGCGTGTTTGATTCAAATAAAAATCTTTTTAAAATTGAATTTATATATTTTTTTTTAAATATAAATATGAAAGTTTTGGAATATATATTCATATTTATGTATTTGAAATATGTATATCATAAATTAAGTTATATTTCACGTTTTTTTTTTAAATGTATCGTACAGGATTTGTACCTAATGATTTTTAGATTTTCATATTTCAAATTTACTTTAAATCTTAAAATGAATGCTTGTTTATAAAAGGTCTTGTTTGCCTGATACTTTACTCGAAGTTGGCGTTTCCTAGAAAAGGTTTATTGACATGAAACTCCAATTAAAGATGTACATTTAAAATGTTAGGATCGAATCATGTTTAAGTTAGAATTATGACCACCTCTAAGCTTCCGTCAAAACAAAACAAAAAATTAAAATCCAACTAAAAAAATCTATTTAAGCAAAAAACTACTATCTGTTAATAGAATATGTTACGAAATGTCGAAAAAAATTTTAAAATCTGTTAAAAGATTTTTTTTTTTTTTAATTTTTTAATGCATTTCTCTGCCATATAAATGTGGACAGGAAATTACACAGCCTTTCCTGTTCAAACGTGGCTGTAAATGTCGTAAGGTGGAATAACTTTTACGATGTGTGTGGAATTCGAAACCACACTCTCTCGGTGTTTACAGTGTATTTTATACGCTCTTACCTAATAGACCACCACAGGACCCTGTTAAAAGATTTGAAAAAAACCTTTACGATAAATTAGTTTAGAAGCCAGAAATAACCTTAAAGCGAGTACATTTTTAATTAATTTTTTTACAAATTAATTCGTAACGTGTTAAACAGATAAAAAAAAGAAATCAATTAGGATAATTTTGATTAGAATAAATAATAAAATAAGTAATAAAACATTTGAAGACCAAGATTCATCAGAAATTGTGCAGATGATCTAAATAAAACGTGGGAAGGTAATAACAAATATAACATGAAAGAATTTAGATAAACTAAGGCTATTAATTTAAGGTGATAATTGCAATATATACGTATGCATCTGTAGAAATATATTAAAACTTATAAAAAACTGTAACGACTTTCATGTAGCCTTAACAAAATAAAAATTAATTGTAAGTAGTGTGAAAATTATTAAAAAATAACAAAAAAACTTTTAAAGGATAACTTATTTCTTTTCTATTCCACATTTTTTTTTTTAACATTAATTTTAATTGTTTTTAGCAAAAATTTTATAAATACAACTGTTAAATAAATTAAAATATATTCAAAAACATTTTTAAAAAAATTCTTTTTAATTGTTTTTCAGTTTTTTTTTTTAAAAATATCATTTAAAAAAAAAAAAAAAACAGCAACAAAATTAAAAAAATAATTAAAAAAATTAAAATTTTAACTTCAAAAGAAATCAAAACAGCGCTTAAGATTTTTAGTGACAAGTATTCAAAGTGTTGTAATATTTTTTTTCCCCTTTCTGTTTTGTTTTTTTTTTTCTTTATTTAATTTTGAAAGGATATTTAAAGTATTTTTTTTTTTTGTTTCTTTTATTTATTAGAGCAGAAATTATAAGAGTCAAAAGAACGAAAAATAAAAAATAATAGAATAAAAATACAGACAAATAACTTTTTTAGAATTTGAAAAAAAAAAAAAACAAAAAACTGACAAAAAAAAAACCTTGTGGAATTATTTTTTTTATTTTTGACTTTTTAAATTGTAAGGATATTTTTTTTTTTTTGATATTTCACAATTTTTTCAAGGATATTAAGAATAAAAATGTTTGATTATTTCTTTTTTTTTTTTTTTTTATGGTTTAAAATATAAAATTTTTATTATAATCAAAATAAAAATAATGAAAATATCTTGATTATTACAGAATAATTTTCCTCTTTCCATTTATTTTGTTTACCTTCTTCTAAAGTCAAACAAAATCATATCATATAGAAAATAAAAAAAAAAAAAAAGTTAAGAATAAAATTACCGTCATTTCCCATCTCTATATATGCAAATTAAAGAAAGAAAAAGAAAAATAAAAAAAAACATAAAATTATTTGAAGTGACACAGAAACAAACAAATAAACAAAATATAAAAAAGAAAAAAAAGCAAATTTTTCTTTTTAATTTCGACGAAGGCAACAATGATAACAGTATAACGGTACCATTAAATAAAGAGATGACAACAATAACAACAGCACCAACAATGTCTATATAACACGGAAATCATAAACCCACTACCACAATCCACCACCATCATACATTATTTTCTTACCAGTCCAATATCAATGAAGCAAAAAAGAAAATTGCAATGAATAGCAGTAAATTGCAGGAAATGAAAATGAAAACGCGAAAGTAAAAATAACATGAAAATATGAATAAAAAAAAAAAAACAGACTTTTGATGAAATAAGAGAGTAAAAAGGATATATTTATAATATGAAAACTATATTGAATATTATTTTCGTTGCAAAAATCATCGTTTTAACTTTTCTATAAGTTGATGTCATTCCTTCATTTTGGATATTAGAATATACTAAGAATGAAATGCAAAAAAATTTGAATTCGGAGACAAAAACTATAATATCCTTAAAATAACATTTAAAAAAAAACTTTAACATTTTCAATTTTTTCTTTTCAACATATATATTTGAATTTTTGTCGTATCTTTCATTCTTAAATCTTGGTTTATTTTTTTTTTTCAAATGTTTTTTTTCTCATCCTTTGAATTTATTATGAAAAAAAAAAGAAAAACTAAAATATATTTAAAAAACTTAAAGGAGCAAATTTTAGATTTTTTCAGATTAATAACTAGAATTCTGTTATATATTTGTTTGTAAGCAACTTTAACTGGCAAAGAAAATTTTTTAAAAATATTTGAATTTTAACTTAAGGACTTCTTTTGTTGTATTGGTGGAAAGGATATTTTATGATTTTTAAAATTAAAATTTATGTTTATTTATGAAAAATATTTTTTTTTGTTTTTCTTTTTAAACATTTTCGTATATTAAATTATTTTTTTTGTTTTTTGCTTTTTAAAAGTTATAAAATATTTTTTGCGTGAATTGGAAAATTTGTCTAAAGGATATGAACTTTTAAGAAAATAATATTTTTTTGAGTCATTTTTTAGATATAACTATCATCTTCTTTTTTTTTTTTTAAATGTTAACCAAAAAATATTATTAATATTTTGATTATATTAATCTCATTTTAGAATAATCCTTTAAGAATAGTAGTAATCATTACTATACTTTCCACATATAGCATTTTATCGTTTAAGATCTAAAAAAAATGAATAGAAAAATATTTAACAGAAAATCAATATTTTGTTTAATCTTTGTTTATAATAGAGTGAACATTCCGTAGAAGAATTTAAAAAAAAAAAAAAAAAGATAAAAAATGTATAGTTATACTCGCACGAATATAATTTATGCTACTTTCTTTCCAAGATATCTAACTTAATTAAGTATATATTGGGATAAATTTATGTAAATAACGAAGTTATATAACAGCTAATCAATCTCGTTACACCAAACTATCCCAAATTTTACAGAAATTGTTACTTAAATAAAACTTGATCATCTTTTATAAAATTTAAAATGTCTATAATAGCTCTTTTAAGTGGAAATTGATATGCGCATGTAAATTTCTTAGATATCCGAAGATGTTGCGTTAAATTTACTAAATTTTGTAGAACATACTTCCAACGCCAATAAAACTTAAATTTTGAAAAAATTTCTAATATTTAGTTTAATTAGACACTGATTTATGCTCATATAAAATAAAAACTTGTACAGCAGCAACTCGAACTTGTTCAATTTAAATAGCTAAACTGGTAAAAAATTGATTTATATAAAAATGAAATGGTAAAAATTTCAAAATTCTACTTCCATTTTTTTTTTTTTTTTTGAGTTATCATACGGATAGAACAAATGACGCACGCTCTCAGCTAAATCATCTCAGAATTCAATCCTATGAGCAAGAATATATTTTCAAATATTTTTCCATATCCATCTCATCTCTTCGAAGATGTCACAAAACTAATGGCAAATTTATTATACTCTTGAACTACATTCGTACACGTATAAAAAGGGCGCAAAAATTTAGATAAATTATTGATAATAGCCAATTATATTGATCTTATATTGCTTAGAAATAAATATACAAATAAACTGTTGTATATACAGGATGTTTGAGGAATAGACAGTATAACTTTAAGGTGTGATAAGGGAGGTCAAAACAAGCAAACACAGTGGGCGGGGGTCTATTTCCAATCGTTACTGAGAAAATGCAGTCTAAAAATTTCCTCTTTTCTAAAAAAAAAACATTGGTTAGTTTTTTATTTAGAAGAAAATTTAGTATCATTTTTTGAAGCTCTGAAATTACGTAAAAGCACATCGGATTGTAAACTTTGTTGAATTTTTTACAACTGTTGACGTTACTACAGTTTATTTAGAAAACAATAATAAAAATACAAAAATATTTGATAATTTTAAAACAAAAACATTTTTGACTTATCAAAAAAGAATGTTAAGTAGTACCTAATGTAAAATTTAATATTTTTTTTAATTTTGGATGTTGTTATCTGCAGTATTTAAAAATTATTTATTTACTTTCAAGTCTAATATTAAAAATTTTACCGTAATAGTTTCAATTAAATATTTTCACACTCAACTTAACGAAGACTGAAATATTTTAATGGAACTTCATTATAATATTCAGTGTAATCATATTATTGTGCAAATTTAAAAAAAATAATATTTAATAATATTTGCTTATAAATCAAAATAATACCCTAATATGCAATTGTTAATCAAATAAGAAATTTAAAAAAAATGACATACAAAGCTCTTTTGAAATAAATAAAAACAATCTTTAGAAATTAGAAGAAAATGAAGCCTTTGAAAAGAATTAAAAGATTTATTTTTACTTTCTTCATTTAATATTTTCAATAGTATCTATGTTAATTGGATGAAAACAATTAATCTCATACCGTACAACCAAGAAAAGTTGGCCATCGTACAATAATTAAAGAACAGATAACCTATTGAAGCTATCTCGCCGGGGCATAGTTAGGCAATAGGTATGTTTACAAGACATTGACAAACATGCGGCCAAAATATTTATCCAATTCAATCTATCATACCGCAGTTGTAGTGAACAGAATGAAAAAGAAATCAATACACACTTCACCTATAAATGCCCAGCGCTGCTTAGATCCAGAAGAGTAGCTCTGAGTAACCAAGAATTCGTTTAGTGATCTAACAGTAAGTAACCTACAGAAATAGTAAGGTTCCTGAAATCATCGAAATGGATCTAAAATTTAATTCAATATAGCCTTAATATAAGCCACTTATACTAATCAACCAATCCTAACCTTTTCATTTTGTAATTCGTTTAGACATTTTCATATTAAAAATATGTTAATTTTTTAGCTCTTTATAATGTTTGGTCAGTATCTCATTCAAAAAGTATTTTACAATGCTTTGTGTTTAAAAATAAAATAAAGTTAAAAGTTTAAAATTATACACCACCGTAAAATAATGCCACCACCACCACAAAAAATAGCTGAACACGCACCTATTGTCAATAAAAATTATAATTAATTACATAATTTGAAAAAAAAATGAATAGGTAACAGGTCCTTCATTTTTCTTCCCCAACAATTAAGCAAACGAGTGACTATAGAATAAAAGGTAAAGTATACTTGGTATAGCAAGTAACAAAATTGTTCTATATAGATCAAAAATAAATTGTATTGCCGAAAACCATAACCTTTTATGCATTTAAGAATGTATTCCCGATATTTATAGAGAATGAAAAACTATATTTTGAAGTTTTATCTTTTAAAATTTTCCATTAAAAACGTCAATCAACTTTAAAAAATTGTTTTCAAATAATTGGGCATGTTCATTTCGATGCAGCGAATGATGAATTGAAGTGCTTAAAATGAATACTGCTGCAAAATTGTACTGAACATTTTGCAGCCAAATTTTTTATTTGTCAATTTTTTTGGTTGAGAAAAATGAATTCTTTGAAAAATTGGAAAAAAAAAACAAAAAAAAAATTGAGAAATGAAAATTAAAAAGAGAATTTTCAGTCAAATTAAATGTCGCTGCTCCATTTAGCAGAGTTTTTTTTTATACTGCAAAATTTATAAAGCGATTTACCTAAGCGTTTGAAAAAAAAAACCATTCAGTAACAAATTGCTTTAAGCGATTTAATATTTTTAAAGCGTTTTAGTCAACTAAACGAGCTGATTATTTTCGATCGTTTGTTTTTTTCTAAATTTTTACAGTTGATATTTTTTTTTTTTTTTGGAGAATAATAAAACAAAAAAAATAACTTTTCTATTTGTACCGTACTGAAATCATTTTATATCAGTTTCTTGACTTTTTTTTTTTTCTTCACTTTACTTTTCACCTAAACCATCATATTATCCTTAAATAGATTTTCTTTTTGACTTATTCTACTAAAAAAAAATTTTAAGGAAAAAAAACAAAATTTTCGGTTTCCTTTTTTTTTTTTTTTTGAGTAAACGATAAAAATACCAAAACGATAAATGAAAAGGAAATTAGGAAGAAAAAAAAAATAAAGGATACATTATATCATATATGAATTGGAATGAGTATTTATTTTCAATATTGTTATATATATGTATCTATAGATATACATTTGCGTATGGCAATGACATACTACAGAGTACAGGTTATTTACTATTTTTGATTTTCTGTTGTTATTTCCTATATGTTCAATCCTGAACATTTTACCTAGCTTTTTATTTTTTTCAAATTTATTTTTTATTCCTTTTTTTTGGTTTTTTTTTGTTTATTTTAAATGAAGTAAAGAAAAAAAAGAGATAGCAAATGTAAAGAATGAAAATAAAGAAGAGTGTTATTGAGTAGAATTACACCATGTCATAACTTCTAAAATATCCTTGAAAATCTGTCTTTATTATGTTTAACTTTATGGATTTTGGAAAATAATTTATTTGGAAAAGATATTTTTAAAAATGAAAAAAACAAAATAAAAAAAATTGGTTTTAAACCGTCTTCAACTTTTTTTTTTTTATTATTCGTTTTTCAAGTAATTCATGTTCATGCAATGCTTTTTTTTTCATTCGTTATTATTGTTGTTGTTTGATTATTACCTGGTAAAATTGAAAATTTGCCTTAAGGATTCAAAAACGATTTTTTTTCCTTTTTTTTTTTTTTTGATGTTCTAAAGGATTATTCGATTTTATTTTTAATATTATTTAAGTTTTCATAATAATTTTCCTTTTTATATTTTTTTAACTTTTCCAAAAAAAAAAAAAAAAAAATTGTTTGCTGGTATTTTGGAAATCATTTTGCTATAGAAATATTAAATAGGTATATATAAAAAATAAAAAAAAAAATAAAAATAAATAAAAAATTGAATAAAATGTTATTAAAATATATGTATTTCATTTAGGCTAGACTGAAATAAGTTTTTATTTTCTTTTCGTTTTTTTGTTGTTAGTTTTTTTTTTTCTTTTTTTAACTGTTGGTTGATTTTTTATGATATCAAATTTCTATAATGGAAAATTCAATTATTTTTACATTTAAATTTTAATGTATAAAAAGGTTAAAAAAGTAAAATTAGTTTTTTGTTGTTTTTTTTTGTTTTTTTAATATTAGATTTTCGAAAAGAAGTTATATTTTGTATGTTATTCAACCTTTTTAATAAAAGTCTTTGTCCTTTTAGTATATAAAAAAATAGATATCATATTATAAAATATCCCTTTTGTTTTTATTATAAAATTTTCCTGTCAATACAAAATAATATCAAAATAAATATGTTCAAAATTCACTTTACCGAAAACGAATTGTTGTTATAAAGAAACAAAGAAAAGAAATTATTAATGAATTGTTATATAGATTTCGAAAACCAAAGAAATATGGAAGGTAGAAAATACCCTTCTAAAATTTGCTTTTATTGAATTCTTCGGAAGCATAAATTACAAATAACAGATTGTTGATAAAACTTTAAAATTTTATTTAATGATAAATGATTAAGTACACATATCTTGTTCGAAATGAAGCTACGCAGTTTTTGGGTATTATTCCTGAAGATTAATCTTCTACTTGACAAAATATGCATGTATTGTTATTGTCTATTCTAATTTTCTTTAAATACTCCTTTAATAGATAGTATCATGACAGGAATACTATTGGAATTCTCAGTTTGTTTTAACTTAATCTTATGATTTTTTTATACCTTTTCCGGTTATAGTTTGCCAGAACCCCCTTAAATTGTCCTAGTCCGGATTTTTTACTCTTAATTTGCTTCAACAATTTTCCGCTTCTATTTTAAGTGCTTCTTTTATTTTATGTTTACCTATGCCATAAAAAGTTTTGTTATCTATAAAGAAAATTGTAACTCCTTCTTTTACAAGTCACTAGATGAATTATGCAATTATAAATTTATTTTACAAGAAAAATATCAGAAGATTGAGAAAAACTGGGACCAAATAAGAAGAAAAGTATGTAAATACTTCTTTTCATTTGTACTAGAATGTATAGTTTAAGAGCTTTATAATTATGAGAAAGTGCTTAGATTTATTATTAGTTCCTTATATTTAGTTCCTTTTGAAGAAAATAACAGAAATCAATCTTAACGAATTTTCTTTTAGTAACTAGTAAAATTGTCGCTTTAGATCATTTATCTATTTTTTCAAATATTTATGTTTATATTTAAAAGAAAGCTTAAATACGATTTTAATTAATATCAAATACTACCATTATAAGATAAAAAAAAAATAAACAAAAATTCGACTATGATTATCAGAATTTTTTTCTTAAAATGAAAATGTGTTGTATATATAACATAAGAAACCAAAATACTTGTAAAAATTCTATTGGATAAGTAAGTGATTTGAGCACCTGTATAAGAGAGTGTTATCTATGACTAAAAAAAAAAGCAGACTTTTTTACAATTTTCAAGTCTAGTGTAAACAATATTAAAAATAAATCATAGTTGATTAAAATAATACATGGTGAATAAGACTAGGCTAGTCTAAACAAGAAGTACCTCTGGAGAGAAATGAAATTTCTCTGAATAAAAAACCCTTAAAAGCATTGAAAAATCAGAAATCAACAAGAAAATCAAGGTGAACTTGTTTTCTAAACACATTTTTTAATAAATAAAAAAAAAATTTATATTTTATTTTCGTCTCTTTATCAGTCACTTTAAAAACTTTAACCTTTTTTGATTTTACAATAATTAAAAATTAAAAAAAAAGGAATCAGAAATTTAAATTGTACAAGATACAATTTCACTTGTGTCCTTTAAAAAACCAAAAAACATAGTACTTAACTATAATTATAATCATTAAAATTTCAAAACTTATATGTATATAGCCTTCCTTGGTCACTTAATTAGTTTAGTGGTTAAAACTTGAATTTTTCCGAAAAAGTCTACACAATTTTTTTTTTTTATTTTGGATCTAGTTATAGAACAAGTAAATTCACAACTTTCAAAATTTAATCCTATAGGTATTAAAAATCTAATTAATGTTTATGATATTTCTATCAATGTTTGTTTAACAATCAAATACTTATTTGATTTTAAAATTATTGTTGTCCAATAAATATTTTTATCTTTACAATTTCATCAATGATTAAAAGTGGTAAAAAGTCGAATAAATGTATATAAGTATATAAAAGAAAAAAAAAAACTATATATAGTTAATTTAAATTCTGTTTCACAACCAAAAAAAAATTTTTTTTTCCATTTCCTTTTAAAAAAAACCTTTGAAATTGATGTTTTCATTTTTACCCTCCCATTTTCAAACGAAAATTCATTTTCATTTTATTTTCTTTTGACTTAAAAAAAAAAAAAAAAAATGATGAGTTTTTTTTTGAGCAAAAAAAAAAAAGAAGCATAAAAACAAAAAATAAAAACAAACACTAACAAAAATTTAAAGTGAAAAAATTCTTTGACTACTAAAAGCAAATAAAAATATAAAAAAAAATATTTTAAACCTCAGAAATATCCCTGTTTTAGCTTCATCACAGTCCACAGATTCGTTGTTGCTTTATATTTTTTTTTTATTCTTTGCTATTTATTTTTTATTTTTTTTTGCTTTTTAAATCCTTTGGGATTTTTTGTTCTTTCTTTATTTTGTTGAAGCAATGGTCGACAAAAAACAGAAAAATATTACTTGCTTTTTATTGAAATCTTTTTAAAAATTTAAAAAAAAAAAAAAAAACTTTCTTTCCTTCTCGACTTTATGCTTTAGTTTTTGAGTAATTTTTTTTTTTTTTTCGCTATAGTCTCATTATTTCATAAATTGCAGGATAAGTATCCTGTAATAGCAACCTAATTTTTGTATTTATTCTATAAAATTTTTTGCAATAAAAACTATTTATACATATATGTATATATATATGTATATATTATGTATTTATATGTCCTTTGTATCCGTTAAAACAAAATTAAATTTATATTGTATTAAAAAATGTTGTATTAGAGAGGGATTAGCTAACAGAGAGGGCCGTTTATATCATAAACTTGTATTGCCTTTTTTTTTCAAATCATTGTCAAATTTAAAAAAAAAAATACTTATCTGTTATTGAATTAAGGTAATAATATAGGTATTGCACAGTTGGCAGGTTAAATCCATGCATGTATTCCTACATATTGGTAATTCATATGTGTACGATCTAACAAAATTTAAGAAGAGCATTAACATTTTTCTTAAAAATAACTTTTCAAATTTTCCCCTTCATGCTCTATAATTCCAATTATCCCAAATCCAAATTTTCAAGCATCTTTATTCTGTAAAAACTGACAGATATAAAATTCAATAATCAGTTAATATATGCATATTTCATGTTTTCCATTTAAATATCAATTTTCAACTAAGTTTAACTTTAGTTAATTAGCCCTGCGAACTTCTTTCTCATTTTCACATCTTCTGGGATTCTGTTTCGAATAAGTATATGGTTTTGTACTTGTAATAACTCAAAGAATTGTCTTTGATTTTTAAATTGAGGATTCGATTTGTATTTATAGAGTAATTTGTATTTTATCAGTTCAGCTCTAGCTCTAATCCGTGATTTGCTATAACATGGGTCAACTTTTTCCAAATAATTCCTTCATGCTGTAGGGCTCTGGGACATAAAGACTCTCAGATCATTTTGGTCAACTATTTTAGATCCGATTGTAAATATAAATATGTCGTTTTTGTATGTAGGAAAAGTAGAGTTAGATCAATTGTCTTTGCTAGAAATACTTAAAGAAAAGATTTGCTCTAGATTGTTCAACTTTTTAATAAAATGTAATCAAATTTCCCACATACTGTCTTCTATGCTAAATATATCTTAAATAGGAAATAACAAATAACCAAAAACCAATACTTATTATTCATGATCTTACAATAAATTTTAAACCGTTACAAAAGCAACTAATTACTTTACTAAAACCGTTACAAAATAAACTAATTTTCAAAAAATTATCCTTTCATTTTCTGTATATTCTGTATCTGTGTATATGTTTATTAAATTAAGTATTTAATTATTGGAAACAGAATACATAAAATATTTTTAAGAAATTTTAAACCTAAAGCTTTTAAAAATAGCTACCAAGTGCGCCAGTCTGTCAAGAAAAGTGTGGAAATATTTTAGTAGTTTCCTTTTCCAAGATTATATGGTGAATTCACTGGCATAGATTTGAGTAGCAAGCTTTCAAAGCTTATTTCGACAGAGTGGTATTATCGTGGCAAAAAACTAAGGAAACTTAACACCAATTCTTGCTAAATAGGTTTTCCTAAGTTTTGAAGGTGCACTACAGATCAAAAGTCTAGTTATTACTGAGGTGTTGACTCACCTTTAATCAATAAAAGAAATTTTAAATTCATTATTAAAATTTGAATTAAAGTAAGACTATATTTAATTTTGTGTATCCATACAACCCTATTGAACCATCAAAAAAAAAATTTTTTCAATGCTATTTTTGAATTTTATTCAAAATAATGAATTTAAATTTCAACTTCAATTTTTTTATTTAAATTTAATACAGTTTTAGATTGTTTTAAAAAATATCCATCTTAAGGTTAATTCACATAATTCAGTTCAATCTTAATTAAGTTTCTGATATTTGTATATGTAAACATTTTAATTCATTCTCTGTTAAGTTATTTTATAGTAAAAGTGTTTTTGTAATTTTCTTCTATATTTTCCACTACCAATCAAATTAATTTTTCATCACTTTCCATTTTGAATATAAGCAGTACAGTATATAAAACTACAGATTTTTAATGGCATTTTGATGATATTTTCAAAAAGGTAATAAAAGATGTAGGGTCGAAACTCCTATAGCTAAAACTCCGATTGGGACTTTCGACCCAATCCAATAGGACTTTTGATATATCCAATAGGTAAAAAGTCCCATGGGAAAAGAAATTTTCAATCCCACACGACTTTTTTGTAATTTAGATGTACGGTAAAATATACGTACATACCAGCTACATGGCCCCTAGTTATAATATAAAATATAAAATGATATTAAATATAAAATAATATTAAATATAAAATAATATTATCTAAATATAAAATCAAAATTTTTAGAGTTTAATCAAATTTTAAAATTTTATTAAATTTTAAGAAGCTTTTATCAAAAAAAATTTTTATTTTATTGCGATTCGAAGCCGTTAGTTTTTAATGTATTTAATATATATTACCAACATGTTTTTAATCCTGACTATAGGAAAATATTTTGATATTTTTTTAAACGAAAAAATATTACTATTGGGATTTGCAACTCAAACAAATGAGTCAAAAGTACTTTGGGACTTTTGACCCAAATAAATGAGCCAGAGTTCCATAGGACATTTGACCTTTTTTTTTGGGACTTTTGTCTTATAGTGGTAAGTTAACTTTTGTGTCATAGAGGTAAGTGGGACTTTTGTCTCAAGACGTACTGTCCCAATGTGATTTTTGACTCTGCACAGTAATAAAAAGCATTTTACAATAATTGTGGTTTCTTTTGCATCGAATTTTAAAATTTTTTTTTACAATTTTTATAGAATAAAAAGAACTTAAGATATAAAAATTTGAAAATAGGGGTCCTCCAACTTTGAAACGGTACAGAAGTTTTAATAAACAGATAGAGAGACGAACGGACAAACAGAATGTAATGACATGAATAATAACCAAATTTTTAATAAACATTTTTAAAAATGTGTTAAAAATAAATAAAAAATCAGATTATTCACTTTCATCTAAAAGTATCGGATAGCTACATTTAAAAAAAAAAAATCGGACACCAAGTCATGAAAACGGAAATGACTGAACCAGAATAGAAACTGAACTGAAATTGAATTTATATAGACTTAACTTAAATTTTGTAAATAAATACATCATTTCAATATAAAAATTGGAACTGTGACTAAAACGTGACATAAATGATATGTGTAAATCAACCTTTAGAATATAAGTTTAACTAATTTGTAATATTATGTACTTTGATGCGTTTATAAATCTTAACAATAGAAGTAAAACAAAATTATCAAAGTAACAAATTGCACTCTGCCACAAAAAAATAAAAAAATCTTAAATGACTTTCTTTAACAACGGCAATTTTGTTTTTATGATTTTAGATTAAAAATAAATAAAAAAAATTTATAACATAGTTTTTATGCAGAAAAATAAAATTTGCATATCGTCAAGGATTCAATTTTTTTTTTTTTTAACTTACACAAATAAAAAAAATAAATAGTTTTGTTTTTTTTTTTTTTTTCTAATATTTTATTTTCTGTTTAACCCATGAATTTTCCTTTAACAAATAACATAAAAATAAAATTTACACCTTTTATTGTACCTATAGAGAAATAATTTGCATTATTCTTACTTTCCAAAAAAAAAAAAAAAAAGAAAAAATTCATGTAATGTAATCTTTATTATTAACAAACAAGTAGAAAAAAAGAAAAAAATAAGGAATTAAAAAACATTTTCAACAATAAAAAAAAAAAAAATTAAAATAAAATAAAACAAAAACTATTTTTGTTCTTTAGCAAAAAAAAAAAAAAAAACAGAAACTTCCGTGTTTTACTAAAAACAAATATGTACTACAGAGTAAAGTACAATATACAAAGAAAACCAAAAATAAAACATTTAAAACCTTGCACTTACTCTTAACGGTCCTTTTAATTTTTTCAAATAAAAAAAAAAACAAAACAGAAAAGAAAAACAAAACAGTTATGGTTGAATACTTTGCAACCTTTTTTATAACTGTTTGCATGGTATATTTACAGTAGTAGTTCATACATACAGTATATGCGTTTTTTTTTTTTGCATATAATATATTATGCATGATACCACCTTTCTTTTCAATTCAATACACCTACTCTGTTAATCCTAAAATATACTTTTGCCATGTTACCTCACATTGACTTTTTATAAATACAAAAAAGAAAATTTTTTTTTTTTTCTTTTTATTGTAAATGAAAAACAACAAAACTTATATGTGTTAGTTTTTTTTTTTTTTTGTTTTCATTATTTTTTTTTACATTCCTTCCTTTCTCTCAATCTCTTTAATTCACTTTTTTCTTCATTTATTATTTGAATCCTTTACTCCTTTTATTTTTTTTCATTTAGGATCAACTAACTACTATTAACCAGCCAACGTTTAGTTAGCGCATTCTTTTTAAAAGCAAACAATTTCTTTTTTTTTTTGTTTTGTTTTTGGTAGCCTGTTATGCAATTCTAACCTCTATAAAATTTTACATATTTTTAATGGTATTTTTTTTTTAAATTTTATTATTCGCGTATTTATCTGTCTGTTTATTCGATTGTTCAACCAAAATGAAAATACTATTTCGAATAAATACTTCTTTGTTTTTTGGGATTAGAAATCTTATGTTACCACTTCTAATTCG
Source organism: Poecilobothrus nobilitatus (assembly GCA_947095535.1). Classification (NCBI taxonomy): domain Eukaryota; kingdom Metazoa; phylum Arthropoda; class Insecta; order Diptera; family Dolichopodidae; genus Poecilobothrus; species Poecilobothrus nobilitatus. Next base: position 81,519,780 of record OX352773.1, on the reverse strand, counting down.
AAGCTTCAGTTGAAATTTGAGACAACTTTTATATGCTTTTGATTGACAATGAATTTAAAATTTAAAATTAAAATACTCGATATTTCATGTATGGTTTGTTATGTTCTGAGTTCGAATCAGAATGTAAGATAGTATAAATCTACAAACTTAAAGATCTAAAGAGTTTTGACCTAAGTCAAAAACTAAAGTGTATATCTGAGAATAGCAATGTTTCATTGTCCAAAAAACAATCAGGATATTATATTAAAATAACCTCATTCAGGATGTTATTGAAATTTTAGTATATAAATAAAACAAAACTAAGACAAGAGTTTAAATTTAGAATATGTTTAGGAATTCATTAATTTATTCAGAATTTAAGACACAAGATACATTACATTATTTTATTTTATTTTAATTCAGAGATAAAACTAATACTACGACCTTTTGATGTAGATCTTAAGATCTGTGCTTCCCCTATTACTACCACTAATTGTGGAATTACCTTCACTTATAATAGTTCTTTCAACCCTACTGCTTCTAAGGCATAAAACTAACACTGCCACCTACTGATATAAATCTATTGTGCTGTATACTATTATTAATACTACTATAGTTGAGGATTTTACCTTCACTTATAATACTTCTGTTAGCCCTACTGCTTCTAAGAAACTAAAGATCTGTTTATTACTCACATTCGGTAAAGTAAATATGCTCCTATATGCTTTATATGCTCCTAGCAACACTGCTCCTTGTTTGAAATAAAGCTCCGTAGTTTTTATAAGATATATAGTTTAGAAAGAGTTTGAGACCCACAAATTATCCTAGTAGAAAAATTAATGAATTAAATAAAAGCATTTAAATATTTTCACCCATGGCTTTATTTTTAAATAAACTAACTTTGAGTACTCCAAAGTCCAACTACTATCATAATGAAAATATTATTTTTATTCATTTTAGTCCTTTTTTATTTCCTTTATTTTTTTTTTTTTTGCGTGTGTAATGAAAAAACAAAAAATCGTTACCAGACGATCATAAGTTTTTTGTGATGCGAAAAAATATAAAAATCAAAAAAAAAAAAACAAAACAAAACAACAATAAAAATACAAATACCTGTAGATTATTTTAAAGAAGTATAAAAGAAACAAAATAGTTAAGATTCAGTTAAAGTAAAATATAACAAACTTCTACTCTTGTTAGCATAAAATTTTCCTTTTCTTTTTGTTCTTTTATATAGTTTTAAAGTTATTTTGTTTTCTTATCTGAATGTTAAAAGTAAGTTGACTGTACAGAAAAGTACAATAAAAAAGGGTAAGTAAGTCTATTTTATTTTTTTTTTGATATATTATACGGAGTACGAGTAAGCACATATATAGAAAGTTGGGCAAAAAAGAAAGTAATGAAAGAAAATTAAGAAAAATAATTCTATGAGAAGGGAAAAATTTATTTTATAAAATTCTTTAAAAAAAACGATCTAAAATACATTATTGAAAATATGTTTTCATAAAATGATGTGAATTTTAAAGAAATAAAAATAAATATGAGACTTAGACGATTTAATATTCTCTTAAATTCCGATTTTTGTATAACAGTTTTCTGTTATCCATTATAAAAAGATTGGCAGAACTTTAAGAAAATTTATTTTATTTAAAATAGTAATGAAAAAACAAAGCGCTTTTTTCTTCCTTTTCTTATTCTCTTCTCGAACCAAAAACTTTTACATATTTTTCCCATTATAATTTGTTTCGGACCATTTGTTCCATTCCCATCTCCATATTTTTCCATATTCTTTGATCATTTTCAGCTTGATTCTTTTCAATTACAATCAAATCCTTTCTGAATAATTGTTTTAAGTGTTAAAAGAAGTTTTAAAATGAACCTTAATGTTTGTTAGTATCCATTTTATAGGTAATAACCATCCTATAAATTCTTATTCTTAGCTTGACAAAGTTCTTAGAGTAAGTTATTAAAAACAATTTCTCAAAACCGATTTTTACACAAATATTATTAATAAAAACCTTTTGTTTTTTTTAAGTTCTGAACAGCTTAGCAATTAGGTAATAATTAAAAAATTTTGATTTAAAGAAAATTTCAATACACACCTCAACGGTTGAATGAACTGGAGTGTCTTGGAATATTTATAGGATACTAAGAAGTAAAAAAATAAAAAAACTGGATTTTGAAATCTTATAAAACCCTTATTATGATATAATAATTCTAAAAATCAATTGTTAATTTTTAAAAATGACTTTTGAAAATCTTTTTTTTTTTTTATTAATTTTAAAATTAATTTTAACAACAATTAACCTTGGCCATTTCTTTTTTTAATTTATTTCCTTTAAAAAATAAAATTTTTTTTTTTTTTCTATTTAGAATATTTAAATTTTATTTTTCATGTTTTAATTTTTATTTTAATTGAAGGGATTAACTAACTACTTGTATAGTTTTTCAACTTTTTCTTTTTATTTATTGTCGCGTTTTATGAGTTTTTAAGTTTTAATACAAAAAAAAAAAAAAAATAGAAAATAACAAGGTAAAATATAATAAAAAATAAACATGATTCTTTCAACTATAAACAACAAGTACTATAGGATATTTTAAAACTTTTCATCATTTGATTTTGTTTTTTTAATTTTCTTTTTAAAAAACCAAGGCTCAAACTTTGGTATTTTGTAACTTTAAATTTTTCATTTCCATTTTAAAATTTTTGTTTTTGCTTTTTATTTGTTTGAATGTAGCAAAAAAAAAAAAAACAGGATGATGACAACATTATCCTTGAAATTGCAGTCAGTAGAAATTATAAACTTTTCCGAAGAAAAAGAACTTTTATTTCACAGTACATAAAAAAACAAAAAAAAAAATGAGAAAAAAAAAATAAAAAGAACCGGAAAAATTTGTAAGAAGGAAAATATTAAAAATTTTCCTTAACTACATACAAACTATTTTTAATTTTTTTTACTAGAATGATTTTAAAAAGTAAATTTTTACAGGTCTAAAGTTCTAAACTATATAGGACTAAAAGTTACTATTAAAAAAAATAGAAAGAAAGAAAAAAAAAAAATATCTTTTAAACTTTTGCAACACGGCTTTTTTTATTGCAACAGAAGTTAAATAAAAATTGCACTTAATGAGTATTTCCAACTATTTTGTTTTTGAATTCCTCAATTTTTTTTTTTTTCGAATTTTAAAGATAAAAGTAAGAAAAGAATTACAATTAACAAACAAAAAAATGAAGACTTTTTAATTTTTTAATAGTAACAGAACTGCCTATTGGTTTTTATAGAACCTTTAAACAAAAATTAATGCTCCTATTGTGAATTTTCAATAAAATTTTATGAACTTATTAGAAAAAATCAAATGGAAAATATCCTATAAAGATATAAAAGTTCAATGAAAAGAATATAATATTCTAAAATTCTCTTCTGGACTTTTTTTTTCTGTGGGAAATGCAGATCTTCAAAAGACAAGAAAGAAAACTGCAAGAAAACCTCTTGGAAGAGAACCCATTGGTAGTGTTGGATATTTCTCACTAAAACAACTTCCCCCCGTAGGCAGTATAATAGGATAATCACCATAAAAAACAGTATTAAGGCTGAGAAAAGAGATGCGCAAAAAAAGGAAATAATGAGGAGAAATTTTAAACTTAAGTTTCAGGAGTGGAATTGAAATTTTAGCAGATACAAGGTGCCTAATTGTTTGAACTAGAGAACATATATGGTGGTACTGTATTCCACAATTTGGACGTATTGTATCCCAAGTAGTGTATTCCATAAGCTAAGAATGAGTTCCTATATTTTATTGTTACATTTCTAATAGGCTACGTAATTATGACAGAAAGAAAACTACTCTACGGGTATTCTACCTCTACTTAAAGCTTACACTAACAGATGAAGCCTACTTTTAGCAATTAGAAAATCCATCTATAGTAATGAGTTTAATGCCCGTAAGTATTTGGGTTAGAGCCCCCAAGCAGCACTGGATTATCTCGACAAAGTAAAAAACAGAGATATTTTTCTTATTGGCGACCCCAGTGTTATCTCAAAGCTCACTCCACTATATATTCGCCGTATTATCGAGTCATTGACCTTGTTTTATAGATACCTTGTAGGATCAAGCAACTGTTCTTAAGAAATAAAACAACTAATTTCCCAAATACAAACAAATGCTTACCCTACACTATCAAACTGCCAAGATGGTGTAACATTCGCAAATTTGTTTGTCATGCGAACGTCAATTTTATGGGACCTTATACCAACACATGGGTTCCTAAAAGTTGGTAATTCATATTTATACAATATAACAAAATTTAAAAAGAATATTATTATTAATCATGCTACATAAATGGTTTACTAAAGATCACAATTTTTGGAAAACCATTTATGTTTGCAGATGATCTAGCTATTGTATACGCCGTAACAACTTGTACGGAATTGGAAGAATCAATAAATAAAATGGATGGATGTAAAAATGGATGGATCAGCACAAGCTGACAATTAATACAAAAAACACTAAATATATGATGTTTAAAAGCAAATGTGTAGACAATATTAATATAAGATTCAAAGATAATAGGATTGAAAGAGTAGCAGAATATAAGTACCTTGGTATACTTTTAGATCAAAATCTAACTTGGGAGCAGCAAATTAAGGAACAACTGGAGAAAGGTAGCAAAATTGAAGGTATATTTAGAATAATAAATAAGAGAGTACCTTGGAAGGTTAAAAATTCAATATACTATAGCATGTTTCATTCCACGGTAACCTATGGCATTCAAATCTGGGGTAACACATTTAATAAAAATTTAAAATTATTGCAAGTAATACAAAACAAGGTTATTAAAAATTTATATGGATATAAAAATAGAACGTCAACTCAAAAAATCCATCAACAACATAAAATTCTACCACTAAATTTATTTATTAGGAGTAAGCTTGCTACACATGTACAGTCGTTGGTAACATAAAACATCAATAGTATACTTAAACCTATTTGTAATAATAATTTGCATTCTTATCTTACAAGAAATGCGGGTAACTTAAGAATTATGTCATCAAAATTAAGATGTAATAATCTGGACACATTATATAATTTAGCATATAAAACCTATAATGAGCTTCCGAGTGAAATGAAAAAAAATAAATAGTCAACATGAATTCAAGAAAAATATAAAAAATTATTATCTGAATTTGATTTAAATTTTGTGACACACTTAGAATTAATTATGTATTGAAAACGAAAATAATAGTGAGTAGTAGTAAGTTGTAAATAAGTAATTAACAAGTACTTGATAATGATAATTATATACATAGTTATAGTAATTTTGAATTTTTATATTTACATTTGTTCTTTGAAATATTTTTTTTTATTTAAAATTGTAGTATTATAATGAATTGCTGAATTTTGTATTATACTCTATACGAGCAAAAGGCTCATTTTGAGATGAAATATAAAATAAATAAATGAATAAATTTTAACATTTTTCTTTGAAATAACTCTTCAAATTTTTCCGTTCATCCTCTTCAGAATCCTAATTTATCCTAAACTCAATTTGCCAAGCATATTTTCCAAATCCTTATACCGAAAACGAAACTGTACATTATATCTTATAATTTATTAAAGGAACCATCCTAAAATTTGTTTTTCAAGGGAGTGCTTGTGGTTGGTTAAAGTCCAACACAGACTTCAGAGGAATCTCGTGCAGTTTCTTTGAATGATTTTCAATGTTTTCTATCTGCCATCGTAAAAAGAAAACTTTCTGTTTAAGTAGTTTTGTTTTTTTAATAAATTTCCCTCATAATAAATTTTATTACAATCAAATTAACTTTTAATGTATGTGGCATTTTTATTTAATTACTTTGTTTAATGTAAAATATTTGTAACAAATTTAAAATATTTTGTCATCACATTTTTTGTCATCACTATATATTTTGTCAATATTTTGTCATCACTATAAGTACATTATTCGGAGATGATATTACCTTGATTTCATCCTAAATAGATATTTCAAATTAATTTATTTATTTTTAATATTAATCAAAATAATTATTTATAATAAATCAGTAACTAGTTTTTGGTATGCAATTTTAACTAGTTGGTATAAGTTTTTTGTATATTATTGTTATTATATGAAATTATTTTAATCTAATTAAAAAAATGGTTTTTTTTAGTAATTCATAGTTTTTATGGTTGGCTCTTTGTATAAACAAACCTATTTTTTTTGCAACTAAATTAATATTATAAAACTTTTAGGATTATTTTTAGAGAGTCCATGGATGGGTTGTCAAAATCAAATTATTAAAACGTCATTTCGTCTAATTCTTTATTAGACATAATTATTAAATAAATCTAATAAGCCTAATGCTTTATTAAATAAGTATTGACATAACTACTGTTTATTTATTTCATAAATAATATTTTATCAAAAGAACAATGTCACAAATATAGTTTATTTATCAAATGAGAAAATTCACAACCATTTTTTCAAAACATTCAATTTTGCAATTTTAATCTAATTATTTCATTATTTCAGGATGAAATTCTGAAAAACTACAATGTCCAATTTTCATTAAATTTTGTAGAAAAGAATGACATCAAACTAAATTTTTAAATTGTCGATTCCTGATGACATCATATTAATAACTCAAACACCTTCGTAATATGATTTATATCTGTCTTTTCCCGAAATGTTCGAAACTATATTTTTCATTTTTTTGCATATCTAATTCCAGCTCTGAAAAAGATTTTTTATAATATTTCGCAAAATATATGTTTACCAAATAGATTTTTGTGAAGTGTCTCTCATTATGCGATCATGATCTCCTTACGAAATGATGAAATATGCTTTTGATAAAAACGATCAAAAATGAAAAGTTCTGATGTTCCTTTTGTTAAAAAATATTAAGTGATATGATATTTTGTAATTCGACTAGCTGTACTATAACTCTTCTTTTATCTAATCATTTTTTTTTTGTTGTGTTGAAAAACCATTAAAGTTGTAACAAAAAACATAATGTTAATAAAATTTGTATATAATTAATTAAAAGTTTTTTGGTATTTTTAACAAAAATTTTAATTTAATTTAAGATGTAAAAAAAATATGATAGTGATTAGGTGATGTGTCATAAGGTCTCGGCCTATTATACCCTTGGGTGTTTTGGCCCATGTGCGGTGAAACATAATGATTTATACATTAGTTTCGGAATAATAGCTGTGAGTCAGAATACCCTTAAATTGGTAGGACATAAGACCATAATAATTTTTGTTGTTTTTTGATGTTATGATCCATCAAAAAGGGGCAAATTGCTCTAATTTAGGATGTCCCACCTGAAACTTCCTGTTATATAGATAAACAACTTAAATTTGTTAAAAATTACATAATGTTATTTATTATGTTACAAAGTTTGACAAAAAGAGTTTCACATATAGGAGCGTGTCTTATGTCTGTATTTCATTTGCCCGTAGTATCATTTGCCTGTATTTCATTCTAAATTAGAAAACTGTAAGGAAATGAAATACAGTCAAATAAAATACAGGTTGTGATAGTAACCCTTCACATATATTATATATTATAACACATTTTATATTCTTATCTAAAAAATAGAAAAAAGCTCCTAGGAGCCCTACAATTTCAAAATCCTTGTAATACAAATATTTATGTAAGAAAATGTAAGATTTTCTATCCTCCAATTCTAAAATCTCTTCTAATTATTATTTGTTTTTAATCCAACTCTAAAATGTTTAGTATTATCCGCTTTTGTATTGTACGTTTATGACGTCATACCAAATTTTTGGTTTTAAAAACAAATTTTTAATTTAAAAACATTTTTAGTAATTTATTCTATACTAGTATTTGTGGGTGTTATGACTGTATGTGAGTCAAAATGCCCTAATCATTTTTGACATTAAGTAAAAACAAAATCAATTTTAAGTGGGTGAAAATACCCGAAAGTTTATTGTGACCATTGTGTCCCATTGCTGGTGGGATATACTCGCACTCAAATTTGGTTGAGTCATAATTGCCAAATTTTGTTTTGGATATTGTGTATACTTGGATTTGGATACTCTTCTAACAATTTGGGTATTATATTCCACCGATAATATAACAATCCGGGGTGTCTCATTACCCCTCGTCGATGATTAATTAAATTTCTATCCTTAACATTTTTAAATATTTAAAAAAAAATGCATACCTACCGTTAAAGTTTTAAGGTACAACTAAATAACCATTTAATTGAACGGCTTAAAATTGTATTGTTCATGTGATTCATTCTTTAAAACCGTGTTAACTAACTCTCAAAAAATTTTACTCACAATTATTTCAGATAAAATCATAGTATCATATCAAAAAACAATGATAAAATTCAAAATTAATTCCTTAAAAAAAAAACAGTTAACTTTAACTTTTTGATTTATGAAAATATATCCAGAAAATTATCCTTATATATTGTCAATATCCTAAAAATTTTTCATGCTATTTTATTAGATATTTATTAGATAGATAAATAGATATTCTTTATTTTACTATTAACTATTTATTTTATTTATAGAATTTTTTATTATTTATGAAATCGATAAAAAAAAAATTTAGTAATTAGTTAAGTACTTAAAAATCTTTTAAAAAAAAACTTCAAGTAGTCAATTACTACTAAAATTTAACATTCCCAGATGCAGTAGAACTTTTAAACGTTTAATATTGAATTTTTCAAAAATATAAAAATCAAATAAATACATAATTATTTTTATAAAAGACTTAAGGATTATAATAAAAAAATGTTCAATACCAAATAAAAAACAAACAAAAACAAACATAAAAAAAAAACAAATTTTTATTAATATCCTTGTTATACGTAATTTGCTCTCATAAATAAAGTGTTAAAATAATTTTTCACTATTCTAGATTAATGATGAATAATAATAAGAAAATTATTTTTACTGCTTTTATACAGAAGACATAAAAAGTTTAATAAAAAAAAAAACAAAAAATTATTTTTTTTTTACGCAACAAAAAAAAAAGGCGAAGGAAAAGACACAACACAACAATAAAAATAAAATTTTAAATAAAAAGTACGAATATAAAAATAAATTATTATCATTTGAACGTCATTTAAAACGTAAATCATTTTTAAGGATATCTAAAGTTTATATCCTTAGTGTATTTATTGTTTTAATCTACAGTTAAACCAAGAAATTTGCGTGTATTCTCCTTTTGGAAAAAAGAAAAAAAAAAACAAATTTTAATTCAAAATAAATTTTTCATACCATTTTCCAAAAAATTACTAAGCATAGTGATAATTATATTATTTGAATTATAAGTAAAATATATGGTAAATTCCTTCTGGATTCTAGAGTTTACATATCCAACCTAACCAATCAATTGGTGGCAGAATAATTGCATTATTCCACTTAAGATTTCAAAGACTTAAGCTTAAAGAATTTTTTTGTATAAACTCTAATCTTTAATAAATATGAAAAAAATATGAAAAAAAGGTATTGACTGCGTATTTCATATTTGAATGAACTAACGCGACAAATATAGATTTAATAATATGGGGGTTATCAAAATCTTTGAATCATCTCTAAATAAATCCATCTGTAAAATTCACTTTATTTACTTTATTTCATTAAAATGATGTTTAAATGTTAATTTGATCAAACATGCCACTTAAGTTTTTAAATTTAGTATGTTAACATTTCTATTTTAAATAAAATAATCATTAAGTTATCGTAATAAGTGTAGTAAGACAAGTGTATAGTTAAAAAACATATTTGTCAATATTAAAAGATAAATAGTTATAATTAAACCATCAGTTAAATGAATTTAAATCTTCTTTAAATAAAAAAGTATCTTTTATTCAAATGATTCTTTTTTCATATCATATCTTCGGCTTATATATATATATAATACTTGAGGGATTTTTAATAAAAGAAATGACATAATTTATTGATATTATAAAAAGTATTGACCGAAATTGATTTCCTTGAGATACACAAGATTTTGTAATATAAGAAATTTGATATTACACTTCTGAAAAAAAATTTTCAAACTTCTATTATTTAAATAATCCATAAATAATCCTAACCTAATTCAAGACTATTCACAATAAAACTAATTTTTTTTGATTTACCTGTTTTTTTTTTTTTTTTTGATTTAACTGTTTATATATTTTCAAAAATTTTTTTCTATTTTACCTTTCTTATTCTTTTATATTTTATATTTTTTTTCAATTTTTTCTTAATATCCTGAAAATCTTTTTAAAATAAACTTGACAAAAATACAGTAGCAAAACATAAAAAAATATCCTTGAATATCCTTAAAAATAATCAATATTTGAATATACAAAAAGAAACAACAAAAACAATACGAAATAAAATTATTTTCCACGGAAATTATCGTCATTGATGTAGTTGTTGCTATTTTTGTTATTGTATAGCTTTAAGTATCCTTAAATATGAGTTTTTTTTTTTTTTTTTAAACCTTATCATCTCATCATTGTTATTTTTTCTATAAATAAATATTTTTTTATTTTTTTTTTTTTTGTTTGTTTTTTTACTTTGAATCCTATAACATCCTGTTACGCAAAATGTATAGCATATTATCATACGCAACTAAATATTAAACAAAAAAGCCGAAATATATATATATAATCTTATTAATATGTATTATATAGATGTATGGAAAAATTATTAAAAATAAAAATTTATGACGTCATATAAGGATTTTCTAAAAAAAAAAAAAATGCAAAAAACTCAAACTATTGCAAAATCGAATCGTAAATGAATAAAATGTTTAATCAACGTCATACTTATGACGTATAAAATATATCATAATACAACAGATAAAAAAGAAAGGAAAAAAAAAAAAGTACGCCTACAAGCATGCAATTAGTGTATAAATGGGCAAAAGAAAAAAAGAAAACAAACAACAAGGAAAAATTCAGAGAAAAGGAAAAAATAATTTTTCCAATAAAAAAATAAACGGAGGAGTAGTAAAAGGCAAATGTTCCCTTTATTTTTTTTTTTTTTTTAAAACGCCTTCACATAAAGTTATAAATATTGTAATACAAAAAATATGTAGTACAAATTTTTGTTGTTCTAGAGTTTATTATATATATATATATATATTTATAGTATATACCTACTACATACAAAAATACTAATACTATACCACTTACTACTTACTTACTTAAAACTAATGACATTTAAGAAATATGAATTATACTTAAATCAGTATGTTTATCAATGAGGTATTGAGAAAATTAAATTTTTGTTGTTTATTTAAGTTGAAATAGTAAGACTTTTAAAACATTTCCTTTTGCTACTATAAACTAATCATATTGTCTAAGTAGTGGGTGTAGTGAAAAAAAAAATTTAATTTTTAAAGATTGTTTTTCAATATTTAAACACTTTTTAAAGGTCATCTTCTAATAATCTGCTAGAATATATTCAATTATGACCAATTTAAAAATGAAAAACGATTTTATTTTTAATAAAATTAAGAATTATTAAAAATCAATTAAATTAAAATATAAAATAAAAAAATTTTGTTTTTCACATGAATATATATGAGGTCATATAATTACATATAACTATATACAATAATTAAATCTAGAAATCCAATTATCAAGTGTAAAATATTCTTTACACTCAATATAGAATGTTGAATTTAACTCTTAAAACTTTTTGAATTATCAAAGGATCAAAAAAACGCTTAATAGTTAACATGACCTTTTTTTTTTTTAATTAAAATATGATTTTATAAATAAACTTATGACTATTTTTCCGTACTACCAAAAAACCCAAACCGTAACCATACAATAAAAAAATAACCTTTTCATAACTTTTTAATAACCAAAAAGATCTTTAAATATCAGAAATAAACTGTTAGAAAGCGATTCCCCTGGTACTTATTTAGAATATGACTTTGTATTTAAATGTAATAAAAAAACAATAATGGATTTTACATATTTAGATATTTCAAATATTTATTAAATTTTAAATGTTCATGTCCTTAAAAAAAAAAAAGAACATCACTCACTAATACCCTTTGTTACAAAAAAATACAAAATGGAATAAAAGTTTCAAGTGCGAAAGTACTATATACCAATTATAGATGTTATACCTTCTTGTTAGCAATACTAAAAATAATTCTAAAATTTCTCAGAAGAGAAAATCTTGTTCCTGTAAATCTTGTTTCCTTTCAAAAATACTAGTATATTATGTACTTTTAACAATTAAAAAAAAATCAATAGAATTTTTTTATTCATTACAGAAATCTAAAACAATCCAAACAAACAAACATAAGTAGTTTGATTGCAAACTGATTATATATAACCGACGACAATTTCAAGTAAAATATATTTAAATATAACGTTTAAAATTTAAATTCCGGTCTAAAATTAAAGTTTAAAAAATATATTTATATTGATGACCGAAGTTTTTTGTTTTTTTTTTTTGTTTATTCCCCCGCCACATTAATGGGACAAGGAAATTACACAATGTTTCCTTTGCAGGCGTGACTTTAAATTTGCAAGGGAGAATTATTCTTACGACATCTGTGGTATTCGAATCCATAAGGTGATTACAGCGTATTTTATATACAACAAGACCATCGAGGCCCGAGGCCCCATGATCGACGTTGAATGAACAATTTAATTTAATTAGAAAAATTTCATCAGTAACGGAATAAAATGTTTTTTTTTTTACTCTTTTTAAATTCCCTTTCTCACTTTGTTCCTTAGCCAAAAAAAAAAAAAAATTGTGAAAATTGAATTTTTTCCATTTTTTATAACCTCTTTATTTTCTTATAAGCTTTAAACCAGTATATAAACTTATATGAAATAAAATTATTCTTTTTTATTTTTTTTTTTTTTTTAGGTGTTATTTTTAACGCATTTCTGGACCTAAATAAAACACATTTGTTTACGATAAGGATAATAATTATAACATTCATCAAATCTATATTATTAAGGTTAAAGGTAATATGTGTGTGTGTACATATATACATATAAGATACAAAAAAAAATTTCTATAAAATTTTCTTATACATAAAATATATATATATATATTTTTTTTTTATATATAAATACATTTAGTTCTAGTATGTTCGTGTGTTAAAATAATAAATTAAAGAGAAAATATGAGTTTTATATAAAACATAAATCGTACAATTATTAAAATTTTCTTTGAATTTTCTTCTTTGTTTTTCTTTTTCTTTTGAATTATTTTTGTTTTTCCATAAAATAATGAATTTTAGAATAATTTAATGCAATCACTTTTTACTAATTGAGTTATATAAATTAATTTATTTAAGTCTAGAAAAAAAAAAAAATGATATTAAGGATAAGTCCATTACAAATTTTATTATTATTATTGTTTTTATTATTTTTTTATGAAAATATTATAAGACATTAAGGACAAATTAAAATTCAAATAAGTAATTTAGCAGGTTAATGGTAAATTTTTAAATTACTATATATAAGTAATATGTTTTTATTTTAATTATAATTTCTTTATTTGGTAAATATGTATGTATAATTATAATATAATAGTTTATAAAGGAACAGGATATATTTTGTAGAGAATTTAAACTTAAAAATTAATTGTTTTTACAAATAAGAAATTGAATTTCTCATTTTAATAATTTATTTAATTTACTTTTGTGTTTACAAGATAAGAAGGGATAAAAATCTTATATGAAAAATTATATATATATAAAACTATCTGTGAATACTATATGGAATACATATATGTTAGTTAGCTACATTAAATTTAAGACAAAGTTAATAAATCATTGGATTTTGTAGGAATATATCTGTGAATTCGGAATGTATCTTGCACTACTTTTCCATTTGATTCGTTCAACCGTTGCGGCACAAGAACATGTTTATCGTTTTTTCACTAACCTATCTATAGATACAGTTCCATTGATTGAGTTTAAGTTTTGTAAAGACGTATTTTATAAAGAAACTTTTTGGATGAAGAAAGGAGTTTTGTTGGATTAACATGACTACGAGCTGTTAATCAGTTGGCATACGTGGATTTGTAAAAAGAAAACTTTATCCTTAGCGTGTCAAAATTTCAAGGTTTAATGGCTTTACAGAACAAGTTTGACAAATTTTTGGGAAATTCCGTTAATCCATTACAATGCCACTATGACATTGTAAAAAAATTTTCGTCTTTTAATGCGATCATGTCTATTCGCTTCGTGTAATTGATTTAAATTTTATAAAAACATAGTTCCTTACCAAAGAAGTTCGCTGGGTTAACACTTTTTTTTTTATTTTTTAAATTACTTTGAAAATATTATGGTAAGTAAGTAGTTTTTATATATTTTAACCGTTTATGTTCTTCATATTGAATGTTCTGAAGTTTCGAAATAAATATAAAAAATATGTTTATCAGCTTCATCTGTTTAAAATATAGCTCATTTGTATACAAAATTTCTACATTATTTTTTTGTATACAGTTAAATTTATTAATTTAAAAAATTCATTAAACCTTTTTAGTTTTTATAACAGTCTTATCTTTAAACTTGGAAATTCAAATATAGTAAATTTAAATCAGTTTAAATAAAAAAAAAAAAAAGTGTCTTCCAGTGTTTTAACGAAATGGAATCTAGAAGCCTTGAAGTTCCTGGGCCTGACTCAACACATTCTGACACTCTTTACGATTCAGGATAGTTTCTTTCCAGTTAGAGATCTGAAGTTTTGTGATGTCTGGCGATATTTCATCACTGCAACAAAGGTTCGGCCATCGTTACACCCTTTACTGGAGCATTTTTATACATATGCTCTAAGTGGCCTAGTCATTTAAGTTCCCTGAGCTTAATCTTTTTAACTAAATTGACGTCATTGTACAACTGTAGAAATCGGCATTATTTTTCTCTTCAAAATTCCATCCAGTGTCCTAAAGTCAAAGGTTAATTAGCGAGAAAAAAATGTTTTAAATTTAGAAATTTTAGAATGTAGTAATATTTTTTAAAGATTTTCGACTCCTTTATTCCAAATAATATCTTCTATGTAATAAATATGTATTTAAGTATACTTAGTAAGTTTTAAATATCAACATTGATTTCTAAAAAGCTGTTGACGGTTAATTATTAAAGGGTTAATATAATATTAAAATATGGAAAACAATACAATATTTTAATTATTAATTATTATTTATGAATTTTCTTATTTTAATATTTTTAAAGAAACCAAAAGAAAGTAATTAATAGTCAAAATTCACATAGGTATATATGTACGTATAAAATATGTATACTTCATTAAAAATTAACATAAAAAAAATCTCCTTTTTTTATTGAATTTTTAAAAGGTGTTATTAAAAATTAAAAAATAATTACAAAATTAAATTCTTATGTGTACTTATGTTTTTGACATTTTTTAATTAAAAAAAAAATGAAGCCTAAGTAATTTATTACATTGAATCTATTTTTATAAAACATACTTTAAATTTTAAGTATACTTTTTTTTTTTTGATCTAAATTTAGATTTAATTGATTTTATTCCCAAAGTAAAAAAAATAAATATGTACTTACTTATACATATTTAGAACAATAATCCCTTTGATTTTGCAAAAATAATTCATAAAATTTGCGATGTTTTTTTTTTTTAAACTTAGACAAAGGATAATAACAAAATTAAAAGCTTATACGTTTTAATTTTTCATTTCATACTAAAAACAACATTAAAAGGATAATTTTTTAAAAATTTTCCGTTAAATTAAATAGTACAATACCTAAAAAAAAAAAGCCAGAAAGTATGCAAAGATCATTATTGTAAGCATAATATACATATCAAAGCATTGTATATAAAAGCATATGCATTATTGTAATAGGAGAAAAAATCGAAATTTAAGTATTGAAATAAAGTTATTTTTGAGATTTTTAGACTAGGATGCTTTTAAAAAAGTGTGCATATAAGTATATAATGTATAAAATTCCTTATAACTTGGTTTACTTGGTATATTTATGTCAAATTTTAGGCCGACTCAGACGAAAACAAAAATGAAATCATATCATTTATTTTATTATCAGACAAAAATTTATCCATGTCTATTCTATCTATTATATGTCTTTTAACGTATGTCTGTCTATTTTGATATAGTTTAAGAACCGAATTGTACTGATATACTCAGATCTCAAATCCATAAAAACCAAATTTCACTTCCTTATGATATTCCTCTGCCATTATACAGTTTTTCTTTTTCAGGTGAGGCAGCAAATGTCGTAAGGGAGAATTCTTTTTATGACGTGTGTAGGATTCGAATAACGCTTCATGTTCATTTTAAAAAACATATTTGATAAAATATATTTTAGGATATTTATATTTTTATAGTTCTTGATCAGATTTAGATATGATTAATATTGACTAAAGATTATAAATATCGTTTTATTTTCTGATGATCAGAGAATTTATAAAATTTATAGAGCCCATCAGCCAATAGTTATCTTCAAAACTTAATTCAATCCTTCAAAATTTCTAATGATTCAGAGAATCTTTTCCTTTTCGAATGACTAATCAAAATCACTTTTTTTTTTTTTTTGGTACAATTGTACTATTTGATTTTGGGACTTATAGTATAACAGAAATAGTATAACAAAGAATTTTATGATCCAACTTTTCCTGTTGGAAAGGATATTAGGATATTAAAAGAAAATTTCGAAACTACATTCATTCCAATTGTATCCTTACTTATTCTTTAGACTTGTAATATTTAATAAATACCCTATAGGTTTTTCCGAATCATATATTTTATTTTTATATTATATTGATGTTAATGCTATATTTTGGTATTTTTTTTTTATTTTTATTTAAGATTATGTAGGAATAAAATATATAATTTAAAGTTCAAGGTTTTAATACATAAGTAATTCAGTTAAATGACTACCTTCTCTATGTAACAAAAATTAAAAAGAATAAAAGAGGAAAAAAGATACTTACAGTAAAAAAATTAAATTAAAAGTAATTGAATGTATTATTATTATTGGAAAATAAATTTTTTATGAAATTTTTTAAATACAAGGATTTTATTATGTTTATATTTAAAACAAAGATAATGTTATATATACATATAGAGTTAGAATAATTTTATACATGTAAAACACCAAAAAGAAACTAAAGATAATTAATTCTATTCTATAGATATAAAACTATTAACTAAAACTTGAAATGAAATTTAATTGTTTTCTCACAATTATTTTAAACTATCGTTGAACAGAATTAAATTTTTTTTTTTTTTTTTTTGAGGTTTAAAGATTTCTTTGGGCTTTTCAACAAAATTAGGTTTTATTTTGTTGAGGTTTTCTTTACTCCAATTCTTTAAATTTTCAAAAATAAAAAATATAAAAAAAAAACTATTTCTAATCATACTCATCAGTCAGCAGTAGGTTCTTTACAAATAACATATTTTGCTACAATATAAAAATGAATTTAAATATTATTTAAATGTAACTAAATATAATATGTGTACGTACTGAAAATTTGAATTTAGAAATTAGATACATATACGAGTATAATAATAAAAAGGATATATTGTAATAAATAGTAAAATTACATTTTAACAAGACAAGAAAAATATTTTGTATAGACTTCCAAATAAAAATAGTATAATTGTTTTTATTATAATGAATAGATATATTATATATTACATGTGTACAAACATCTGCATATAAATATATACATATTTAATATACATATATGCATATTTACTTTTAAAATATTTATTATATGCTCCTATTTTGTAAGGAAAATCTGCCCCTCATTTATTTTTCCTATGCCAGATTTTTAAATTTGAAAAAAAAAAAATAAAAATAAAATAAGTTTAGAGATAATGGAGGAATAAAGTATCTACAAAACAAACAAAAAAAAAACAAAAATACTGAAAAACACAATAAAGAAAAGCAAGTAATAAAAATATACGTGTATAATACAATTGCATTCAATTATTTAAGTATGTATGGATATGTAAGTATATTTATATATATGTATGTATGTACATGAAAGAAAACCATACTGAAAAAGAAAAAAAAGAAAAAAAAAATGGGAAAAACAAAAAAGAAAGTCAGGAGCACTTTATGATTATATTTTCTTTTATTTTTATTTCAATTTTTTTTTTCTTTTCCTTCAACATTTATTTTTAGATAAAAAGAAAATAATAAAAAGATTTCTTTAGGTTATTTATTAGGTATTATAGATTGTTTATATATAATGTTTATTTTTTTCTCTATATATATAATGTATTTATGTATATACGCATATTTGGAATATTGACATATTGTATAAGTTACCTTGTAAATAAGGTGAAAGAATATAAGTTTAATATTAAAAGACCGAAAGGTAAATTTTTATAATAGAAAAAAAAAATTATATACTTATAGTTATTATATAATTTTCTTATTTATTGATTTTTAATTATTATATGTAAAACAAAAATATTAATTTATTCATAATATATGTATTTAGTATAATATAATTGATTGGAAACTAAATAAATTTTCTTTATACATATAAATTGTATTGCAACTAGTTTTTGCTATTTTTTAAAGGACTAGCTTACAATATCTTCTTCTTTTTTTATTTAATCTTGTTCTTTAAAATCTTGTTGTTTTTAAGTTTGTTTTTCATTTTAATCTTGTTTTTGTTTTAATTTTATTTCATTTTTAATTAAATTGCAACCAAGCAATTCTAAAATCTTTACTAACATCCTTCTGTAAAATTCTTTCCTTTAAAATTGTTTTCCTTCATCCTTCAAAATCCTAATTATCCCAAACCTAATTATCCAAATAATCCTTCCCTCATCCTTTTCCCCAAAACCAACATTACATCAATACATTATATCAATATGCATTAAAGGACCCATCCTTTCGTTTTAAATGGGGTGGTTTTGGTTCGTCCAAATCGAACACTACCCAGAGGAACCTCTTGCAGTTCCTTTGAGTGATTTTCGATGTTTTTCATCGTCCGTCATACAAAAAAAAAATATTTTTTTGCATACATTTCAATAAGAAATAATTTAAAATAATTGGAACTGCCGTCCCCCAAACCCCTCGAAACAAATTATTGAAATTCTAATTTTGTGACCAACTTTAAAATCGTTCCTAATTATTTTACTGTACATACATATTTCAAAATGCAAGAAATTTAATTAGCCCGGCCTGCCGCTCTCAAACCCCCGCACTATATAAATTAATTTAGCCGTGATTTTGTAACCAACTCTAAAATCCTTCCTAATTATTTTTTTTACATACATATTTCAACATGACAGAATTTTAAACATTGGGGCATACCGTCTCCAAAGTCGCACTGAACAAATTATTGAAACCTTAATTAAGTAATCAACTCTAAAATGTTTCCTAATTTTTTTTTTTTTAATAAAAGCGTTCAGTTATGCGCTGCTTTTATTGGAACTGGCCTATAAAAAAACAAGATTTTGCAAGATTTTTAGGAAAACAAGATTTAAAAAAAATAGATTTTCAAAAGCAATATTAAAAAACAAACAAGATTTTGAAAAACAAAATTTTAAAGAACAAAATTTAAAAGACAAACAGATTTCGTACCGCTCACTTTTTCAAATTATGTATTAATTTTTTTAATTTTTCTTTTTTCATTGTTATACCCATAAATGTTTTAATATGAAGTTTTAAATATTTAAAACAGATTTTAAATAACAATTCCTAAAGAAAAAAGTTTTTAGTTATATGTAATAAGAAAGATTTAAGAACACGGATTCTTAACCTTGGGGTTCTTAATAAATCTGAGGCGAAAACATTTCGAATTGAGGAGAAATTACGATGATTTTTACAAATCATTATATTTATTTAAATAAAAAAAAAAGGAATACATTATATAAATGTTAATATATTCTGTATATGTGCAATATAAATAATAATCTGAATGAATTTATCTGATAAAAAGGTTTCTTTATCTATTAACAAATATGGAAATAAAAACTAATTCGTTATGAAAACTGCTATAATCTGGAATATCCTGCCATCAAATGTGTTCCGCATTGTCCCCCCAGTCAGTAATGAATGTTCTCATCTATACAATTTGCAACAGTTGAAAAAAAATACATATTTCGATTCGTTTCTAATTTATCCTTCAACTTTCCCTTATTATTCTATTTTGCCTACCAGTTTTCAATCCGCCATTTTGTTACATTAGGAATAAAGGCATTCGTTCCTAGTATTTACTAATAAAAGTGTAAGCAAATATACACAAATAAATCATTGGTAGCTTAAATTCTTTTTTGGAGAACATATGACTCGCAGAGGATTAGGCAATTTTGTTCAGTTTTTTTTTTTTGTATTTCCCTGCCACATAAATTTGTCAAGGAAATTACACAGTCTTTTCCTTTTTAGGCGTGGCTCTAAATGATTAACTCACACTCCCACGGTGTTTAGAACGTATATCATGCACTCTTACCCACTAGGCCATCGAAACCCCTATGTTCAGTTAATAATTTAATAATAATTTGCTAATTCCTGTAATTAGATCAATGTTCATGTCTTATAAATTAAATTATGTCTATAATTCTGGTTTTCTATATTTAAAATCAAAGAGAAATTATATTCGTTGTTTTCTCGGCACGCAGATAAAAAAACTTAAAAATCCCTGCTTTTGCTCAAAAACTAAATCTCAATAATCTTTTTGATTTTCTGTTGACATAAATTAATCCAGTAATTTTATTTTGAAATCTCTGGATATTGAACAGAAGAGTTAATATTTAACAAAAAACAAAGTCATCGAAGATAGAATAGGAAAGGTTTTCTGTATATGTTTATTTCTTTTTGGTTTTGTTCTTTTCTATGTTTTTTACTGTTGTATACTCTACGTACTGATAGTGCTGAAAACTTCAAAAAAGCCCAGAAAAACAATTTTTCTAATCGAAATAAATATTGAAAAAAAAAACTTTTAATAAAGTTCAAAAGTTCAAAAGTAATTCTTTGGATCTTACAAGATGTAAAAAATTAAAACGAATCTTAATAAATATTACCTTATTGACATTTTAGATAGTGCTTTGTATCTTTTTCTAATGTGGTTAGGAATACAAAATTTAAAATATCATTTTAACATTTGTTAACCTTTTAAAAAGGTTCCGTCTTTCCTAACACCTGCTACTGGATAGGGAAATCTTTTAATAAAGTATAAACAAAACATCCTTTTAGAGGTTATTAGTATCAATCGTATTGCGTCTTTTTGAAATCTCTACAAAGTTTTAGGCTGCATTTGTACCCACCAATAAAGAGTTTTTTTTGCAGATATACAATTGCAATTATCTGAATTCAATTTCCCTTCGAAATTCATATTATTGGTATAATAATTCCCAAATTAAAATTCTTAAATAATCTTATACATATACATATACATAAATATGTATTGGGTGTGCTGATAAGTTTTACATAAAGCAGGAGAATAAAAAGTATATATGAAACAAAGAAAAATTTCTAAGGAAGGATGGTGTTTATTTCTAAAGGTTTTGTATATGTTTAAATCCATATCTTTTTCTCTATATATTTTTCAAATTTAAAAAAAATTTGCTGTTATCTTAATTCTAAAATTATAATTTTTATTTTTATTTTCGAATAACAGTTATAATTTCGTTAAATGTGTTAAAAATGTTAAAACATTCATATAGGAAAGTTAATAGTCGCCGTAAATGCTTAAAAAACGCTTAATCAACTTCATATCTTGTACATGGAAGAAGATGTGATTTTCATATTTTGGAAAAATTTTGAAAATCGTTATGTCGGAAATCGTTTTAAATCAGAAATAAATTAAATTTAACACCCTCCGGCCATCGAATATATTGTTTGTTGCAATATCTCTTATCACCTTCAGCTCCGTATCAAATATATGGTGGGATACCCTGTATATGTAAATATTAATAAACTTATGTAATTTTTTTTGAAATTTTTAATATACCGCTATTGAATGCAAGAACATTAATATAACTAATAAAAAAAATTGTTTAAAAAACTGCTATTAAAAATATTATTTTTTTTTTTTTACTTCAAGAAGAATACAAAAATAAAAACGAAAATATCAAATAGGTACTTTTAATATACTGTTAGCACCTTTAAGTGCGCAAAATTATATAACAGCAATCAAACAACAGGTGTAAGTGGTTAATCAATAAAAAAATAATAATAAAAAAAGGTGGTTAATACTCTTATTAAAAGAAAAAAATAAGAATAATATTAAGAATAAAATATAACTGAACTGTAACATAAATAACTGTTGCAACCTTTATTTGTCATAAGAACAGCTTTAAAGAACGGTTAAAAGAATTATTTAAGAAAACCAAAATTAATTTAGGTATTCAAGGTTTTTTTGTTTGTTTCCGTTAGCCACAAAATAAGCTTTATATTTAAAATATGAACATTTTTTGGTTCCTTCCAATGTGAAAACATTCTCTCACGTGATATTTCAAACCTTGAACTTTGAATAAATTTTCAGAAAAACGGATTTTTTGTTTTTTACGTTAGAGTCTTAAAGCTGCCGAGTCCGATGTTTTGCAAATTTTGCACAATAAATGTACTTATGAAAAACATAATGACTTCTGGAACTCAATGCCTTTTTTGTTAATTGATACCTTCACAACGTTTATTACTAATTGCTAGATGTACTTTGTGCAAAATTTGAAAAAGATCGCATCCGGCACTTTTAGCTATTAATAGCTGTCTTAATACTGTTTTCTCTAACTCTTAACTATAATTGCAAATATTTAAATGCATTCATATCAAATATCAAATATATACGTATTGTATTAACCGGTTGATTTTAAAGATATTGAGTCATAAAATGCATAAAATTAAGGTTGAACTCAAATCTTATTTTTTTAAACAAAATCAGCTGAATTGAAAGTTTTTGTATGAAAATGTGAGATTTGAGTTTAAGCTCAGTTTTATGCATATACGACCCATTGACTAATTATATGAACAAAAAGTAGCAATGGTTTTTACTTGTAGTATTAATTGCAAATACTTCAATATTTATAAATAAATAGAATTGAATTTAATTTATAATTTATTGTTTGAACTTCTTTCTAACTTGAGCTTGAGAGATATTCTTTACTGGATGTAGGACGTGCTTTAGTATGGATACTAATAAAATAAAGGTAATGCCAGTTAATACTTCAAACTTCAAATAAAATCTTCAAAAAAATGCAGTTGTGATAAACAATTAAGTCAATGTGTCATTAAATATTAAGACTGTAGTATATGTATACAACGTTGAATCCGATATCATAGAAAATAGTGGAAAGTAAATAACTGGCAATTTTCAAGTAAAAAAATTAAGGAAGAGGAAGTCTCCTAGAAATCTTCAATAAACGAAACTGTGCAGATATATGATAAAAATATAAATAAACATTAAACAAGAGTATCCAACATTATTAGTGAAATATACATGCAAAAAAAACGAATTAATGAAGAAGATTTGCCGGCGACCAGAAAATATAATTTTTTCAATTATGCATAGGAGTTATTGTCTATTGATTATATATGTATGTATAACAATAATTATTATAAAATATATATTTAGTATAGATTTCTAACAGTCAGTCAACAGAAATTGAAGTAGAAAATTATTTGCCTTATCTTCCAGGTCTAATAAAAAATTGCTTCATTATAGAAAGTGTTATTTAAAAGTTTACAATATTTCTATTCTATATTTACAATATTTCTACACATTGAAGTTTGTTACTACATAGAATTTGCTCTTACTTAATAGAGATGCTCCTTCTATCCTCCTATATCTATAACTTCAAACCAAAATCTTCAAAAAGAATATATGTATGTATGTCTATGAATAAAATGTTACTTGTTATGAAAAACTACAAAAAGATCAAATAATCGACAACTTAAAACAGAAGTTAATATAGATTAAGTAAAACAAGAATCAACCGCAATCAAATTAAAAAACAAAAAGAGGAAAAAAAAATTTTAATATAAAATAAGATGGATATGTACTTATCTGGCTCTTCCATTCAGTGTGTTAGAAATATTGAGTTGCCATTTTTTCCAATACTAATAAATTCTGTACTTGATCATAAGTTACCAAATAATAAGTTTAAAACTAAGCTACGACTACAGTAAAAACCTAAACAAGCTCCTCAATGGGATTTGATACACCTAAACACAGTCTCAGTTTAAAGATTTTTCCTTTTATACAAAAATTATATGCATGGAGTATAATGCACATATTTGTGCGGGAGCCCCGCAATCAGCGCTGGGATATCTCGATAAAGTGCAAAATAGAGCTATTCGTCTCATTAATGATCCCCGTGTTATCTCATCGCTCACTCCATTAAACCAGCGCCGTACAGTTTGATCATTGGCCTTATTTTATAGATACCTCGTAGGAGTAGGCACCTGTTCTAAAGAAATTAAACAATTAATGCCTCCACTCAAAGTTTTCCAACGCGAAACAAGGAGTGCAACAGATACTCATCCCTACACTGTAGAGCTTTTAAGATGGCGTAACACAGCTTATGGAAATTTGTTTGTCATGCGCACGTCGCGGATTTGGAACCATATACCATCATATGTGTTTCCCAAAATTAGTGATTCATATGTGTACAATATAAAAAGATTTAAGAAGAACATTAACATCTTTCTTCGAAGTTCCCCTTCAAACTTTCCACCTTAATCCCAAATTTCCTAATCCTAATTTTCCCAAAAATCCTTCCTACATCCTTATCCCTAAAACCAAACTATACATTTTGTATTAAAGGTCCCATTGTGAAGTTTGGTTAGAAGGGTGGTGGTGTTTAGTTGGTTAAAGCCCAACACTACCTTAGAGGAACTTCAGTTCCCTAAGGTGCAGTTCCCTAGGTGACTTTTGATGTTTCCCACCTCCCTCGTAAAAAAAAGGAACTTCAGGTCCAAGGTTATCTCAAATATTGAACTATGGTCTCTCACAACAAAAGTATGTAGGACCTATATTCCTGATAATTATACTGCACAACAGTAATAATTTCCTAATCGTACTCTTAAGCCATACCTTTCATTTATAAATCTTAAAAAAGCTTTAAAAACAACTCTCTAGTTTACAGCCTTAGGTATCGAAAAAGTAAAAAAAAAAAACACAACAATATCAGTTCAAAAAGAAAAGAAATAGAAATATTTAGAATATACCTACCTACCCACCTGACTATACAATCAAAGAGGGGTAAAACAATTTTATTAAAAGTAACAAAACAAAACGTAAAATATTAAAATAAAAAAAATACTTCAAATAAATCTAACACAATAATGCAAAATTCAATCAAATAAAAAAGCAAATCTAAACCAAAAAAAAAAGTTTCTTTTGTCATCAAATATTTTTTAAAAGGAAAAAATAAATATGCATATATGTACATACATAGATATATATGTATATATGTATGTATATATGTTCATACATACAATCCACATTAAAAACAAAAAAAAACCTTTAATATTTATTAAATACAAGGCAAAAAAAATCCCCTTTGTAAAACCTAAATATATATATAAGTATATGTATGTATGTAAAAGCAGAAAAAAAAAGTAAAACAAAAACAAAAAAAGGTAAGATAATAAAAATTCTAACTGACATTTCAGTTACAGGAGAATTATTTCATCATCATATATAACAAATTTTACAACTCATTAGACACGAGCGTTAAGTGACTTCATGTTATGTTATGATACCAGTTCACTTTATAAATACACATCCATATATATATATAATTATATATATATTTATTTATATTCATACTTTTCAATGTTCATTCATTTCATCCAAAATATATACACATCCACTTAACATTTATGGATATTTATAATTCTTTAGCACACAAACACACACATTTATAAATTCATGCATACTTTAATATGTATATAAAAATGCATACATAGATATCTACTTAATATAAAATTATATTATAAATATTACAGTATTAAAATGTAAATCATAATGTTACGTTATATGACTGTTATTTTGACTAAAAAAAAAAAAAAAGTCGTTTATGCGTGTTTTTTTTGCAAGCAAATTTGTTTTTAGAATCATACATAATTGATTATTATTTATATATGGATGTACATATATGTATGTATGTATGAATGTTAAAACATATATTTTATATAACAAGAAATAGTATTAAATTTTTCAAAAAACTTTTTATTAATATGGATGTAAGTATATATATACATATGTATGTACATAATGTATATACATCCATAAATACATAAGATATTTTTTTTATTTCGAAATAATAAAGAAAAAAATTAATAAATAAAAATTAAAGCATTCGTAAAAAAAAAAGTCAATAAAAATGTAATTTTTTATTTTTTAAAAAAATAATCGAAAAATTATTTAACGAACTTGTAAATAAATAAATTCATATTATATTATGTATGAATGTACAATACAACATAGTATATGTATGTCCATACAATATAAATGTATACTTGCAAACATATCTATTGCTATTTACGTACCTACGATATGAATTGGGAATAAGTAAAAATGTATGAACAATAATAAAGTAATCACTTTTCATTTCAAAACAAATAAAAACCAAAGCGAAAAAAAAAATGTATAGTATTAATATTCATAAATTATGATATATTAATTAACATTATAAAAACTTTACAGTTAGCTTTTATATTTATTACCTTATATTTTCTGTTTGACTCTTATCACTGTAAGTAATTTTGTCTTTTTTTCTTATGACTTCGTTTCGTTGGCTTTCTGTCTTATTTTTTTGTTTTATTGCTTCTGTAAGATTTTTTTTTTTTGTTGTTTTCTTTGATTCGCTCATCTAATATCTAATTTGGCAGAAGAGAATAACAATTTTTATAAATTTAAGAAAAAAGACCTTTTTTTTTGCTTATAAATAATTGTATATTTGCATATACCTATGTATGTACACATTTAGATTTAGTATATTTGTACAAATTCAAAAATATTCGAAAATCCAACCGTGATTAATAATTGTAACTTGCTTAACAAGTTAGCAACAATCAAATAAAATATAATATAAAATAAATGTTTGTATATTATATTATATATCCGCATGCAAATAATAAACATAATAGATATTTTAACATTTAACAATAACAGTTATAAATAGTAGATAACATATATTACGGTATAAAATTTAATAAAAGATATTTTAACATTTAACAATTTTTTTCTTACAAAAACTAAAATGAAAATCTCTTAAAAAACTTCTCTTACATTTAAGTATAAAAATTTAACGTTAAATTTTAAAATGGTTAAGAGAAAATTTTCTTTTTGAAAAACATACATATGTATGTGTTCTGTTCTAAAGAGAAAATTTGAATTCCATTATTATGAGAGTAACTGAGTTATATGTTACATTATACACTTACTTAACACACAATACAGATTCCAGACTACACACATTTGTAGATATTCTTTTGTTTTAAATTTTAACAGGTTTGAGGTTACAGTTAAAATATTATGTAGGCTAGTTTTTAGCAACGCAACAAATGAAATATTAAATTAATTCAAAAATAATTTACAACTACAATTTCATAAAAATAAAACACATTCAAAAATAAAATTCTCTTTAATTTTTTTAATAATGTGCGTGAATTATGTAAATGTGTTTAATTTGTGTAGTTTAATTATGTTAATGTGTTAGTAGAATTTTAATTTTTTTTTGTTTGTTATTTGGAATTGTAAAACTGTAAGTTACTTTTACTTCTGCTACTTTTTTTAAACAAAAAAATTAAAGCAAATTGGATGTTGATGAGTGACAGAGTGAGTATGACTGATGAGATGAGTTCCTTTGTTTCAAACAAGAGAGTATCGATCTGTTGTCCTCATTTTTTTATACCTTATATTTTGTTGCTTTTTTTTATATTCTTTATCTTTTATTTATTCCTTTTCCTTTATTTGAATTTCTCTCTCTCAATATTTTTCATTTATAAATTTTCATATTTTATTCATTTATATTCTCTTTTAGAAATGTAATTTTTTTTTTTTTGGCTTCGTGTTTTTTTGTTTTATTTTGATCTGAAGAATGACAGAATTAGTGAATTTTTTTTCTGTTAAATATTTTTTTTTTTTATTAAATTTATTTCAATAAAGAAAAAAAAAATTAAATGTTGGAAAAAAAAAACTCAATTAATTTTTTTTTTTATGCTCATATTCATGAATAATCAGAAATTCAACTGAACAAAAGGAAATAGACAACGAAACGAATGAAAAAAAAAATTAAAAATGAATAAAAAAAAACTTATTTGAAATAAATACAAAAATGATAAAAATACAAAGAAAAAAAAAAAAGTAAAAAACTGTTCAGTTCAGTCGCGAGTAAATCATAAGCTCGCCGAGACGTTCAATTCGGATGAAATATGGTATGTACTAGTTGATTTCAGAAGAGAGGTAACACGCGACGGGGTTCACTCATTTTTTGTTTGTTTTTTTATTTTTCATATCACAATTATTTTTTATCATGCCTTATTTTTTCTGTTTTTCATTTTTGTCCGTTCGTTTCATTGTTCAATGGAATGAATCTATAGTTACTTTTTTAAAGTAAAAATAATATTACATATATGTATGTATTTATGTAGGTATGTATGTTTATGCATATGGATGTTTGTAGAATTATAGATATTATAAAAGTAAGTATAGAATATAGATACATGTTATTATAAAAGTATGTATGTATATGAATATTTATATTAGCAATGTGATATATAATAACATATTACAAATACAGTGTGTACTTTGTGTGAATATAATATGTAGTTATATCCATGTACAACTGTTAAATTCAAATAGAAGGCCTTTTGATATTTATTGAGTTGAATATTTTTTTCTTTGTAATTTTTTCTTGTTTTTTTTTGCTTTTGTAGTAATTTTTTTTTTATTTGTTCATTGCAGACGATTTAAATTGACACAAAAAAAAAAAAAAAACAAAGCAATTATTTAAAGAAAACGAAATAAAAAATAAGTACGTATTAAAATTTAAAAAAAAAAAAAACCAAAAAATAAAAAAAATACTGACTCTTTTTGTTTTACTTATTAATGTATATGTATGTACATATGTATATGAATGTACGGATATATACTTTACTATGAATTTCTATTCAGTTTTCTTTTTTTCATATTAAAAAATTATAAAAAAGTTTTTTTTAGAAAACGATCGAAATTTATGAAAATAAAAATAAAATACTAATACATAGGTACATATAGTATTATTTTAATAATAACAAAAATACAAATTACTCTGGTAACATCTTTTTGGGAATAAATCGATTTTGTTAAATCAAATTATTACAATCAAAATAGTAACCATGGCTATCTGTAAAAGATCAGAATCTGTTAGAAATTGTGTCTGAAAAATTACCTTTATAACCTACCTATAATAATTATTTTTATTTTTTTACAAGGGACAGTGGAAAACATCGAATTAACATTTTCGATTACCTACCCTGCTGCCTGCCTGCTTTAAACAACATTTTTTTCTTTTAAAAAACCACATTGCACCACATTAAAATCTATACTGTGTAAAAGATCTGGAATTGGGTTGCATTGCTATCTGTGGACTAAGTATATGGTATATAGATACATAGTATTTAAAACTTTCATTTAAATCAGTTAGAATCGTATTTTAAGGTATAAACAGAGCATAAAATTGATAAAGTTTTTCAATTTCCTTCAAATGTCTGACTAAAAAGAAAAATTGATGTTTTTAAGATATTTTTAAAATTTTTCTTTGTGAGTTACACAAATACTGTGACACGAGTGTGACACGAATAGTGACACTTCGCTAACGATTTTGGTTTCGACAGGTTTAAACAATTAATGAAATTAATAGTCAGTAATTAGTGATTTTTATTTTTCTTACAAGAAAGATTGCAACAAACATATTTAAACATATAAATTAATCCTGTAAACATTTTTAAATTTTACATTAATTAAATTTTTATTCAAATAAATATTTTTCAAAGTATGTTGGTACTTTATTATTTTTATCTACCCATACCTATTTCCATATTTTCAAATAATTGTTTTTGCATTTATTTTTTTTTTTTGTAAATAAAGTTTTAATTAATATTTTATTAAATGATTGTTTAAAAATTAATACAAACAACTTTTTGTTTTTATTTACCAGGATGTATTATTCAATTTGTTTATTATTTTATGTTTTAATTAGTTTGATAAAAACCCAAACCGCGTAATGCATTCAAAAAATTTAAAGTAAAAAAAAATACCTATTTAAAAACTACATATCAATGATCAAATAAACATTACAATACTTGAGAAAAAAATTTAATTTAATCATAAATCATAATAATATGTATCTATAAATGTATATATAAGACCAAAGATGGAATACAATTACTGGGAACCCCTAAAAAAGGTATTGAGATTTCTTAATAAAATACAAAACAGAGCATAATTCTTCTATAATAAACGATCTTAATGGCAAGTCAATCTATTCTTATCGTCTTCTATCAGAAAGATTTACTCTACTCAGGAACATTTATTTTACTCTATTCAAATTCCAAAATTGAATAATTCAGAATACGGAAATCATCTATCCTTGTATTTTTCCGAAATTGACGAAGATTATAACATTTAACATTCATAAATAAATGTTAAGCTTCTATTAGACATTTGAATCGAATTTTGTTATGTGCTATTGTTTTTGAATTTTAATCTGTTATATTCGAAGCTTTGTCTAATTTCAATGATAATCTTTTTTAAAACCTTGTCTATAAGCAGGAAATTTTGTCTATTACTGAGTTTGCATAGATTACGCCTTAGTGAAGAATCGATGACATGTTAAAATTCATTCACCCATCTCTGGCTATACTATACTGTATTATGATATATATATATCATTGTATCATTAAGGGGAATTGTTTGTAGTTATTATCGTTATATTATTAAGGGGAATTATTTATAGTTGTTATCATTATATCATTAAGAAGAATTATTTGTAGTTATATAATTTATGCAGAAACATTGTCATATAGTTTAATATTTATTATAGTAGATTAATATTAATTATAAGACAAAATATGTACTTTTTTTTTTATTAATTATGACCCAGCCGGAGTTTGAATCTTTCGATTGAAAAACTGGTTTCTTTAATTCCTTACTTTAACTTTCTCTTGTTAAAATAGTTTATTAAAACTTTTGTAACCTATATTGTTAAGTCAAAACAGGAAGGGAGTGTTTAGTGTGTTAAAGTCCCAAATGATTGTAGATAATCGGTTGCACTCTTTTATAATGTCTTTTCTTTGCAAAGAAAAAAATTAAAATTCAATAATTCATACTCTAAAAATTATAATTATATAGTGTAAATTAGTTTATTGAATTTACCTTCATTCAACTTCAATTGAAGACTGAAAAGAAAAAAACATTTCATAATCATTTAATTTTAGTACCAAGTTTATAACGACTTTGTGCAGAATATTAAATAACATATACATATATTTAATTTTAAATCGAAATTAAAAGACTGCCTTTAATTAAATTGATTTGACGACTTAAAAATGTATTTAAAAATAAACGTTATTAATTAAAGGTTGGAAGGATTCAATTAAAAACAAAACTGTAAGCGAATTGAAAATCAGATATTAAACTTATAATGATTAAAACTTACGTAGATTAAAAAAAAAATACTTTGTTTAACATTTATAATTTATCTAATTAGTAATTATTAATTTTCATAACCCGTTTATATACCCAGGTTTCATTTTAATTCATCATTAATTTAAATACTCATTATCATTAATTTAAATACTGAAAAAAATGTAAAATGTAACCAGTATGTATTTTATATCTCCTAAAAAATCTGGTTACGAACACAAGAAATCATAATGAAATTAAGTGGACTACTATTTGAATTAAGCGGAAAACTTTAAAAACTGGCTACTGGTATAAAACTGTATTACATATTCTTATTTTCGAGATAGTGTAAATTGTTTTACATCCTAGGGAAATAATATTTATGCAAAGGGCAAAAAATTAAAACAAAATTTATTAATGCTTATACAATTAAATAATTTTGCTTACATATTTTTGTAATTGATTAAAAATTGTACCAAAAAAAAAATGAATAAAAGTTTTACATAAAATGAATAAAAAGTATTAAATAAATTTCCAGCAAAAAAATAAAATACAATTTTACACATCCTTGAAATTTTATTACTAAAATCCAAAACTTTCAATTCTGTTAGAAGAAAATGAAGATGATATATTTTTCGTATTCACTTCGAATTAGCTGTAGTTTTAGTTCGGTGATTTTTTTTTTTAAATTGTTTCATCATCAATATTTCACCTTAAATGCCTCTTTTTAATATTGTTGTCAAATATACATAGTCCAGCGAGAAAGGGTATTCCATGTAATACACAGTATATAAAATGCAAAGAAGAAGGGAAGAAGAAAGAAAGGGAAGAAAACACCATCACTTTCTCTGTGAATGATCGGGCCTAGCCAACGTCAGGCCGAAAATTTACATAATATAAACTATATTATAAATTTACATATATAAACTAGTTAGCCAAAGTAAAAATTACGAAGTAGAACTTTACGGGTTGAAGTTGAATACAGAACATATACATAGTTGCCAACCATAAATAACGGGAACTGATATTAAAACGGCGCCTTGTCTATGCTATTTGTGTACTCTTACTTAGATTTATGTAAACCAACCAAACAACTGGCGGAGCCTAATCAAATATTAAAAATACCTATTTAGAAAAATTAAACTGTTAATAAGTTTACTTGCAACAATTTAACTTAAAATAAATAAATAAAAATAAAAGTAATAATAAAATTATAATCTCCAAAGTTTTAAACATTCTAATTTAGTCATTTTAATTTTTTTTTTTTTGGTTCTTTCTCTTCGCCTTATAAATCATTTTAATTTTAAACTCAGTCGCTTTCTTGTTTTTTAATCAGTTAGAATAAAAATCACAGATAACAAGAAAACGAAACATGAGAGAACAAATCTTTATAAAATAAAAAGCCTACAAAACAACCCACTCAAATCCAACATATGTAAATACATATACGTTAAAGTACTTTAATATGAGTAAAACAAATTTTTTTTTTTTACAATTTTAAATAGTTTTTATTTTATATCCGTGTAAATTTAATTGAATCCATTTTATAATAATTATGTAACATCAGAGATTTTGGGTAAATGACAATCAACATTAAATTAAAAAAAAAAAAAAGATAAAACAACAAAGATACAATAACAACGATACAAAACGATATCACTATACAAAAAAGATAAGAAATACAAAAATGTATAAAGCTCTAATATAAAATACAAATTCACACACGTCATGACATATGGAATGGAATCAACTACACAACCATCACCAAAAAGAGAATTAAAAACAAAAAAAAAAAAAAACAAACACGAACAATGACAGTATGCCGCCGTTTATACTGCCCGCCTTTATTTCCGTCACCGTCTTCCCTTCATCCGTCATCATTTCAGTCAAAAAAGAAGAAAAAAGAAAAACAAAATGAAAATAATACAAAAATGTTTGCCTCTAGTTTATACCCGCTACTATTACCTTATATTTCTTTTATATTACATATTTTATCCTATAGAATCCCCTCACCACCCTATAGAACCCCCTTACACTGTATACAATATTAATTTAACTCAGTGTATTAAAATACACTAGAATTGAAAGAGGAATGTATAAAGGTTTAACGACAGAGTGATCATCTCTTGTCTGATGAAAATAAAAAAAATAAAAAAAACAGTAATGGGAAAGAGAACAAAAAAAAAACCCCAAGTATAAATAATATGTATATATAATATGAACATATAGTTATTTTTATTTATATAAACATATTTAACACTTGTTTCATTTAAAAATATTTTTATGTGCGTTTTTTTTTTCTTTGATGGATTTTAAGTGTATAACTGAAAAAGATACACAGTGTTATAAAATTCTTTTAAACATTCAAAATAAAAATAAAAAATTTCCTCACTCACCAGTCACCTCACCTTATGAAATTTTTACTATACTCACTCGAAAGAGCATTCATGCGCGTTTATTAGTTTTTGTTTTTTTGTGTTGTTATTTTTTTTTCTTGTTTTTTGAATTCCTCTATTTTTCAGTTCAACTGATAACTAATTTTTACTCTATTTTTACAACTTTTCTGACCTGTTAAATGTTATTTACCAATTTTTATTTCCTTCTATTAAGTTGTCGAAAATGTTTTCATTATATATTTTTTTCTTTTTTTGGTTCTTTTTTTTTTGGTTGGGGAAAAAGCTTTGAGAATCAGATGTAATTAAATGAATTTTAGACAAGAACGTAAAAAATTTCTGACATAATAAACGTTGTATAAATTGTTACGGTTTAGATCTTGAAAAGTATGAACAAAAAGATTATATTTTTTTAGGAATTCAATGAAAAAATAAACCTAGATCGTTCTCCACCTTACTTTCACGTATATATTCAATATACTCAAATTTATAACAATGAATATGAAAAATCTGTAGCCTATAAGAAAAAGAAACGTATATTAAAAGTTTCTTAATCAGAAATCATTTTGTTTAGAAAGATTTGAAGTTTAATAAAAATAAACAGAGTAATATTTCAATTTACAAAGAAATTAAAGCAAGTAATGGAAAAAACCAAAGGTTTTCAAAGAAACACATTTCCAAAATTAAAAAATATTCCATAATAAGCTAAAAAGTAGATACATATATTGAAAAATAAATTTTGAGAAGAAATTAGCTTTTGTTTGATTTTTTTTTTGGTACGAAAAAATTGAGAAAAATCAAATCACACTTTCGTCAATTATAAGGTAACCTTTATTAGAATTAGAGTAAGGTAATCTTTAGAATTTTCAGTTTTTGACCCCTTACAGCTCCTAAACGGGAGGCGACACAAAAA
The DNA here is from genome assembly GCA_947095535.1 of Poecilobothrus nobilitatus. Lineage (NCBI taxonomy): Eukaryota > Metazoa > Arthropoda > Insecta > Diptera > Dolichopodidae > Poecilobothrus > Poecilobothrus nobilitatus. Next base: position 81,484,909 of record OX352773.1, on the reverse strand, counting down.
ATTTTCTAAAATAATTCATACTGATTTCGAAAGATCTAATTCCTCTCAAAATTGCAAGCTTCTAAGTTAAACCGTTTGAAAAATAGAAGGGGTCCAAATTTTTGCAAAAATTCAGTTTCATATAACGGTATATTAAAATACCGCATGGCAAAGCCACATTTTTATTTTATATATACCTATAAAATTAATACCTATAAAATACCTATAAAATATAAATCCAGCTATCGTTTGGCGTTTTCAGATTGAAAATATACCTTATAGAAGCTGTGTTATAACAATTTAAAGTTAGGGCTTTTTCGAACTTTCTAGGCTCCGTCGTGGGGCGACCGAAAAAAGTTGTTCCACAAAATTAGATTTTTGGCGATGCATATCCGTAGTTAAAATTTCATTGCTTTATTTCAAATGATGTAGAAGTTTTGTAAACACCCAGACGTACAAACGGACGGACAGACGGACAGAGTGAAACTAAGAAGCACATTTTTTCAATTTTTTTTGAAAATGTGCTAAAAACAAGACTTAAATAGCATCTTCTGTTTTTAATTTTAATCTATTTAAAATTCAGATTCACTTAAAAACCCTATTATATCAAAGAATAATGGTGTTAAGAATGAAAATCAAAAGTAATTAATTTAATTACGTTAAAAATCTCACTTTTGATAATATCATTTAAATCAGCGCTGCTGAACCGAACCTTAACTCGTTCCAACTCAGACATTTTGCAAACCGTGAACCCGTACACGTTGAACCTAAGATTTCGACCAATTCGGGTTCAACAATAAATCTTTTTTAAAACATTATTTTACAAAAGTAAAACTTTAAAATTGAAAATTTTTTTAAATTTGCATTTTTTGACACTCAATTTATTTTTTATAAACAGTTTCTTAATAGTTAATTAATAAAAAATTAATTAAAATGATATTATAAATATAAATTCTTTTTGTTTTTCCATTAAAAATAATGAATTTTTCAGGATTCTTGCTTTTTTTTTAATCTAAATCAAATCTGGACCAATATTTTGTTTTCTTTTGAACCTGAACACGAACCTAATATTTAACCGATTCGCAGCTCTGAATTTTAAACTAAAAACTGTACAACATTTTTCCGTCATAGAAAAAGTATGTCAAATTATATTAAACTGCTTCAAAATATTTTAATTTTGTATTGTATTAATATTGGCCTATTTGAGTATAATATTTTATATGAAAATTTCGTTTTATAGTTATTTAGATTCAAAATCTAATAAAAGTTTTTAATAAAAAAATTAAATTTACTCAATTTTATCCATCTAAAAAAACAATCTCGAATTATTTTATTTACATGCAAAACCCAAACAAAAAAAAAATTTAGTGTTAAATTCCTTCATGATTACAATACTTTCCCTATAATAAGAATGTGAAAAAGTGAATATATAATGAAAATTTTTCAGAACATTAATGAATTTAATTAAAGAACAACTGGAAGATTACTAGAAAGTAACATGAAAGTTAAATTTCAATACGATAAGTAACAAAACTAATTAACAGAGAAGTCATTATTTGATGGAAGCAAAAAACGAAATGAAGAAGAAAAAAATAAAATATATTTTTTATTTAATTTTATTTTCTTAAATAATAAATTAAAGGCATTATTCTTAAATCTTGTAAATACTAGGTTATAATCATACCCCACAACAAGCCCTACTATTTAAATTAACAAAATAAAACCCATAAGCTTAATTTTATGAAGAAATGGCAATTCAACAGCTTAACTCTAATTGTAAAATATAAAAAAATAAAAGAAGAGATCAAATAACTAAATTTTAAATAAAGGTATCCAACATTCAAACATTAACAAACGTTTAGGTAACTGGCTTCAATTAATAGAAGAAATAAAAGTCCGCTGAAATGACTAAAGGAACACATAAAAGTATTTGAAAAACAAGTAAAAGGGACAATAAATCGATGCAACTTATTTATACCCTACACCTAAAAAATTCAAATTAAATTAAAAATCCATAAGTTATTTTAGTTAGGTATTTAATATAACTAAGCTAAAAAAATAAATGCTTTTACAACCTTTGTACAAAATTTCAGATTTCTATCTTTATTAAATTCGAAAATATGCTTGTTAGGTCTTGGGAAGTGTGTGAAGGCACGCGGACCACCACCCCAATTCATCTCAAATTTTAGAGACATCAACAGGGTAGAACATTCTTATATCAAATTTCAAGTATATATATTTATTAATTTCGAAGATATGCTTATTTGGTCTTGGGAGTTGTGTGACAGATACCCGAACAACCATTCTAATTCATCTTAAATTTTGGACAAATCAGGGATTCAGGAAACAACACCCTAGTACCAAATTTGAAGTTTCTATCTTTATTAATAAGATATGCTTGTTCGGTTTTGGGAGTTGTATGGGAGGTACCCGAAGAACCACTCCAATTCATCTCAAATTTTAGCCAAATCAAGGATTTAGAAAACAGCACCCTCGTATCAAATTTGAAGTTCCTATCTTTATTAATTTCGAAGATATGCTTGTTCGGTTTTGGGAGTTGTATGGGAGGTACCCGAAGGATCACTCCAATTCATCTCAAATTTTAGCCAAATCAGGGATTCAGGAAACAACACCCTAGTACAAAATTTTAAGTTTCTATCTTTATTAATTTCGAATATATGCTTATTCGGTTTTGGGATTTGTATGGGAGGTACCCGAACAACCACTCCAATTCATCTTAAATTTTGGACAAATCAGGGAATCAGGAAACAACACCCTAGTACCAAATTTGAAGTTTCTATCTTTATTAATAAGATATGCTTGTTCGGTTTTGGGAGTTGTATGGGAGGTACCTGAAGAACCACTCCAATTCATCTCAAATTTTAGCCAAATCAGGGATTTAGAAAACAGCACCCTCATATCAAATTTGAAGTTCCTATCTTTATTAATTTCGAAGATATGCTTGTTCGGTTTTGGGAGTTGTATGGGAGGTACCCGAAGGATCACTCCAATTCATCTAAAATTTTAGGGATATCAGGGATTCAGGAAACAACACCCTAGTACAAAATTTTAAGTTTCTATCTTTATTAATTTCGAATATATGCTTATTCGGTTTTGGAGTTGTATGAGAGGTACTCGAACGCATGGTCCGATTTCGCCCATTTACAATTCTCGCCTTACCTTAGTCATTGTTAACCTGCAGTATAAATTTCATCAAAATAGCAGCATTATTTTTTGAGTTATCGTGCGTACGGACGGACGGACGGACGGACATCGCTAAATCGACTCAGGAGGTGAACCTAATTCAGAATATATATACATGTCTATACCTAACTAGCTTCCTTTTGGTAGTTACAAACACCATACCAAAGTTAATATACCCTATACTTAATGTGTAGGGTATCAAAAAAGAGATAAATGTTAAATTAAGTTACTTCCGTTATGTGTTAAAGAACTCTAATTTGTTCAGCTTAGCTAAAAAAAAAATTTCCACATTAAAAAAATTGCCAAAATATCAATACATTTCTTTCAATATTTTTAATTTTATTTATTTTTTAAAATTTACTAAACTTATTAAGCATATTTTATCTTTACAAGAGGTAAGATAAAGATATTTATTTAATTTAATTTAATTAAAATCTCATAGGGTAATGCAATATTGCAAAACTAATAAATACAAAGGACATTATAGGTTTTTTTTTTTTTTTTTTTTTTTTTAAACTTTATTTTACTCTTTTTAACATTCTTAAATTATCTTAGCCTATAAAAGTTTAGAAAAACAGCTTTTTTTTATATATAATTTAATTAACATTTAAACTTATCCTATCGTTTTTATTGTTAATTTTATTAATTATTTTATTTTTAAAAATCTAAGTAATATTGCAATTTAGCAATTTTTTTTTTAATATTCAATTTTGGAGAAATTCAGAGTATTAAAACCAAATATCTATTTTTTTTTTAATATAAAACCTTAACCTAACTTAGTCTAACTTAAAATACTTAACCTAGCTAAAAATAGTTTTGTATATAATACTTAATGCTAATTAATTAGAGTTATCTAACCACCAATAGTTTTTGTTTACTGATTTGTCTTTTTCTGGTATAGACATATCATATTTTAAATTTACTCCGTTAATATTGCCCGGGTGGAAATCTATAACCTTACATGTAGCCCTTCTATTATAGTGATATAATAGAGGGACATGGTTTTGGTTTTGGATGTAACCTTTTTGATCTAAAAAGATGAAGTGCTCAGGGGCAATGAAACCGGTGAGCAAAGTCTTTTTAATGTACTCCTCATTGTGGTAGAATATATGAGATATTAAACCATTTTCTGGAGTATTTTGTGCTCTATCATAGTGATTTCGAACTAATTTTATTATAAAATTATCGATTCTTATGATTTGGGCTTCCTTGTACAGATATTTGTTTGAATAATAATATTTGTAGTCGGATTCGGGCTTTCTATTAATATTAGTACATACTCTTAAGCACTTTCTTTCATATTTACGTAATGTTTCCATTAAACTTGCACTTATGTTGTACCATATTGGTGCACCATATACAAGTGTTGGCCTTATTAGTGTTTGATAACAAATTATTTTAACTCTTTTACTAATGTTTTTATTGTAAAACAGTTTTTTGGCTGCCATAAAGGCTTTGTTACTATTTGATATAATATGCTTTGTGTGATTAATATAGTGTAAATTTCTATGTAATTGGATTCCCAGATATTTAACTATTTTTTTATTTGTTAATATAGATCGATCTGGTGATCTTATTGAAAACTTTTTCCAATTTTTTCTTATATTATTACTGGTTTTATCTACTGTGTTACGGAATAGTATTGTTTCACATTTGTTATAGTTTATTTTAAGTTTCCAAACTTTGGCATAATCAACTATAATATTAAACATTTTTTGAACTTTGTTTTTGATTTGCTCGACGGTTTCATTTGCATTGTATATAATAATGTCATCTGCAAACGCTAATGAATAATTGTTACCCTTTATCTGCTCTAGTAGTTTAAGTAATTCCGCAATATAAATTGAAAATAGAATTGGGGCATTTACGGTTCCTTGTAAAAGTCCATTTTCTACTCTAAAAATTTTATCGGATCTACTATTTCGGTTATAAATGAAAAATTTGTTTTCGTATGTCATATTTATTATAATTGTAATTAAGTTTTTTGGAAATTTATATTTCAAGAGCTTGTAAATTAGGCCATCTAACCATACAGTGTTAAAAGCTTTTTCCAAATCTACTAGGCAAGCTCCAACGCCATAGTTTTTATTAATGTACCAGCAGATGTCAGAAGTTAGTTTTGTGATTGCATGGATTGCTCCATGTTTATGTCTGAATCCGAACTGATTCTCTGGTATAAGCTTTTTATTAAATGAAAACTCACTTATTTTATCATTTATAAGTGTTTCGAACACTTTCCCTATATTTGGCGTTAAGCTAATTGGTCTGTAATTAGCTGGATTTGTTGGATCTTTTCCTGGCTTTTTAAATACTAATATTTTGGCCTTTTTCCATATTATAGGGAAGTAAGCGTGATTTAGACAATTATTAAATAATATAACGTATTTTGATATGATTTTCGAACTTAAATTTTTTAAAACTATATTTGGAATTTGATCGACACCGTACGATGTTTTATTTTTAAGTGATGTGAATTTTTGCTTTAATGTGTTAAAGTTGCAGAAATTGTTGTTATTTGAATTAATATTGGAAGATCTATTGCTATTGTTAAAATTTACTTGGGTTATTTTGTTTAGCCGGTTATTTTTATTATATTCTTTAAACAAATGAACTGTATTTATAATATGTAAGTGAAAATTATTGTATTGACTTGTATCTGTTTTGTGAGTTCTTTCCACGTAAGATCCCAAAACATTATAGATGTCTTTTGGTTTTTTTATTATATATTTGTTATCGAGACTAGTGTTTAGTTTGGGGATATCTATATTATTTTGTAAAAGGAGGTTCGAATCTACGGGATCTATATGTATATATTTTATGTTACTATTATCTTTTGCTCTAAATAATTTATTTATTTCTGGGAACATATTTCTGTTTTGCGGTTTTATTTTTTTTAATCTGTTTTTCCAATAATTGTTAATTTCTATATTTATTTGTTGTTTTATTAAAGTTTTTACGTTATTTAATAGACTTTTGAGTAATCGAATTTCTTGAGCAGTAAAATCGAGCCGTTTTTTGTATATTCTATGTATGTCGTTCATTAACGAAGTTTTTTTCTTTAATAAGAATTTTAGTTTATTTGAATAAAATTTGTTTACCGTGTTTTTTGTGTTTTTACTTTTTGGTACTGTTTCATTAATGGTATTTGTAATTACTTGATTTAATTTTAAAATGTGATTATCTATTTCATCTATGTCTAAGTTACGATTGTCTACGATTTTAGTGCTATTCCTATATTCTCTATCTAAGTTTTTATCTAAATTTTTTTTAAATTTATTCCAATTTGTTTCGCTAAAAATATATTTAAAGTCATCTGGTAACTCCTGATTTAAAAGTTCTTGCTTTTTTATTACAAATGGAAATAAGATAGCTTTATGATCACTATCATATGGAAGAGTATAAAGTTTATTTTGGTTATTATTGTATTTGATATTAATTCTCACATCAGAAAAAACAAGATCGATGTAAGAGTTTGCACGTGGGAGTGTTGGAGAATCTGTGACGTTTAAATTACATTTATATAGTATACTATTTCTTTCTAACCATTTATAAAGTTTTATTCCTCTACTATTATTATTTGAATTTTGCCATGTTTGATGTTTAGCGTTGAAATCACCAGTAATAACATAAAAATTGTTTTGATTTTTTAAATCTAATATATAAAAAAGTTTTTCAAATTCTTCAATAAATTTATAACTATTATGATTTGAAGCGTAAACCGACAGAATGTATAATTTATAATTATTTTTTAATTTTATTTCTATAATGCATGGTTCAATGCATAAAAAATGATTAAAAATATTATTTTTAACTATGTCAAATTTTATTGTTTTATTAATACATATGGCAACACCGCCACCATCTGGTAGCCAATTTCGGTCTTTTCTTATAATATTATAAGTGTCAAAAGACATGTGGTTATTTTTTTTTAATTTTGTTTCAGACAAGCATATTTTTATCAGGTTTATTGTTATCAATAAAGTGCATAAGAGAGAGCTTTTTGTCGATAGAAATGAGAGAATTTACATTTACACAAATTAATTTTAAATCTATGTAATTGTTGTTGGAGTGAGTAATTATTAATTATTATGTGTGATGTATATTTAATATTTCATAGATATGATCTATTTTATCGTTAAATTTTTTTTCTAAATTTTTAATACTATTTCTTATCTCCTCTAAAATTGTATTTTGGTTAGTATTGATTTGGTTAGTATTATTTTGAATTTCATTGAGGTTAGTATTATTAGTTTTATTTAAATTTCTTACTATATTAGAATATGTCATATTAGGATGAACTTTGATAGTAGGTATATGTTTATCAGCTATTTTTTCTTTTAGTTGCTTTTGAAGCTCTTCCCGTTTTTTAATTCTTTGTTGATGCTCTTGGCAGCCTTTGAAAGATGCTGGATGGCCATTTTTTTTGCACAGTATACAAAACAGCCGCTCTTTGGGATCTTCCTTCTTAATTTCACATTCTCCAGGTGTATGATTTTTTCCACATTTAACACATCGGAAGTCCATGTTGCAATTTGCTGCCGAGTGTGAAAAACGTTGGCATCTAGTGCATTGAAGTTCTTGTGTTTTGTGTAAATTTTCCCATTTAATTATATGGTGATCCAGTGCTCTAATTTTCATTATTTCATTTACAGAACTATTTGGTTTAGCTTGTACTATGAAGTGTGGTAATGTTTTGTTGTTGTTTAATGAGTATTTTGTGGTAAGTCGTGTTACCTTTTCAAATTCTATATTTCCGTTTTCATTTATTTTTAGACTATCCAGTACTTCCTCGCATGTGTATCCACTATTCAGCCCTTTCATTACCAAGGTAATTTTTTTTTCACTTTTGGGTGTATATGTGTAATAATTTGTATTCGTTTTTTTTAGCAGCTCGCAAATACGGGAATAATCGTTTAAACAGTTTGTGTAGATAACAATGTGCATTTCATTAATATCTTTGATTAGAAAATCAGTTACTTTTAGGTTATTTTTGATCGTATTCTTCAAAATGTTTGAATCTGTTTTGAAAACGCTAATTGGCGGCATTTTCAATTTTTTACTACTTTTATCCACTTTAGAGGATTTGAATGGTTCGTTTATTACATTATGTTTAGCATAATTTTTATTTTTATTAATATTTTCTTCTTTTTTTTTTGCTATTTTATTTTTTATTTCAGCATTAACTTTTGTGAGTTGAATAACATTCTCATCTTCGCCATTAGCATCTTCATTGTTTGATTCATCACTACTATCAATGTCATCAGTTATATCCATCAATGGCTCAAAATGATTTTGATTGGAGCTTGTTCCTTCATCAGCTTTATCCTTTTTTATTAGTTTTAGTAGTTTACTATTTTCAGTTTTCAATTTTTCAATTATTAATTTTAATTCGCGATTAGTTTTTTCGCGATTTTCTTTTTTCATTTTATATATTGGTTTATTTAATATTTCATTAACTTTAAAGTTTATAGATTGTTTTAGCTTATTTGTGGTTAAGATACTTTCGTTAGATCCATTTGCTTGCATAATTAAGATCCCTTTTTAGGGGAATCTAATTAAGAAGTGAACTGTTTATAAATTATTTAATATTTTTCTCGTATTGTTTTTAAATAATTTTACTATTTTTTTTTTTTTTTTTTTTTTTTTTATATAGTGCACTATATTTAGTTTTTTTAAAAATTAAATAAAAAAATTTTTATTATATTTTAGATACAGGGATTGACGTCCTTTCTCATTCACATACCGAGTCGAACCGGACATTATAGGTTGAAAACTATAATTAATTTATTCAGTAATATTATACATATAGTATATTTAAACTATATTTAGTAGCAAGGGCGACTTGTTTTGAATTAATAAAACTTACTACCTGTGCCGGTAGTAACCACCACCTCGGTTAAAAAGACAAGTGCCTATAACCACTAGGCCACCGAGGCCCCTGCTAGAGATAAAAATTAGTCTAATAAAAGTATAGAGTTTTAATTGCATAACTTTAGGCTACTTTAAAAAAAATATATATACTTTTTAAACCTTTGTTATGTAAAAATATTTTCCTAACTAATAATAAATTCCATATAGTAGACAAAAGACTACATGTAAAAACATCGAATATAACCCGGAGATAAAATAAAGAAGATCACTTAAAATAGGACATGAGTATATTTCGTAAAAAAATACATACTGATTAAACAGAACTAATGGTGGTTAGACAACACATAGAATATAATAAAACTTAAGAGTAAAAATTATTACGTTGAATAAGGTAAGTTTTTTTTAAAGTGAATAAGTTAAGTTTAAATTATAATAAGTTAGCATAAGTTAATTAAGTATGTTAGGTAAATTTTATAAAACATTATTTTTTTTTTTAATTTTTTACAATGACAAACAGATCAAAAATAACTTTTATTTATAATATGCAGAAATAAAACCAATAATAGCATTAATGAAACATAAAAAAAATGAATTTATTTTCAAATGTTAATAACAACTGAATATAAAACCTTTTTTCTAAACTTTTTATAGTTTAAGATAAACTGTACAACCTTCCTAAAATATAATTCCTATAAAAACCTTCATAAAAACATATTAATTAATCAAAAAAAAAATATTAAATTCCATTTATTTTCCTAAATTTTTTTAATATTTAAAATATTCTTATAAATAAGTTATAAATATATTCTTAAAATGTTAAATTTCTGCTTGAATTCATTATTATTAAATTTTATCATCTTTACATTTGTAATTATATCATTAAAATGAAAGGATTAGATTATAAAATTAAGATTATTTTAACATAACATGTTTAACTGTTTCTTTCAAGTAGAAGATGTAGAGTAGGGATTCTAACTTTCAACTGTAATAGGTTTTTACGTAACTATTTTTACTATTATCTTAGTCGTCTTCCAGTAAAGTAAACCTTTTAGTGACCGAGAAGGTTATAATTAAAAAATTAATTCAAAATTAAAGAAATTAACGGTAAAGGACCACGGTAATTGGGTCTGCGGTTAATTGTTTAACACAATATGACAAAACTTATTAGACTCAAACATAAATGTGTACCTAATATATGAATCTTGTATCTAAACTTTTAAAGTTCTAAATAAAATTGTATCTATATGGCTTTTGGGGAAAATTTTGAAATTTTTCTTATTTCCTTAAATATATAAGTAATTTATTTAAAAAAAAAATAACTGTATATATAGTATATATAGCATAGTATATATAGCATAATATAAAGAAAATCATAGCTGCCATACTACAATTTTTATAATAACAAAATAGAAAAAAAAACTGTTAAAGTTTTGAAATTCTTATCAATAATTTACAGAAATAATAAACAAAAGTTCATTTAAGAGATTTTTAAGCATAAAAAGACCATGTAAGCATATAAATAAAAAAAATAACTATAGAAATATGCGTTTATTTTTTTTTTATTTTTTTATTCTCATTGGAATTTAAATGAACAAAGTGCAGACACACAAATAAAATAATAAACTATTCATTTATAATTTACTACTAAAGTTGACCCGAAGGTCTCTATAATAAATTATATTTGGTTGCATACAAACCTGTCATCTCTTATATGTATATATATATATAATATTTATTCTATAATAATTATAAGTCATATAATCATACATTCTATTCGATATTGTTTAGCAATTTTTGAACTAATACATAGAGCAAAAAATATTTAATAATAAATATTTATTATTAACAGTATTAGAACATTAAAGGACCAACAAAAAAAAACAACAAGAAAAACATAGAAACGGTACAAAATTATCCAAAAAGTTGATCACTTACAATATGTTAACTTACTTCTAACTCTTCTAAATAATAGCCAAAAGGAAATTAATTATACTTACAATTTAATAAGAGATCCACAATTGTTGCCATATTACATATCCAATAATGTCTATATTTTAATTTTAAGAAAAAGAAAAATTTACAGAACAAAAAAAAAAATTTACAGAACTTTTGGAAAACTTTAATGAAATTAGAATAGAACTTTTAGACTCATTTTTTATTATTACTTTTTCAGATACAATAAAGAAAATATTGAATATTGAAAATTCTTATATTTATGGTAATTAATAATTAATTTTATAAATACTTAATGACTGTACGATATTTGGCCAGAATTTATTGACTTATGGTACTTATGTCGTTTTCTTTTCTGAAAAAAGTTTTGACCTGGGGTTGCACTTTTTTTTCACGTCACATTTTTTCCGTTCTTTTCTGAAAAAAAAAATGCAAAACTGAAAGAAATGTTCGGGTTTTTTTCTGAAAAAAATTTAGGGCAAAACTCCCACAGGGCAACATTTTTTTTAAAAACTTGACCTGAAAATATTGACGGGACAATAAAATGAGTTTTCCCCTCTCCAGAATGACAACATTAAAAAATATATGTATATAATTGTCACTGTCAGTTAAATAGTAAATAGTAATTAATGACAGTATAAAAATACATTATTTTCATTTATTTAGTTGAGTTCTGAAAAATATCTAGTTTATAAAAAAAAAAAAAAAAATTATATTTGATTAGAAACATAAGTTTAAAAATTTTTAAATAAGTAAAATATAATTTGTAGATAAAGAAATCAGTGCAGCAACTGAAAAAAAAAAATGTTGCCCTTTTTCTATTCTATTCTAAAAAATGTTCAGGTCAAAACTGAAAAAAAAAGTGCAAAACTAGAAAAAATAGATTTGACTTTTTTCAGTTCTGCACTTTGTCAGGTCAAACTTTTTTTTTCAGAAAAGAAAACTTCATTAGTTATAGTACAGATAAGTAATCTGTAGAAATCGACAAAGTTCAATACATGGAATTCTGCATAACTGATAGATCTGATAGATACATTGAATTCTACTGTTATAAATATCAAAATCTTTGGCTTATACTTATTAATTTTGGGAACAGTAACTATTTGTCAATTGGATATTTACAATTTTGTTCTATCCTAATTCTTATCGTATATATACAAATTTTCTTTTAATTTTTTTTTTTTGGTTACATAATTTTTTTCTTTTCTACAGAGGATTATTAATTTTTGTTTTAAAAAATGTTTTCAAAGTTTTTCATCGCCAAGATTATGCATTCATATTTAAGTGCGAGATGTTCAATTTTATTTGTTATTCTGATCATTTAATCAATTTTAATTTTTTTTTTTTTTTCTTATTAATGTTTCTAATCATCTAGGGAAATGAAATGGAAGAAAAATTAAAATGTTAAAAGAAAAAAACAAACCAAAGATTTTATTTGAAAAAGATTCGACAAAATTTAATTGCACATTTCCGACATTAATACAGGTTATACAACAAAACTTTAATATTTTGTATGTTTGTATTGTATGTATTTATGGCAATATATACGTCATAATAAATAGCATATTAATTGATATTGATGAAATTTATCAATTGAAATTTTCAATTAATACATAATTGAAAATATCATTAGTATCGATTAATGACTTAAATTTTGCATACATGGTTACATTTAAAAAAAAAAACCATTTTATTTTTAATATAAAGAAAAGTGTATAGCAAGTTGAAATAAAAGTTCGTTATATATATAGATTCTTTGATCCGTTATGTAATCTTCATTTAGGGAAACGCTATAGTTGATCACACCACACAATTCAACATTAATTTTTCATTTTGATTTTCATCTTGTTTTTGTAAAATTCTTTATAGGAAAAATCATTACTAAAGTCTGAAAGCATCCTTCAGGCTACAACATGCATATTTTCTTATCGGAAAATGTGATAATGAAAATAAATATACAAATTAAATGGTAAAATTTTGAATTAATTTGTTATTTAATTCATAATATGAATATCTATCTGTAACAAATTTTTGTATTTTATGTAAGAGACAAGAAAAACAGTTAACCCTTAATTGCGTATTATAATTTTTACAGCATAATTTTATTAAACTTCTTTATAAATGTATTCTACAGTATCTTCTTATTACTTTACAAATGTTAATAATATATGCCTGAACTTAATTGTTTTTAAAGGGAGTAAATTTTACTCATACTTTGCAATTCAGGGTTAATTTTCACTCATTTAAATTTGTTGTTTTCTATTTCCTATATCTCATTTTTTTTTATTTTTTCTTTTTGTTTTTTTGTTTTTTTTTTTTGATTGACTTTCAAAATACGAACAACAGATAATGCAATACACTAGATTTAATGTATTAGAATTGGTAGGTATGTATTAGGTACGTTATAGGCAAAGTCCAACATTTCTTTAAAAGAACATGGCATAGCATCTTTTCAATAAAGTAAAAAAAAAAAAAAAAAGAGGATAGAATTAGAAAATAAAAATTATTTGAGAGTCACATAAAAGTTGATTTTGAAAAATTGTATAATGTAAATTTAAAAATGTACTCTTAACATACATATTTTTTATCTATAGTGTCGATATATAAGTTAAAATTACTAAGATATATATTTAATGTAAAAGTTTTGCATTTCGATGTTTTTTTTTTTTTGATTTTATAATGTTAGGAACAGGAACCGAATATTGTAACATAAATAATTAAAAATTGTTCACTATATCCTATTTGTTATTTGATGACGTTTTTAGAGCATTAAACATGGTAGATATAAGTCGTGAGAGACAAAAAATTACAACTGCTCAACTCACCCAATAAATTCTTGTTTTCATCAATTATCAATCAAATTGTTCATGGCAAATCTAATCAAAGTAAAAAGATCTGATTAATAAAAAAGAATTTCTATAGCCTAAAAAATTAATAAAGACTTAAGCATTAGAAAACATACATAAGGTTTTATGCCCTTAAAATATCTATCATAGTTATCTCTACATGGTCAACAATTCACAATGTAGCGAACATGTAACTCTTAAAAAGCTTCTAAAATATCTTTTAAATACCTTTTCTCATTTGAATTATAACCGCTCTTAAACAAATTTAAAAATAGTTAAAGAGATATTTTGTGCATTTATGTTACACTTCGGATTGAAGATGATGAAGATGCTTTAAACGCAGCAAATTTAGTTTGCGACAAGAAGTTCTTAATAATATTCTATTTTGTTACAAATTAAACTTCTCTATATTACTACTTATAACAGTTTAAAAATTATATTTATAATTTACCTTCACTTTTATACCATACTTTTTGTCCAACAAACAACAACAAAGTAAAAGAAGTCCAATCCTTGTTCATTTACTTTGGTTAACGTGTAATAATAAAAATAAAATATAAATCTTTGTGTAAAGTATCTAGATTGATGTTTAGATACACTTGAGCAATTTATCCCTACCCAAAAGAAACTGTTTATATAAAAAAAAAATATTAACTAAAGTTAATAAACTGTTATTCCAAAATTAGACTCTAAATTAAATGAAAAACAAAAAGCCATCATAAGTTGCGTGATGAATGTTTTTTACTGTTTTGTTTAACATTTGAAAATTTTACAACCATATTATGTATATGCATAATATATATGTATGTATATGTATTACATTCTCAATGCAAATCTGATGTTGATAAAGTTTGAAGTACCTATATTTGCAAATTTTATTTTTCCTTCAGTTTTTTTTTTATTTTCTTTTTATAGTATAAATTTCATAGAGGATTTTTAACTTTTTGTTGATTTTTTTTTTGTTGCTAGATTTGCCTTTAACATTATGAGAAAAAAAAAGACCAAAAAAAATACAAAAAAAAAAAAACGAAAAATTGTTAAGGAATCAACGAACTATAACGGAAAGTTTTAACATAATGTTAATGATGACGATTGATGATGGTGCATGGATTTAATACTACATAATACATATATATACCTATATGTAAGTTAAGTAAGTAAATCTAAAAGTCTCTTTGTATATTGTACATACATAAATACAAAAATATTCATTTCATTTATTATATAATATATATCTACTATCTATATCTGTTTACACAATAAATACATATATCTAAAGATACATTTATTGTTTTATAGATTGTTATTAATATAAAATGTAAGAAACAAAAAAAAACAAAAAAAGACGAAGAAGATAAAGAAAAAGAGAATGATAAGAAAATGAAAAGTAGTAGACAATTTGATGCTTTCGATAATTATCTTGATCTTGTTTACAGTTAAGGTTTAGTAGTAAGATAAAAAACAAAATAAAGAAAAAAAAAAAAAACAACGAAAGACTATAATCAGTGTTAAATGAAAATTGAAAAAATAAAATAACAAAAAAAAAAGAAAAGAAAATTCAACATAAGAAAAGTAAAAAATTTATTTATTTTTGCTCGTGTTTTGTTTTTTTTATTTTGTCGTGCAAAGTTATATAAGAATTTAGGTCATTTTTTTAAGAAGTCATTGATTTTTTTTTTTTTTTTTTTGTTATTGTTGCATTGTTGGTATTAATAAAATTATTTGAAAAATTATTTAAAGATATATTGAAATAGTTCATTGAGTTAAAAAGATAATTATACTTAAGGTAAAATTATGTTACAGTTTTAATATTAAATTTTAAGAATGCATCTTCTTGCAGTGCATATAAATTCATTTTGAATTTTGGTCATGCTATGAATCTGGATTATAATATACTATCGTTGATTTCATTATAATATCTTTTGTTTTGCTGAATAATTTTTGCATTGTGGAAACTTTTGAACACTCTCATATTTCGGAGTTTTATTTCTTTTATCATCTTATATCGAAAAATTTTTTTCTAACATCTATTTAAACTTAACCATTTTTAAATAAACATAAACTTACATGAAATTTAGTAATTTATCTGGTTAAGTATATAATATATTACTTGAAAAATGACATTTCGGATACAAAAATTTATTGACAGCTCATGCTTGATGTTTTTACTAAGTGCTTAATTGCAAAAAAGTGTTTTAATATCTGTGGGAAAGTTCTGTAAAAGGTTGTACCGCTTCAAACGATTTATTGGAATTTGGAGTTACCGTTACTAGATTATTTGATATTTTCCACTCAAACTTCTAATTTCCTCCTTGATCGATCGATCGATCTGTTTGAATTATTTGATTTGTTACGAATCATGACTGCTCTTACAAAAAAATTTTTTTTTTTTAAATGAAGATACAAACCAAATTTTACAAAAACAAAAAAAAATAATGAAAAGATAACTGATAGAAGATGTAGAGCAAATATTTTTAAAAGAATTAACAATGATAAGATGGCAATTTTTATCTTTAAACAATAGACTAAATAAAATTAGACTAAGTATTGGCGAGCAGTAATTGCATAATGTACAAAATTAAATCTATTGTATTAACAGAATGATTACAAAGTAAATGAATTCCTAAACTCCTTTAAAAAAAAAAAAAGAAAAAAAAGGAGAAAAGATAAACTGTAAATTAACTTAATTTACGTTAAGTTCATTAACTATATCTATATAATTACTATATTTTAAAATATACATTTTTTTTTTAACCTGATAAAAATCAAATTTTATTAATTATTTTAAGTCAAACTTTTATTTTTAATATTTTATCTAATTACACAACCAAAATATCATAGAGCAAAAAAAACAAAATATTCCAATCATCTTTTTTAAATATGTACGAAAAATCTTCTAAAAAAAAAAAAATTAATTAAATAAATTAAACCATAAATTAAGTTATAAAACGCTTAGTAAATTTAATGTTTTTTTCTTTTTTGTTTCTTTACTTATTTTGTTGCAATCCAATAACTTATTTTAAATGAATAGAAATAAATTTCCTTAAGCTTTAATTAACTATTACCTAATTTTTTTTTTTTGAAATTTTAAATTATTTGATCGTTTTTTTTTTTAGTTTAGTTTGTGTAATTGAAAAACAAAAAAAAAAAAATAAACTTAAAATAATAATCGATGATTAAATACAACAAAAAAAAAAAACAAAACAAAAAGTAAAAAGTAACTTGTATAAAAAAAACTACCCGTATTTCCTAAGGGCTTTAAATACCAGTTAGCTATTGTAACTTTATTATGATATTTTTTTTTTTAAAGTATAGAAAAAAAAAAAAAAAACTAAAGTAAAATCCTTTGGCAACATTTAATTTAAGTCAGAAGTTATTTTGAATTTTTTCTTTTCTTTTTTTTTATAATTATATTTTTAAAGTTAAAGATGCAATTGGATAGCCCTGTACAGAGCATTTTAATCGTTTTTTTTTTTTTTTTTCTTTTTTATTTTCATAAATTATTATTTTACTTAATGAAAATCTGATAATTGGGTTTTAAACAATATTGTTTAAAAAAAAAAAAAAATTTTAAAGATTAAAAGAAAAACAGTAACAGTTAAAATTTAATGCAAATGAAAATATTTAAAATAATATACGAGCTCAAATCAAAAAGATTTTATATTATCCTTATTATAATTAAAAACTGTTTTAATTTAGATCTTTTAATTAAATCTTGTCAAAATTTTTGAACTATAAAAAATGATAGAAATAAATTAAGATTTAAAAAAAAACCTATATATTCTGACTTGTGGTGTACAAAATTTCAACCATATTTTGAATGAAACCTTTTCGTTGAATATGTATTCGTAAATATAGATAAGATAAAATAATAAAAAAAAAAGGTACAGAAAGTTTGTATAAGGTTAAAGTTATTTTACTTTGCAAAATTCATTTCTTAATTAGGGTTTCTTTAACTATAAATATTTTTAAAGCATACCTATTTATAATCATCCCTGACATACCTTAAAAGGAAAAGCAACCATAATTTTCCTGTCACATTGCATGTGGCGATTGCAGAGAAATTTTCTTAAATAAATAAATAAATATCTACATATAATCGAAGATTGTATAATAAATAACACAATATCTAAACTATACTATATATATACCATCATCTTTTTACTATATTTCCTTTGAGGCCAATCAATTTTGATATATTTTTTTATTCAAACTTTTTATCTTGACTAAAATGTCAATAACAGTTTAAAAATTATATAAAAATAAAAAACAAAACAACATTTTCACTGTAAAATAAAAGAGTACATATTTTGACATTTAACACCATTATTTATACCTAAAATTTTAAGTTTCATTTAGGCTTGCATTGATACATAATTTTTCTGTAGAAATTATATCAAACGACTGCAAAAACAAAGGCTTTAAATTCACTGATCCTATTACTTTAGTTTTTATTAGATTGCTGATATTATAATTACCGGATATATAATTTTATACATCTCCAAAAGACAAATTAAATATCATCTTAAGTTTTCACAACCATAAAAATTTTAAATGATTCATAAGTGATTATGCATCTGAACTCAAATTATTATGCTAATTCCCCCCTTTCCTCAATACCTATATTTATTCAATATTTGGCACTATATAGAAAGGAAAACTCTATATAGTAGATAAATTATGTATAAATACATTTTAAAATAAAAACCTAATCAATAATAAAGAAGACTCGTAAATTTTTATCATATTCAAATAAATAAGAAAAAAAATTTAATCTTTTCCATAAAAACAAAAAACAAAAAAATAAAAACAATTCACCACTTGCTGCTACTGCACTGCAATCGTGCTGAAAAATAAAGACAAGAAAAAAAAAAATAACTTTTTGCAACAAAAAAATAAAACAAAAACCATTTCATATGAATTTCAACAAACAACTTAACCAACAAAAACAAAAAAAAAAAAATCAATAATGTCTATGAGTATTTTGAACTTCATCAGTGTGCAGTGAAAAATCATTTCAGTACAAACTTAACTTCTTTATCCAGCTGTACTGTAGTAACATTCAAAACTATGTTTTTTATATATATATATTTATATATATACATTATACATATACAATTTTTTTATGAGATTTTTTTTTTTTTTTTTTTGTTGCACCAGCGTTACATCTCGAATTTCTTTTATTCGTATATTTTACTACAACATGAAATGAAATGGAATCGAATACAGTAAACACTAAAATGATGAGCAAAAGAAAAGAAAAAAAAAAACAGCAAAGCTGATAAAATTTATAACCAAGAAAACATTGCAAAAAATAACTTAAAATTGAATTTTTTTTTTTTATGATATTCAATTTAGCAATATGCACATTTTATGTTTCTTTTTTTTTTAAATACCTATTCATATTCAAGTTATATATAAGTACTTATATTTATACATAAAAAAAAAATATGGTTATATAAAAAAAAAAATGGTAAATCAATGGATAAATCAAAATTAAAAAAAACCAATGCAATTTGAACCAATTTTTGTATTTAGTTATAAATTTTTAAAATATTTTTCAAAACTTTATGAATTTATAATTATTAATTAAATACTAAGAGCATCACAATATTCTAAAACATAAGAATTTATCCTTTCGAGGTTAGAAACCATTTATTAGTTACTTTTTAATAAATTTTAAATATAATTCTTCTAATCTTCTAATCTAATAGATAAATAGACAAATGTATGTCCTCACAGATACATAACATATGACATACACATTTTCTTATCGTTTATATATGTTTAAAATAAGTTGCGAAATAACTGTAAAATAAATAAGATTCACCGTCATTCTCCCTTAATTATGATCACAATTATCCAAAGACATAAACCTTATTTATTATTATATTTTTAGATTATATTATTAAGTGACAATACAAATTTTAATACACAATATTTAATTAATGTTAATATGCCTTTAAAATAATTTTTTTAAACTATGTAATCAAAAATGTGGTATTCCAGGCATATATGTATAATGTCCCTAACAAATACGATTTTCGTTAATGACGACGAATTATTTGTATTTATTGACTTGGTTTGCTAACAGATATAAGTAATATACGGTCAAAATGTTAATCTTTTTGTTATTAATAGAAAAAAATTTATGAAAAAAGTTTTAATAACATGGCAAAATTTTAGAATATATCAAAAATAATGATTAAGAACTGGACTTGAGAAAAAAGTGTTTCTAAGAAAGGGCATCATTATTGAGGATTTCTTAAATAATATTATTATATGGCATATATCATAAACTTTGTGTCATATAATATAATATCATATATTTTTATTACTTTAAGTCAAAAATGGTGTATAAAGCATCTCTCAAACAACGCTGAGGTATTTCGGTAATTTGCAAAATATAGCTATTCGTTTTATTAATGTTCCCAGTGACACATCAACGCTTACTTCATTAACCTCTCGCGGTTTAGTTGGATCATCAATCTTGTAGTATCAATGCTATGTAGAGATAACACTTTGTTTCATAGTTTTAAAACGAACGAGTGAAACAAATGGTCATATCTACAACTTAGAACAGATGACGTGGTATAACACAGCTTATAGAAAATAATTTCCCATGCATATGTTACTTACATTACATAACACATGTGTTCCGTAAAATCGGTAGTTCATAAGTGTATGATTTAATAAAATTTAAAAAGAACATTATCTTTAAAATATCTCTTCATATTTTTCTCACCATCCATAACAATCATAAATTCCTCAAATGCCACTTCCAAAGCTTCTTTTCTTCAACCTTCTTTACCTCAATCTAAAAGCAAACTGTACATTTATATTAAAGATCCTATTTTAAAGTTTGATTTTAATGAATGATGGTCTTGGATGTATTGACTTTCAATGTGTTAAATCTACTCTAATAAAATAGAATATTATTTTTTAATAGTTTTTTCTTGATATTAATGACGAAAATATTTAATAAAATTTGTTTTCATCTTAAAAAAATCTTTCTTTTACATAGGATTATATTATACCTGTATATATACATCATATATTATCTGACTCATGGCGTAGTTACCTGGTTAAGTCACCAGCCTTTCAATCGGAGGGTCGTGGGTTCAAACCCCGGTATGGTCACATAAATAAAAAATATGTGGTAATTTCATATCGTAATAATGTATAAGTTCAATAGTAGTAATAATAATAATAATTGTAATAATAATAATAATAATAGCTGCTACAGCGGAGCTATCTTTGGTTATAACATGCAGGAAGGCGTTATATACTACTGCACGTTGTAATCCACTGATGTACCTGACTCTGTCGTAAAATAATAATAATATTAACAAGAATATTGATACCATTACCAATAATAATAGCTGCAGTGACAGTGGGGTTTGCCTTCAATAATTACCTCATGCAGTAAGGTATTATATACTACTGTATGTTGTAACTGTTGTAAATATAGTCACTGTTAGCAAATAGTAATAATAATAATAGGCGAATTCATTGTTTCCTTACAGTCCCACTCCCAATTCAATGTTTCCGCATCCATTTCCTATCCTTTCCTATCCCTATTCCCTAGCCAATATACTGCGTCGGCAGGTAAATATTTCATCCCATTGTATTGGATAAAGGGAGAGATGGGTTTAATCAGTAAGAATCTGCACTACCAAGGGGAAATTAGTGGTAACTTTGACCACGTCCCTTAGGAAAAAAAAAATATATTAAATTTCTCAAACAGTTTCTCTTCTAATTTTTCTTTACTTCAATAGCAGTATATACCAGATCTAATGCCATTAATTGGTTTCCTCAATTCTTTCCTTTATAAGACTTAGCAATATTTTTTTTTGTTTTTCCTTCTATTTTCAGTAGACAAAATTCCCAAAAAATTTTTTTTTTCATACTGACGTTATTTAAATAATTGTTTTCGTTTTATTATGGTATAACAAAAATTATAGATCTTACCTTTCCTTCTGGTTTTTTAATATTAATTTTTCGGTACTAAAATTAATTTTATTACCGATAAGTACTCTAAATCCTTTTGTTTTCGATAACACTATACTAATTTAGTTAAAATTTAAAAAAAAAAAAAAAATTTTATAAAACCTTTATTTATTTATCTGTACTATCCATTCTCTATTACTATTTTTTTTTTTTTTTTAAACAAATAATAAAAAAAATTTTAAATTAATTTTTTTTTTTGTTTTTTCATTAACTGCAGAAGAAAAACAAAATAAAAAAGGAAATAAATTTAAGAAATAAAATGAATGAATACACCGATATAATAAATAGAATAGAAAGAGATAAAAAAAAAAGTAACTGAAATCATTGAGTTAACATAGTATAGTTACAATAAAACAACAACAAAAAAAAATAAAAATATGTCATTGTAGCACCATTTCATCGTTTTTACTCTCTTTATTCTCCTACTCTTTACTCAATTTTCATTATAATATAATCCAACGTTAGCTGTATGTGACAAATTTATTCATTCAATTCAAATCTTTTACTTTTTAAAAAATGCACTATAAAATATTGTATAAAGGGATTCGAGGGGTAAAAGAAAAAAATAAACAGGCTTGTCGTAAGTTTTATGAGATAATCAAGCATATTTTACTTGGTTGATTCATTTAAATTTTTACTTTTGTTATTACTGCTGCTATTGTTGTCATCGTTATCATCATAAACGTTTTTCTCCTGTCGTCATCGTCATCATTTCATTTTAATCATTATCATCACTATTATCAATATTTACAATGTCGTATTATGCGCTGTGATTTATTAGATGCAATCATTGCAGCTTTTTCTTTCTTTCTTTCGTTCGTTCTCTTACCAACTTTCAATATAATTTTCTAGGCTATAGCTATACAGTTTTTTTTATTTTTTTATTTTTATGCCTTTTTTTTGTTTCTTGTTACTTTTTTGTTTTAAATCTTCTATACATTCTTATACCTAATTTTTACATACACGAGTACATGATCTCAATATAATCATTTTTTTTTTTGGATTTAATGATGTTGATGATGATGACAGTTGTTTGGAATTTTTTAAATGGACTAAAAATTTGTTACATAATTTGTTTTTTTTTTGTTTGTTTTTTTTTTTTTTTATTTTGAATGGTTTTCATATTTAAATTGATATTTGGTGCATACTTGTACATAATTTTACTTGTATATTATGAGTAATAAACCATGAGTAATGAAGGTTATTATTTATTACATTTATCTATAATTAAAATAAAATTTAATGTTTTATTACAAATTGCATGTATAAGAAGAAAACTGTATATATTTTTAAATATCTTATCTAAAATTGACTAAGAAATAATTTTTAATGCAATTTTTTTTCTTTTTTTGAATTTATTTCATAAATTAAATGTTTAGAGAACTTTTCTGAAAAATAATCAAAATTTAAAATTTTAAAATTGGAATTGAAAATAAGTTGAAAAAAAGTTTTTCAAATTTAGTTTTGAGAATTTTTAAAACCATGGGAATTTCCAAAAAAAAAAATAACTATCAAAATTTATATTTGCTGATACTTACCTTGAAAAGTAATACTTAAAAAATATTTGACTAAATATTTCAATATAATATTGAATTAATATTGAAATTTTGACGTTTCAGAGAATTGTCAAGAAAATTAAAACTTTTATTATTAGTCTTAAAAATAAAAAAATTTGATTTAATATTTGACAAAATGAAGAATTTTAAATTTTTTTTACAGTTTTGCAGATTTCCAGCAAAATTAAAAGTAGTTATTGATTTGGGTCTGTAGTAATTTTGAATTTCATGAATTAAAATAAAAATGTTGCTGCTAATTTCTGATATATTAGATGAAAAGGATATTTGGAAGAAGTTGATCTTGACAACATCTGGTTCCAACAAGACGGGGCTACGTGCCACATAGCACGTGCAACAATCGAATTATTACGAGAAAAGTTTGAAGATTCGATTATTTGAAGAAATTATGACATTGAATGGCCTCCAAGAAGTTGTGATTTAACACCATTAGACTATTTCTTGTGGGGTTATTTGAAGTCATTGGTCTTTAGCAATAAACCAGACTCTCTTCAAGCTTTAGAAGTCAATATTGAACATGCTATTCATGACATACGACTTGATTTAGTGGAAAAAGTGCTCGAAAATTGGGTTCATCGAATTCGTTCCTGCAAGAGAAGTCGTGGAGGCGCCATTTGAATGGCGTTTTATTCAGAACTTAA
This sequence comes from Poecilobothrus nobilitatus, assembly GCA_947095535.1. Classification (NCBI taxonomy): domain Eukaryota; kingdom Metazoa; phylum Arthropoda; class Insecta; order Diptera; family Dolichopodidae; genus Poecilobothrus; species Poecilobothrus nobilitatus. Next base: position 81,460,831 of record OX352773.1, on the reverse strand, counting down.
TTGTATCGATTGTACTTCACATTAAATAAAAAACATTTGAATTTACTTAACAATTAGTGTGTTTTTTTTGAAAAGAAATCATATCACTCAAATTGGAAAACCCTTTATTCGTTAACTTTTACTTAAATTTGGGCATTTTTGAAAAACTATTAAATTTTAATTTATTATAAAGGATATGTTAGAAAAAATAATACTTTACTGAAAAACAAAAAAAAAAAAATCACTTCTGCATATTTTTACAGAAGATTTTAAAAAATTGAAAAAATTAAATTAATTTTAGATTGCTAGAATTAGATACAACGCATCACTTCATGGTATTAATGTTTAAATTTGAACAAAAAAACAAATTGAAATCTTAAATAAAATTCTTAAATTAATATATAAAAAGGGTATGACAACAAAAACAAAAAATGCATATAAGAAACGAGGGAAATAAACATAAGCCAGATTATAAATTTTTAAAAGTGCAAATTTATTTATAAAATTGTAAATAAACAAATTATAACAAATTGGTAAATAGCATCTAGATTTACTATACATGAGTACGGAGATATGCCAAAAGTCCCGAAGGGAACTTGTGACTTAACAAACAAGCCAAAACTCCCCGAGGAATTTTAAATCCTATAAAACGGCCAAAAGTTCCTTGGGGACATAAACCTTCATAAACTGAAATATTTATAATTCAGTATTAAAACAATCACAATTATTTCCAAAATTTATAATTATTGATTTGAATAGATTTTACATTTGGATACGAAATCAGGATATTTCCTTTTTCCACAATGATAACATTTAAGAGTTGGATACAAAATCAGGGTATTCCCTTCATCCAGAATAAATAAATAAATACTCTGAAAAAAATGGCAACCTTGATTTTGTAACCAACTTTAAAACTCTCGGCTCAGTTATCGGAGTTATAGTCTTCCATGGACTTTTAACTTATTTTTTGAGTCATAAGCCCCCGAGAAACTTTTGACTTCGAGACTTTTGTCATACCGCCCATGAGCACAATACAAGATATAAATGTCATCTGAAAATACCTAAGGGCAAAATAACAACAAAATATGGAAGTTTGATAAACACTGCGATTAATCACAAAATTAAAATTTTTAAATTTAAATTGTCTTAAATTATTCATATATGTATTATATATTATTATATATTATTATAAATATTATTATATATATATAAATAAAATAAAATAAATAAAACAAAAAAAAAACAAAAATCTGGAATAATTAATTACCAATATGTATAACATAAAAGTTGGCTTGTAAACATCAATAATTTTTTTATTTTATCAAAACAATTCAAATTTTATAAATAAAATTTTCTAAAATCTAAAGATTTATTAAAATAGATAAAATATTAAGTGTAACAAAATGTACATGGCATATATTAATTTAAAAACCTTAAACTTGTTTTTATACATAAAAATACTAGTGAATAAAAGAAAAAATTTCTAAATCCTTTTTTTTTTTTTAAATCTTTATTTTTATTTTTCATCACTTTTTATCAACCTACTTCATATTTTTGATTTTTTTATTTTTTTTGTTTTTTATTTAATGGCATAATATTGCCCCAATTTAATGCCTCAACTTGTACTGCATTGTTATTTTGAGTACCCTTTTCCCCGTTCTTTTCGTTTTTTTTTTGTTACTCTTTGACGGGATAATGAAAAAGGGTGAAACGGAGTGGGAATTATATAAGTTTGTATTGTTATATTATATTTTATTGTTAAACTAACAAAAGGATTTTTTTCTTCTTCTGTATTTTGTACATTAGGAATATGGTACTGGCTTTATAGTATGTAATAATTCAAAGGGAAAAATATATGAATACCATTCACCATTTTATAAACAAAAAATTTTATTTTATTTTTTAAATAAGTAACTAGTTATATATATAATATACATATATATGCAATTCTTTTATATTCCCATTGTTAAATAGTTAAATATACCATATACTATTATTAAAACATGGTGCTTAAAAAAAAATTTAACATCTTAAACTTTCACATTTTACATTTTGTGATTATTTTTTAGTATTTTCTAGATACAGTTTTAAATACACTGTAACAATTCAATGAAGATGTTCGGAAACGTCTCAAGAAAGAAAAATATCAAAATCAAAGTTGCATTGCGTGAAATTGTTTATTAACTTGTATAATGAAGAAAATTATAGAGATCTGGTAATTAAGTAAAATTTGGATATTATGATTTTTATTTTTAGTAAATTGGTGTATTCGACTCCTGCCATCGTAAAGCATTTATAGATATTTTAATAAAAGTCTGACTAATAGATTGATTAGACAGTACAATAAAATACTTTTGAGTTGTTTCCCAGATCTATATAATGACTATAATCAATTTTCTTACCGCGTTTTCGAAAAATTAAAAATTTATGTTAACAATAAACCGACCGGCAATTTAGTTGATAAAATAAAAATATAATATAACAAATCAAAATAATTTTTGCTTTGCATTTTTATTTGTAATTTTATTGGTTTTGAGTTATCTACATAGGATTTTGACCAGAAAAGTCTTCAATTTGAGAACAATTTTTTTCGGAGACGCTCTGTACTTATGTAGAAAAACAAAAAAAAGATGAAATATGACAAATGCATTATATTGAAAACCATTTTCTTTTATTATTATTTTCTGTTATATTCTTCAATTATTTTATCTTTTTTTTTTGTACTTTTGATATATCACATAAAGTAGTTGGTATAATTTTTATATTTTGCAAAAAAAAAAAAAAATATTTATACAAAGATAAAAGAAAATTTATACACTTTGATATGCGAATAAAAGAAATATGTAAGATTTCATATTTCTTTACATTCATAATACATATTCTTTATACATTTGGCGTTTAAAAAAAAAAAGATTTGGTTTCAAAATAAAAAAAAATAAATAACTTAAAAAATTCACTATTTAAATAAAATACATTTGGTAAAAATTCTCTGACAACACCATTAGCATTATCACTTTAGGCTGTTGACTTAAAATATGCTCTTTTGTAATTAAAACTAATTGATAATACCAGATTCCGCCTAAAATACTTAAACAATTAAATTTCCGTTTGTTATACAGTTTGATACACTTTACATTTGATTACACTTCAAATTAAAATAACTTTTTAAAAAAAAAAGAAACTTCACTAAAAATTCAAAAAAGAAAATACATAAGAATGAGTGAATTAAAATTAAAAATTTATATTTTTACACTGACCGCAATTTTTATTCATAATTTTCTTTTTCAATCTGATATTTCAACATTCGCTTATAAAAAAAAAACAAACTGATAATTTACAAAATGAAGTATTCTCTGGTCTGTAAAAAATTTGGTCTTAACAGAAAATTTTAAAGAATTTATATGGCAATTTTTAATTGAATTAAAATTAAATTTAAGGAAAATCGTGACTGTAAAATATTCTATAAAAAAAATTGTATTGATATGAAAAAATGGTATTTAAATTAAAAATTACCAGAGGAATTTTAACACTTTTAATGAAAATTTGACCTAAAATTTTTAACCCTTCATCAAATAATCAACTTAATTTCGATATTCATAAAATGATGATGTAAAATTTTTTCTTAATCTTTAAAAAAAAAATTGAATTTTTTCATATGACATTATTTTATTAATATATTTTTTAATTTTTTCCAACATTTACAATTTTCTTTTCATACTAACTATAAAATATCTTGAATAACACATTTTTTTTTTTTTTACATATAAAAAAGTGTATAGTAACAAAAATTATACTAATAATAAAAATAAGAAAAAAAAAAACAGTTCATGTTACTAACTACTAGACTATTTTTATAATATAAAATCTACACTCATATTTTATTTCTCTTTTATTTTTGATCCTTTAAATATTATTCAGGTTGATTTCAACCCATCTGTATATTATTATTTTTATTAAAAAATTTTGCTCAATAAATTTGAAATAAAACTGGGGTAACCTTATTTTTTCCTTCTTATGATATAACCTTATTTACATTAGAGTATAGAGTAAAGTATAAGCCTATAATGACGAAAGAGTAAATTTTTAGTTTTGAAAAATAATAAAAAGCTAAAAAAAAAATTTTCTTTACAAAAAAAATCATAATATAGAGAAAATTATTTTTTATTTTTCCTGTCAGAAACAAGATTTCTTTTATATATTTATATATTTTCTTATGTTTTTGATTTTTTTTTTTTTTGCTTCTTCAAAATACAAAATAGAATAAAATTTTATCTATAGATTTTTCTCAAATAAAACATAAAAAAAAAAGTACAACAGATACATATAAGTATATGTACTTATTTATGTTAGCTTGTCTTGAATTAAATGTTCTAGTAATTTTCTTATCCTTTTTCTTTCTTTAATAAATGTTATACATATGTGAATTTGAAAGAATTCTAAATAGTTAACAAGAAAATCATGATATTTTTAACAACAACCTAAGGGTTAACATAATAAATAATATCTATACATATATATATATATACTAAATTTTCTTTATATAAATTTTCTAGTTTACTTCCTTCTTTTTTTGTATAAATGTATGCGTATAATAATGTTTTGGAATGCAATGTATACAATTACAAACCTACAAATATCCTTGAAGAAATACAAAAAGAAAAATATATAATAAATAAACAAAAAAAAAAAAATGTTTATTACAGTGTAATGTTTTAAAAACATCAGTAGGATACATTTCACATAAAGGATAAATATTTTATTCAAAAAACAAAATACAAAATATTAGGTATGTTCTTATTTATTATATAAAAGTTCAAACGTTGACATAACTACAGTAGGTTGATCCTTCAGATTCTATTTTTATTTTTTTTTTATTTTGATTCTTTCAAATTTTGATATACTTTATTGTGTTTTAATTTATTATTGGAAGATAAGAAACTTCCAAAAAACTGATCATTATTAATAGAATTTTTAATTTTATTTTAAATATATGTATCCTAAAAGTATGCAATTTTTTTGAACTATTAAATAATTTTAGTAGACAGGGGTTTCGATAGCCTAGGCGTGTGGCGTATTACCCAAAGGAGTGTGGTTTCGATCCCTGCACTGGTCGTAAGTGTTTTTTTCTTTACATACCCCCCTTACGACCAAATATAATGTAAATATATAGTATATAATATAAACAAAATAAATAATATTAACTAATATATAATTTAATAATAGTATAGGGCTTCGGTAGCCTAGTGGGTAGGTGTGTGGCGTACTAACCGAAAGAGTGTGGGTTCGATCCCTGCACAGGTCGTAAGTGTTTTTTTCTTTACATACCCCCCTTACGACCAAATATAATGTAAATATACAGTATATAATATAAACAAAATAAATAATATAGTATATAATTTAATAATAGTATAAATAAAAAAAAACCTATAATGGCCTTAGTAGCCGATGGTTCAATAATATTGCATTACATTTATGTATGTAATATTAATATAAATAAATAAATAAAAATAGTATAAAAACCTATAATGGTCTTAGTAGCCGATGGTTCAATAATATTGCATTACATTTATGTATGTAATATTAATATAAATAAATAAATAAATAAGTAGTTCAAATTCGAAACAGGTCACAAGCACTTTCAATTAGAAGGAAAAGTATTAAAAATGTAATGCGTAAAATAAATAAAACATATTTTAATTTTATGAACATTTTTACATGAAAAGAATTTATACATCTCAAAATGTTTTTAATAGCTCAGGACATTACTAATCTTGTATATAGTTTATTATAACACATAATATTTGAAAATCCATAGAACGGCTACTTTTAAAATATTTTCTTAATACAAAGAAAGCTACTGGGCTTTTAAAGGGCTGAGAAATAGAAAAAACAAAGAAAGAAGTTTTCCCAGTAATATACGTTTCTCTCCGAAAATAATTTATTGGAATAAGGGACATATAGTAAAATTTAGTTCAAAAACTATATAGAGTTAAAAATAAAGTTTTAAAATTATTTTTAAAAAAATATGTAATTCATTTAATTAATCTTTTTTTTGATTTTTAATAAATACGTATACATTAGATTTAAAAAATGTTTATACATTTTATTAAAAATGTACCATAAAACAAATAATTTTTTTAAACTTAAAAAAAAAAAAACTTCCAACATTATTTTTTTTATAGTATAGTAACATGAACATTTTTTTTTTTGTATTTAGTTTATAAATTTAAATTTGTCTAAAAAAATTTTCTTTTTTTTCTTTAAATTCCTTGAAATTTCTAAGTTTTTAAAAATTGTTATATATGGTATTTATATTGTGTACAGGTTTTGATCAATCGCACATTGCTAAGTTGTCTTGTCGGCCTTTTAACTGAAAGATGTCGGATTTAAAGCTGCTCAGATCATATCCAAATACAACTATATAATATAAAATTAATAATAACAATATGAGCACATCATAGCAGACTAACAGAGGAAAATAATAATAATAATATTAATTTGAATTGTTTTTTCAAAAATCATTAAAACTTTCTAATTACGAGCCTTGTTCGGTCATAGTTCGATTTTTTATTTACTGATGTAAATAATAGAATATACAATTTTTTTAAGTTATAAAAAATTCGAATAGCAGAACATTACTTTTTCCTCGTTTAAATAATATTTTTTTAAGGAAAAATAAAAAACCGAACTGTTACCGAACAGGGCTCCTACATAGCAGAAATTCCCATATTTTTTTTTTTTTTTTTGCGAGAGTAGTTATAACCATCGAAAGATATTATAGAAACTCGAGTTATATATATAGGTAGTAGTGCAATTTAACCAACTAAACCCCACCTCCTTTTCATGACCAAACAATTGGTTATATGTCCTTTAGTACTAATGTACTGCTTGGTGAAGGAGGGACGTTTAATAAAATATAAACATTGACAAGAATATTGTGAACAAAGTTCGGAAATAAGTTGACGAAATTATTGTTAATGTCCACTTTAAATATGTGAACATTGTATATATAATCCTCACCAATTATAAGAAACACAGGTCTAAGATCAGAGATGATGTCACATTGACGATATTCGTACCACAAAAGAATTTCCTTAAGCAGAATTATACCATCTGGAAATTTGAACAAGATAGAGATGAGCAGTCGAAGCTCTCTCTGTTTTTCTTTCGAATATTTTAAATAGAGACATCAGACTTTTAATCTTTCCAAAAGAACAAGCTTAAAAACAAGCCCTTATAAAATAGACGTTTTTTTTTTTCAATATTTCAGCAATTAACATTCAATTTTAAAAGTTTCACTTAGTTAATTGTAAATTTCATTTTTTAATTGATTTAACATTAAAAAAGGATTCTTTCTTAATTTTAATTTTTCAATTTAGTTATATTATGTTCTATTTCGTTTTAATGTTACATTTCGTTTTCCATTATTTCCTAAAACGGAAATCTACAAGTAACTATACAAAAATTTATTAAAGTAGCAACAAATTAATTTATTTTATTACTTAGCTACTGCTTCCTTTTATTAGTTAGCTACAATATCCTTTTTTAATTGAAAAAGGAAAATTATAAATTACGTTTTATTATCAGAAATCAATAAAAAAAAAAACTATATTAATTGTATAAGTATATATATATATTATATATATATTTATGTTAATTGTTATGTGTAAAAATAATTACAAAAGTATATATATATATATATATATATATATATATATATGTATTATTATTTATTCATATTTAAAATTTATTATTTTAAAGCCTAAAAGCAGTATTCATTCTACACATAATTATAAAATTTTATATTAATTTTTATAATGAGCAATTTCATTTAGTTTTCATTAAAATAAGAATAACTATTTAAATTTATATTATACTAATAATAATTTAATTATCTAAATAGTTATAATGAACCTTTATATTATTATTATTATTATATTTTTCTATATTGTATATATAGTTACATAATTTCAAATTACCTAAATAAATTTTAGATATAAAAAAAAGCTTTTTTTTTTTTTATTTCAATTTATTTATTTGTATTTTTATTTCCTAAAATATTATTTTATTAAATCTTTAATAAACTTATTTTTTTTTTTTAAATTGTATACGTATACATTATGTATATGGATAATATCCTTTTGAATAAAATCATATTAATAACAAAAAAAAAATATATGAATAAATACATATATACACAAGAATACGTACATATCTATCTCAGTATACTTTATACTATGTATTATATATTGTATATACATATATAAATATATAATAATAATAAAATAATACCAAAAAAAAAAAAACAAAAAAGTTTTTTTTTTTGTTTTATTAAAACGCCTTTACATTCGTTTTATTTCCCTTTATTCAGTTTTACATACATATATATATTTAATTTTCGTTTGTATGTATGTATTCGTACAAGTGATAAAAAGTTGAGTGACCTCGATTTTAATAAAAACTTTTTTTGATTTTTTTTTATTATAAGTAAATTTTATATAAAAATAAATATTTTTTTTTTTTTTTTTTGTAATATCTACCTTTTGTACACCAAAAATAATTTTAAAAATATTATAAATTAAAATAAAAAAAAAATATTTATATAATCAAACACCCACTCACAAACAAATTGCATTTTTCAATGCACAAACAAATGAATTATACTATCAAGTGTACATACGTACATATACAGACAACTCACGTCCTTTCAAATAAATGAATTATCAAATAGAAAAGTCAAATAAAAAGATAAACATTTTATAATAAAGGATGATCTCTTATTAGTAATGCTCCACAAAAAAAAACAAATCGAACCTAAAAGTTTTATATGTCCTATTAAATTATATAATACTTTTTTATTAAACTTGAAATATAGGATTCTTTGAACCTTATTAACACTAAAACTATATAATCCTATACTATATAAACTATAATAAACATTTTTTAATATTTTCTATCGCCTGTTACCTAGCTTTCCATTTACTACAGGACAGACACCCTGCATATATGTAGAAAAATATTTTAAGAGAATTTTAGGATACATACAAATTAATATACATATATATGCATAAAAATAAAAATTAAAAACATAATACAATATAGTAATGTTATAAGCTAAAGTTTATAGATCCATAAAATGACATAAAATGTCAGAAAGTGTTTTAAGGGTTTATTTTGTCAAAAAAAAAAAAAAGCAACCTCTCGGTTTAAAAGCAACCACCAAATATTATATGGTTTTTTTTTTTTTTTTTAACTTTAAACAAAAGATATCATGATAAAAAAAAAATATGATTGTAAATTCACTTACTTAATTTTGTCTTAAAGTTTAATATAATTTCTTCCGTCGGATCATAAAAATGTAATATTACTTTTATAATTTTGAAAGCATTTATGTCAAAATGTCAAAAAATTTATCTTCTTAATAACGGGAATATTTTATTTCGCTATATAATACCTTAAATATCAATTTTCTTGTTACCCTATACAAATTAGTATTAAAAAAGTGTATACATTATATAAAATTTTCCTGTACTTACATACATTGTTGCACACATTAAGCAAATCTCACGTAAAATAGAAACTACTATACCCAACGTGACATTCCAGGTAGAAGCTCTGCAACATTCAACAAATTTAAACATTCTGCACATCGAGTTATAACAAAAATTGACTTGGTCAAGTCATATTTTTGGTATAGCTAAAGATGCTGCGAAATATTTGGGTTTCTTGTACCGCTGTAAAACTTACTTTTCTTTAACCAACCTTCTTAATATCAATAAAACATACATTAGGCCGAAAATGGAGTACAATGCACATATTTGGGCTGGAGCTCCCCAAACAATGCTGGGTTATCTTATTGGCTCTCTACCATCGCCGTACTGTGGGGTCACTGACCCTGTTTTATAAGATACCTCGTAGGGGTGAACACTAAAGAAATAAAACAATTAATGCCTCCATCAAAGTTTTCCAACGTAAAACAAGGAGTGTACTGTGGAATTGTCAAGATAGCGTAACACGGCATTCGGAAATTCGTTTGTTATGCACACGACGCGTTTATGGAACCTTATACATTGTGCAGGCCAAAAATTGGTAATTTATATTTGTACGATACAACAAAATTTAAGAAGCACATTAATATCCTTCCTCAAAATATCTCTTCAAATTCTTTCCTCCATCCTCCATTAGTAATCCTATTTATCCCAGACCCCATTTCCCAAGTAGTCCTTTCCTTATCCTTTTCCCCAAAACCAAACTGTACATTATATCATTATGTATTAAAGGACCCTTCCTATAGTTTGATTTTAAAGGAGATGGTTTCGGTTTATTAAAGTCCCTCCTAAAAAAAAAAAATTTATATTTATACACATATTTACAAGTTATATTTATAATTTTTTTAAAATTAACAAAAAAAATCGCGTGCCATGTCAAATTTTATTTACAGAAGAAAAAAGTTCAATAACAATTTTTGATTGTAATGATATTCCCTTTTAAATTTTAGTAAAAAAAAAAGCCCTTAATAAATTTTAAGTTGTTAAAGAATAAAATTTCACCAAGAAATTTCTCAAGATCAATCTTTTATTTGATGTTATAAACTACATTCGTATGTTGTGTTAATTATATTACCTGAAAATTATTTGGGCTTAATTTAATCTTTTACCTACACCCTTTTCTATCCTTTTAGCTTATTAGAAGCGTATCGTATGTTTAATCAATGTCATAGCTGTAACTCTGATTTTTCTTGAACTTTAGAAGATCATTTACTTGAACAACCTAAACTATTTACCAATTAAGTATTTGAATCGAAAAATCTCCACTCTTCTTTTATTGTATCTGTTCGTACTGAAAGAAAACAAAACACCGATAACTTCGCCATTATTTTATATTTTTAATCTAATTCACCAGGTCCTTTTTCTTTTAACTTCTATGGATAATTAGTTATATTAATAACGTCTTGAATTACTATTTCAATGTTATTAAACTGCATATGAATTGAGTCTTAAGATAAGAAGATCTTAGCAATTTGGAAAATCTTTTTAATTAAAAAAAATCAATTTTGAATTATCAAATTCAGTTCTTATAAGACTGATTTAATTTTTTTTCTTGGTTTCAGAATGCATACGTACAAGAAATTAAACTCTAGGGTACAACCACTAACCAGTGTATCCAACAGAAATAATTAAGCAGTTTCAAACTAGAACCCGTAGTTTAATACCAAATGTACTTGATACGTGAGCAACACAATCAAATATTATTTACAAATTTGTTCAGTCAAAGAAGAGACACAACTGCATAGTAAAACAATTCTTCAATAGACTATAAACAACCACTGAAACTTCCTGTTCGGAAAACTTGAAACAAGCAACAATAAAAACTTCGAGTTGAAACGATTTATTCCGTTTGATCTGCAAGGTTGCAAGGTTTTAAAACAAATCAACATTTTGCTTAAGTGGTAAATTCATTTCATCAAGAGCAGATTTTAATGGATTGCTGACTACAAATTATTAAACAAATTACCTAAATGATTACCTATAAATATCTAAATGTTAATTACTATAAGGTTCATATTTTATTAAACAGGTGTAAATAAAAAAAACAAAAACAAAAATTTTTTTTTCGTCTATAAGGGTTATGCTTCCAAAAAAAAATTAATTAAATAGGCTAAAATCTATTTAGGTTATGTTAAATTTGCTTACATAAATTTAAATTAACCTAACCAGAATAGTTATTAATAAAATTATAAATACAAAAAATAATCTTAACAATATTTTAATCCCTTGAATAGTAGTAAAAATTTAAATTTTATTAAAATATTAGACTAATTTTTTTTTTTAAACAAAAATTGAAAAAAAAAAAACTGAAAATTCTTGATTTTGGTGAAATAATAAAAACCCTTCTAGTTATAGTTTAATGAAAACCAAAAAAAAAACTGAACTATTCATATTTTCCCCAAAACCTAAATTAAAATTAAAGCTATAAAAAAAAAAGATAATCTTTATAGGTAGTAAAATGGAACCTAAATAAACTTCTTAAATATTCCTAACTGAATTTAAATTAAAAAAATTACGACCGAAAACAAAAACAAACACAGTTATTTTATAAAAAAAAAAAAACCATAATAAAAAAAAATCACAAAACATCTGCCACACCAGCTCTCAACAATTTAAACTCACTTAAACATACATAATAAAAACAAAATTCAAAAACATAAAAAAAAACCACAAGTTCCTACATACGTATACATTATTATATTATATGTATGTACATTTATATTAAGAATTTTTATTTATGGTTAAAAATTATTTTCGTACATTTTTTTGTTACTGTTTTTTGCAATTTACCTTTTTTTTTAAGATTTTTCGTTGTGGTTTAATAATACGAGTTTAGAGAAACGACTCGACTAGCATTTTCCACTTTTTTTTTCAAGCGTTTCTTAAATTTTATCTTCCCGCGTTGACTCGTATTGAAAAATTAATTAAAATTTATAATAAATATACAAGAAATAAAATGTATCTAAACATATATACGTATGTATTTATAAATATTATTATACGTAAAATGTCATGTCATGTCATCAGCAATCAAAAAATGCATGTCATCAATATAACAAATTAATTCATTATAAAATTTAAATCTTTAGTAAAAAAGTAACATTTATCGTTTCACCGGCTAAACAAAATTTATGAATCAATTAGATCTCATGGTAGAGTTCTTAATGTCTTTTGAGAACTACATATACTGACTTGTTCCTTTTTCATATTTTAACGCTTATAAATTTCACAATTACTGTGATTATTTTCTTAATTCTTAAAATCCTATTCGCTTATATTTTGTATATAATATGCAAAGCAAAAAACATGTATGGATATAAATTAATTTCTTTTAAAATATTTAAAAGTTTCAATAATTTTAAAACAATTACATATCATATATTATTTTTAGGACTTTTAGGAAAATTTTAAATTTTTAGAAGTACTTCAGATACAGAAACGCTATAAAATACAATGAAATACTATTAATATATCTACAGCTTGTTAAATCAGAAAATATATGTATTATATTGGAGAAACTTGTCGATATATTTAATTTTCCAGAATCTCGATTTAGTATTTTTAAAATATATTAAAATGTTGTATGTGTAGTGTGTGTACATTATAAAAAAGATAATTGTTAAGCACTTTGCAGATTATGGGGATGGTTATCTATCATATCTGAAATTAACTCTACTCAAAATGAGGGTTTGCAGTTAGAAAAATTGAATTTAAATCAATTTTTAAACTTAAAAATATAAATAAAAAAAATATGTACGTATATATATTTTATATTGATTTTCAAAGTTTTTAAAGGTTGATATTTTAAAATAAAGAGATGTTAATATTAAAAGTTATCTGTGCTATATGAAATATGTCCGTCCGTGCGTTCGCTTCTACTTCTACACCGTTAAAGATAGAGAAAAAAAATTTTAACCATGGGTAGGTCTCATAAAAAAAAATAATTTTGTGGAACAACTTTTTCATGTAGTCCCATCCATTACGGAGCTACAGCCCCTCAAACTGTGAAAAAGCCCTATTTTTAAATGCATATATCTTATGTTCTGCTTAAAATTTTTTCAATCTGAAAACGTCATTCCACAGGTATTTGTTTTAGCTTTGTAAATTAATATCAAAATTACACAATTTTTTTAAATTCAGTATTTAAATTTACCGTTATGTGAAAACCAAATTTTGCATGATTTTTGTACTTTCATAACTCCGGCGCGCTTTTAGATAGAGGCTTGAAATTTTCAGGCAAGAAAGAACTTTTAGAATTAGTATAAGTTTGCTCAGAAAATGTTTTTGGACCACCCCCTGTTTACGATCTATTAGGGCTCAAAAATTGAAAATTTGCTATTTTTAAACATCTGTAACTTTACAGTACTATATTTTTACGTGTGTTAAAGGTTTATTTTAGTTGTAAAGGGTTCCAAAGTTGCAGTCTCTTCAAAATTGCGAAAAAGCCCCATTTTCAGATGTATATACCTCAGGCTCTGCGTAATAGTTTTTCAATCTAAAACCGACAGAAAATCGAAAATTTTATTATCTATATAAAACAGTATCAAAATTATGTAATATTTTGTAATTTACTATTTAAATTTACGGTTATGTGAAAACCACATTTTGCATTAAATTTCTTTTTTCATAACTCCGGCACGCCTTTAGATAGGAACCTGAAATTTTGAGACAAGAAATAACTTTTAGAATTAGTATAAGTTTCCTCAGAAATTTTTTTGGTAGCACCCCCTCTTTAAGAGGGCTAGTAGAGGGCTTAAAATGCTAGTAGATATAATTCATATCTACAAATATTATTGAAACTCGGATATTGTAGTGTATAAAACTCATTTGTCGGATGTCTAATTGGGTATCTGTGTATTATTTTATCGCTTTTTAGCACATTTCCAAAAAAATTTTGAAAAAATGTGCTTATTAGTTTCACTCTGTCCGTCCGTCCGTCCGTCTGTTTACAAAACTTCTACACCGTTAAAGATAGAGAAAAAAAATTTTAACCATAGGTAGGTCTCATAAAAAAAATAATTTTGTGGAACAACTTTTTCATGTAGCCCCCCCCCATTACGGAGCTACAGCCCCTCAAACTTTGAAAAAGCCCTATTTTTAAATGCATATATCTTATGTTCTGCTTAAGATTTTTTCAATCTGAAAACGTCATTCGACAGGTATTTCTTTTATCTTTATAAATTAATATCAAAATTATACAATTTTTTTAAATTTAGTATTTAAATTTACCGTTATGTGAAAACCAAATTTTGCATGATTTTTCTACTTTCATAACTCCGGCACGCTTCTAGATAGAAGTTTGAAATTTTGAGGCAAGAAAGAACTTTTAGAATTAGTATAAGTTTGCTCAGAAAATTTTTTCGGACCACCCCCTGTTTATGAGCTATTAGGGCTTAAAAATTGAAAATTTGCTATTTTTAAACACCTGTAACTTAGGAACCTGTACACATTTTACTTCTGCAAGATATAAAAATTAAAGCTACAATAATATATTTTTACGTGTGTTAAAGGTTTATTTTAGTTGTAAAGGGTTCCAAAGTTGCAGCTCTTCAAAATTGCGAAAAAGCCCCATTTTCAGATGTATATATCTCAGGCTATGCGTAATAGTTTTGCAATCTAAAACCGCGAGAAGACCAAAAATTTTATTATCTATATAAAACAATATCAAAATTATGTAATATTTTATAATTTACTATTTAAATTTACCGTTATGTGAGAACCACATTTTGCATGAAATTTCTTTTTTCATAACTCCAGCACCCCTTTAGATAGGAACCTGAAATTTTGAGACAAGAAAGAACTTTTAGAATTAGTATAAGTTTCCTCAGAAAATTTTTTGGTAACACCCCCTCTTTAAGAGTTATTACGCCTCAAAAATTGAAAATTTGCTATTTTTAGACACCTGTAACTTAGGCACCTGTACAAATTTTTCTTCGGCAGGACATGAAAATTAAAGGTTTAATAATATATTTTTACGTGTGTTAACGGCTTTTCTTAGTTATATAGGATTCCGGACTTATAGCCCCTCAAAATTGAAAAATGTCCTATTTTCACATTTTTTCTTATTACATGAAATTTTCAAATTTTTGTGTAAGTCACACATCTAAACAGTTTGTATTGAGTTTTGGAAATGTGCGCTTTTAAAAACCGTTGGTTTACATTCTACCTTGTTTATGTAATATATCAATGGTATTTAGATTATATAGGGAAGTTCTTGCCCAAATTGGGTTTAAATAACACAGATTTGAATGAACATTTGAACAATAGATTATATACAAAGTGTTGCAGTTTAAGCATTTACGTAGTCTGCATAGAATGAAAATATAAGGACTTATTTTTCTATTAATATGATCAATATGACTATCCCATTTGAGGTTACAATCTAGAATCAATCCTAAGAAGTTAAAGGTTTCAACTATTTCTATCGGAATACTGTTAAAAGAGAACGTAATATTTGAGAAATTTTTATTCTTGAATAACATAAGTTTTGTTTTTCCTATATTCAATTTTAAACAATGCTTAGTGAGCCACTGCTCGATAATAACAAGATCAGTTTGTATTGTGTCTTTTAGCGTGTCTTCATTTTACTCTGAATATTTTATTACTTTATCATCTGCATAAAGTTGTTATATACCTTTTAAGTTTAAATTGGTAATATCATCAATATATATTTTGAAAAGATCGGGTCGAAGTATCGAACTTTGAGCGACACCTTTAAAGATCTTTTTAACTGTTTATAGTATTATTAATTTTAACTTTTTGGCTTCTGTCATACAAATAGAATTTAAAAAATGTTAACTGATTTAAATTAAAAGAGAATTTTGATAACTTAGTCAACACAGTCGCATGCTTTTTGTAAGTTGAAATATTGAATCGAAATATTGAGTCGAATTTGGAAATATTGAATTTTGGAATGAAGAATTTATGAATTTGACCAATATCGGACTTAATTTTCTTTCAAATCTTTTAATAAATTTGGCCGAGATTGAATCAGATACTGGGGCCAACTTTAATTGATTTATAGCATCATTGACTTCTTAAGTTTATTAAAAAATCTTAAGTTTTATTAAAAAGCTTTTCTTTAAATATTAATTATGTAATATTATCATCCTACATCTAAAATATCTTTTCTTTAACTATTCTGTGAAAGTAGAAGTTGAATAAATTGTAAATTTTGACGAAACTGTTGGAATTTAAAAAAAAAAAAAGCGTATCAAAATGTGTACATTCTTTCAAAATTTTTTTCTGTAAGAAAAATTGTCAAAATTCAATAAAAACACTTTCTTCTATTTTTGGGGTTTCTTAATTAGAAAAAACCATTTAAACATCTAAAAATATAATATTTGAATTTTAAGTTTTACATTTTACTTTGAAGAGATTTGAAAAGTAAACCAAATTAAACCTGTTTAAAAACAATAAATTATTTATCTGAGATAATAATATTAATTCTGAGATAATTTATACTTCTCCTCAAAGAACTTACTCTGAAAGATCTTACCAAATTCTATTACATTAAGTACCAAATCAAAAAAAATAAAAATATAACACTTATAATTTAAATCGATCTAAATCCTAAAAACAATCCTTGAGTTTTTGATTGGAAAAATATCTAGTCTTTATAACAGTTTTATAACCTTTTAAATAAATGGTTTTTTTGAATGTTATATAGGTGGAGTTTCGTAACAGGTGGTGATAAATAACAAATTTTCTTTATAATATTAATTTTGTAATTATGCTTACGTATGACTACAACAATTACAATCTCAAATTTAATGTAGAAATTTTATAAATAGATGGGAAGAAGAACGGACTACTGAAAAAGGTGCTAAAAATAAACAATAATTAAAAAAATATCATTTGATAAATAGCCCACATTATTGAACTTTCGTGTCCATATTTTAAAAACTCTCAAAGATCTTAATTAAACATCCTACACTATTATACTTAGATATCTATACCACCTACAATCATAAATTTTTTTTTTTTTTAATTTAAAATGTGTGTTTAATGTTTTTTTTTTTTGTTTTTTGTCATCATAATTAATTTATTATTGCTTTAACTCTTTTGTTGTTTTTGTTTTAATTATAAAAACAAAGAAAAAATGAAAAGGAAGAAAGAAAGGAAAATTTTCCTTTTGATTTTATTAGAAAAAATGCCAAGTGAAAACAATTAGTTACTTTACTAGAGAAAATTTTTTTGTCACCCACCTAAAAAAACCAAAGTAAACCACCTAAAAAAACCTAATAAAACCAAAAAAAATAATAATAAACAGAAATAAATAAATCCTTTTGCAATAAAATATAATAAAATATCAAAAGAACAAAAAAAATTTTACAGTAGGATTTTTTTTATGTATTCAAAATTTTCAAAATTTTTTAAATTCAAATCGGATGTTTAGAACATGTGCCGAAAGATTTTTATGGATTCCGTTTTATCCACCATTCACATCTAAATTACATATATATATTTTTTTTCTTTTTAGATGAATCACTTATAACATAATATTTTTTTTTATTTATTGCAAAATTAGACAGAAATTTCATTACATTTTTTGTTAGTACTGAAATCTCAAATAGAATGGCTGAGTTAAAATTTATTTAACCCACATACTTATTGTTTAATTTTAAATATACATAATTCAGATTATGTGGAATAATATATGTACGTTTAAATAAAGTTTAAGAAATGTATTTAATAAATTTTGAAAAAAAATTTGATAAACTAAAAACTATCTTACAAATTAATTTTAATCAATTTTTAATAAAAAATCTTACATCCAATATTTCGACAACTTTTTTTCATTTTTCAAATATTTTTAAGTCATTTACAATAAATTGTTGTTCTGGTCTTTGTTACGAATAAATTTTTTGCTTTTGGATCCAATTATGTAGAATTTTTATGAAAAAGGGTTAAGTTGCACATATAGTTTTTCTCTACATAATTTTTTTTTTTTCTGAGAATTTGAGGCAATAAATCTGAGGTAAAAAAGAAAGGTAAGCTTATACGCCAATCAGCATATTAAACTGACTGGCAATGGCTTAGAAAATGTATTGTTTGAAAATGTATTGTTTTACTCGAAGAGAGTAGTTGAGAGTTAGTTGTTAAATGGAACGGAAATTTAACATAATCGTATTTTCTTTTACATCTACTCTTTCTCAAAAACTGCTGTAGTTCGAAGTAGAAAAGAGCAGTTAGAGTATAGTTCTATATTATTTTTGATTGAAATAAAATCTTAAATTTTGTAACTTTAGTCACAGCTGTTATTAATTTGTATCTTGACGGACCGTTATTTGAAAAAATTAAAATTTTTCTAAGTAGTTTTTTGAATTGAAATTTCAGTCACTCTTTATAGAGATAATCTTCCTTTAAAAGTTTTACGATTGACAGTTGATTGAGAAAGGCATCAGATATTTAAAACCATATTCTTAGTTAAAAGAGTTTAGAATTTTTAGGATTCAATAATTTGGTTCTGAGATCAAATTTTTCAACTATAAAATTCTGCATTTTTCTTGGAGCATTTGTTTTTTTTTTTTAACATCTTTAGAAAAATTTTTATGAAAAGAATTCTAATAATAAGAAAAATGAATATAAAAAATTGTTTAAAATCATTTAATAACAAAATCAGATATTCAACGAAGTATGGATCATTTAATTTTACCTTCTTCAAAATATTTTAAATTTCAATGGTCAAATGATTGTAATAATAAAATATAACAATGTTCAATGCCCAATTACAGACCAACAAGAAAGAAAAATACAATAATTTTTATATTAAAATTTTTCATATCATAAAGGATAAGAGTAGATTTTAAATTCTTCATCTGACATTCTTCTAATTATCTTAATTGATTTAAATTGATCTCAATTATTATGTTGACCAAATATAGAAAGGTGGAAGTAAAATGTTTTGATTTGGGTAGAAAATATTATTACATTTATATGTTAAGTATGAGTTTAAGTGTATTAAAAATGTTATAATGTTAATTATATAAATATATATGTAATAAACTTATCAATTACATTTAAAATAATTGTTAACTGTAAATTTGACATATTATAATTTTTGACATGTATTTGCACTTCATCAAATTTAAATATTTTCTTCTTTTTAGCACATTTCCAAAAAAATTTTGAAAAAATGTGCTTATTAGTTTCACTCTGTCCGTCCGTCCGTCCGTCCGTCCGTCCGTCTGTTTACAAAACTTCTACATCGTTAAAGATAGAGAAAAAAAATTTTAACCATAGGTAGGTCTTATAAAAAAAATAATTTTGTGGAACAACTTTTTCATGTAGCCCCCCCCATTACGGAGCTACACCCCCTCAAACTTTGAAAAAGCCCTATTTTTAAATGCATATATCTTATGTTATGTTCTGCTTAAGCTTTTTTCAATCTGAAAACGTCATTCGACAGGTATTTCTTTTATCTTTGTAAATTAATATCAAAATTATACAATTTTTTTAAATTTAGTATTTAAATTTACCGTTATGTGAAAACCAAATTTTGCATGATTTTTCTACTTTCATAACTCCGGCACGCTTCTAGATACAAGCTTGAAATTTTGAGGCAAGAAAGAACTTTTAGAATTAGTATAAGTTTGCTCAGAAAATTTTTTCGGACCACCCCCTGTTTATGAGCTATTAGGGCTTAAAAATTGAAAATTTGCTATTTTTAAACACCTGTAACTTAGGAACCTGCACACATTTTACTTCTGCAAGATGTAAAAATTAAAGCTACAATAATATATTTTTACGTGTGTGAAAGGTTTATTTTAATTGTAAAGGGTTCCAAAGTTGCAACTCTTCAAAATTGTAAAAAAGCCCCATTTTCAGATGTATATATCTCGGGCTCTGCGTAATAGTTTTGCAATCTAAAACCGGCAGAAGATCGAAAATTTTATTTTCTATATAAAACAATATCAAAATTATGTAATATTTTGTAATTTACGATTTAAATTTACCGTTATGTGAAAACCACATTTTGCATGAAATTTCTTTTTTCATAACTCCGGCACCCCTTTAGATAGGAACCTGAAATTTTGAGACAAGAAAGAACTTTTAGAATTAGTATAAGTTTCCTCAGAAAATTTTTTGGTAACGCCCCCTCTTTAAGAGTTATTACGCCTCAAAAATTGAAAATTTCCTATTTTTAGACACCTGTAACTTAGGCACCTGTAAAAATTTTTCTTCGGCAAGACATGAAAATGAAAGCTACAATAATATATTTTTACGTGTGTGAAAGGTTTATTTTAGTTGTAAAGGGTTCCAAAGCTGCAGCTCTTCAAAATTGTAAAAAAGCTCCATTTTCAGATGTATATATCTCGGGCTTTGCGTAATAGTTTTGCAATCTAAAACCGGTAGGAGATCGAAAATTTTATTATCTATATAAAACAATATCAAAATTATGTAATATTTTGTAATTTACGATTTAAATTTACCGTTATGTGAAAACCACATTTTGCATGAAATTTCTTTTTTCATAACTCCGGCACCCCTTTAGATAGGAACCTGAAATTTTGAGACAAGAAAGAACTTTTAGAATTAGTATAAGTTTCCTCAGAAAATTTTTTGGTAACGCCCCCTCTTTAAGAGTTATTACGCCTCAAAAATTGAAAATTTGCTATTTTTAGACACCTGTAACTTAGGCACCTGTAAAAACTTTTCTTCGGCAAGACATAAAATTTAAAGCTTCAATAATATATTTTTACGTGTGTTAACAGCTTTTCTTAGTTATATAGGATTCCGGACTTACGGCCCCTCAAAATCTCAAAAATGTCCTATTTTCAAGTTTTTTCTTATTACATGAAATTTTCAAATTTTTGTGTAAGTCACACTTCTAAACAATTTGTATTGAGTTTTGGAAATGTGCGCTTTTAAAAACCGTTGGTTTACATTCTACCTTGTTTTTTCTTGTTTTTAAGAATAACTAAGTAAGTATTGAGAAAGTCAAGAAGTTTAGCAAGTTGAAATAAACCACACAATAATCTAAGTTGAAAGGATATTAATTCCATATATTACAAGGATATAAATTTCAATTGTTTTTCTTTTCTTGTGTTGACAAAGTTGTTATATTTGTTAAACAATAATCAAAGCTAATTAATCATAATTAAATTCAAATTACAATATGTTTCAATGTAAATTAAGTATGTAAATGTTATATAATAAGTATATGTAATTTAATTATGATAAGTTATAGTTATATTAAAAATTTATTTATTATATAAATTTGTTGTTCTCCTGATTTTCCTTTTTTTAAAGATTCCTTATTTAGCAAAACTTAATTTTTTTCTAGCTTCCTTAATTTTATAGATCTCATTTTATTTTCTATTTATTTATTTTAAAATTTTCAGTGGACTCTTAATCCTAGAAGATTTTATTAGGACCGCATATATAAACTTTTGTTTTAACTTTATAAGATTATTACATTCATTTTACTTTTAATCTCTATCGAATGGCGCATTTCAGATTTCACTAAGTTCCTTTCCAACGTGACGATCCTATCAAACTAGTAACATTATCTTCTTTTCAAGCAAATAATAATAATTTTCTTTGATTAATCCTTGAAAACAATTTCAATGTTTGAACTTCAAAAATAATGAGAAGTGCTGTTTTTACACAGTAGTAAGAAATGCAAGTGCTTGTTTCTACACAGTAAAAATTTCTAGATGGTTACGACAACTCATTCGTTGTAAGAACTGTTAATACATATGGCACGCATCCATCATATGTATTCCCCTTTGTCAGTAATATTTCCTTCTACAAATAAAGGATTACTGATTTTAATCCCGATTCAATTTTTAATTTTAGTATTAATTCATTTTAAAATTTAATAATTCATTTTTTTCAATATTAATTAACTAGCAGAGTACCCGGCGTTGCCCGGAGTATTTTATTGGCTTTATGAAATAAAAATTATTAACTTTTGTTTCTGCGTTAATATAGTTTAATTAATATAGTTAACTTATTACCATGCATTTACAGATGCTGGTAGTTTATATTATATTTTTTATTAGATTTAGTTAAATTGAATAAACAGAGTCAAGAATTAGAGACAATTCTTCTACAAAAAATTTTAAAGGGAATCAATAATCTATTGAGTACACAATTACGGCGAAGTGAATCTCCACAATATATTCGTTAATACCGAAACATAAAATTGCATTTCAATTATAAAAGACCATGATGTAATACATTTTTTTTCGTAAATAATGTCACTTCATGCTTTTGTGAATTATCCTTCTAAGCACAATTTGAAAAATTTGCTATTAGGTTCGCTCTATCCCTCCGTCTGTTTACAAAACTTATATATTCGTTAATATTCATTAATACCGAAACATAAAATCGTATTTAAATTACAAAAGACCATAATGTAATCAATTTTTTTTTGTAAATAATGTCACTTCATGTTTTGGAGAATTATCCTTTTAACCACATTTTGAAAAATTTGTTATTAAGTTCGCTCTGTCCCTCCGTCTGTTAAAATTTATATACTGTTTAATAAAGAGCAATAAAATATTAACTATGCGTAGGTTTCTTAAAAGAGTAATGTTGTAGAACAACTTTTTTATGTACCCTCATCGTTGGAGATCCTACAGCACCGACAGCTCTTCAAATTTTGAAAAAACTTCTTTTTAAATGCGTACATTTCAGGTTCTGTTTAACATATTTTCAATATAAAAAATACATGATTGTTTTTTACCTTTATAAATCAACCAGAATTTTTTTACCTTTAGTTTTTCTAATTATGTTTCCTAATTGATTGGCTAAAAATATGTATGTAATATGTATGTTTAAATATGTATGTACTATAAATAAATTATGTACAGAAATGTGAATATGTTTTCTAATTTAATTGATAAAGTTTATAGTATTTTTAAATATACGGATATTATACATACTATATGCACATATTTGAATATTTTATGGGAAACATGTTATACACATGCATTTTATATAGGTAGACCACATGTAAAGACCACATGTAAGTAATGCATTTCTGAATGATAACATGATGATTGTCTAATGTAGGAGATTGTTTCTGTTTTTAAACAACGGCCGAAAATGTTATGTTGTTAAGACTTAAACACAGTATTCTTAAGATACTTAATAAGGTTAGTTTAATTACTGTTCTATATTAGAAATTTGCATTGAAAGGTTTTTATGGAATATTAGAAACAGTATAGATAAAAGTAAAGAATGTTGGAAATATCTTTTTAATAATAATAAAAAAACACAAAATTAGGCAAAATATTATTAATAAGTGCTTGTGCGGAAATGGGTTAACAAACGTTAACAAACATTTTGTCACAGGCCTAATTTAGAACCATTCTGCCAAATTAGACAGAAATTAAAAACAAAATTTTTTTTTGACAGTCTATCGTGTCGAAATGTGTTAATGTCTCACAACAAAATTTATTGAATGAGTTTGTCTGCCAAAGTGCAATACTTGTACAAATTTTCAATTGGTCAAATCGTTTAAGTACAACAATAAAAAATGAGAATTTCATGGCCTGAAGCCTGATGAGTTAATGTATCGTAACCAAATAAACTTAGAAAGCTTTTGTTATAAAGACCTACACTTTTGTAAATTTTTAACTCAATTGGTAAAACCGTTTAAGTGCGACAACAAAGAAATTAAAATTTTTTATTGTGCCCTGGTGCCGAAACGGGTTAATGGATCGTAACCAAATCTCCTCAGTGAGCTCCTGTGGTAAAGAGCTACACTTTTGTAAATTTTCAATTCAATTGGCAAAACCGTTTAAGCGCGACAACAAAGAAATTGAAAAATTTCATTGAGTCCTGGTGCCGAAACGGGTTAATGGATCGTAATCAAATCGACTCAGTAAGCTCCTGTTGTAAAGAGCTACACTTTGATAAATTTTTAACTCAATTGGTCAAACAGTTTAAGTGCGACAACTAAGTAAATTACAAAACTTCAGTGACCCCTGGTGCCGAAACGGGTTAATGGATCGTAACCAAATCACCTCAGTGAGCTCCCGTGGTAAAGAGCTACACTATTGTAAATTTTCAACTCAATTGGTCAAACCGTTTAAGCAGGACAACAGAAACATTTAATGAACTTTCTTCGGCTCTCGTGCCCGAACGGGTTACCGGATCTCCATGAAAATTTGTCACAGGCTTTTTTTTAGACCATAAAACGACCGTACAAAATTGGACATAAATCGGAAACAAAAAATTTTTTGGAAGCCCGCCGGGCCGAATCCGGGTAACATATTGAATCCAAATTTCTTCGGTACCCGTCCAATGATAAGAAGAATATTTGTCCAAATTTTCAACTCAATCGATTAAACCGTTTAGGCAGGACAACGAAAAAACGAAACGGCTTTAAATGGCTCTCGGGCCGCAATGGGTTAATGCACCGAAATGCGATATAGCCTATAACACTTTCCCGGGTCGTAGGAACGTTCCTGCAAAATTTGGTTGCAATCGGACTGGTGGTTTTTACGTGAAAAGGGCACAAACAAACAAACAAACAAACAGAATTTCTTCCTTATTTATTAGACTAGCAGAGTACCCGGCGTTGCCCGGAGTACTTTATTGGCTTTATGAAATAAAAATTATTAACTTTTGTTTCTGCGTTAATATAATTTAATTAATATAGTTAACTTATTACTATTATTTGGATTCAATATGTTAACCGGATTCGGCCTGGCGGGCCTGGTTTTATGGTCTGAAAAAAAGCCTGTGACAAATTTTTATGAAGATCCGTTAACCCGTTTGGGCAGGAGAGCCGAACGAAGTTCATTAAATATTCTGTTGTCCTGCTTAAACGGTTTGACCAATTGAGTTGAATATTTACAATAGTGTAGCTCTTTACCACAGGAGCTCACTGAGTTGATTTGATTACGATCCCTTAACCCTTTTCGGCACCAGGACTCAATGAAATTTTTCAATTTCTTTGTTGTCGCGCTTAAACGGTTTTGCCAATTGAATTGAAAATTTACAAAAGTGTAGCTCTTTACCACAGGAGCTCACTGAGTTGATTTGGTTACGATCCATTAACCCGTTTCGGCACCAGGACTCAATGAAGTTTTTCAATTTCTTTGTTGTCGCGCTTAAACGGTTTTGCCAATTGAATTGAAAATTTACAAAAGTGTAGCTCTTTACCACAGGAGCTCACTGAGGTGATTTGGTTACGATCCATTAACCCGTTTCGGCACCAGGGCTCAATAAAATTTTTTAATTTCTTTGTTGTCGCATTTAAACGCACCAATTGAGTTGAAAATTTACAAAGTGTAGGTTTTTATAACAAAAGCTTTCTGAGTTGATTTGATTACGATACATTAACCCATCAGGCTTCAGGCCATGAAATTCTCATTTTTTGTTGTTGTGCTTAAACGATTTGACCAATTGAAAATTTGCACAAGTATTGCACTTTGGCACACAAACTCATTCAATAAATTTTGTTGTGATACATTAACACATTTCGACACGATAGACTGTAAAAAATTTTTGTTTCTAATTTCTGTCTAATTTGGCAGGATGAATTTATGGTTTCTAATAATAATAAGATATGGTTATCTAAATAAGTTAACTTATTACTATGCATTTACAGATTTATGGTAGTTTATGTGCATTTATATTTGTATTTATGCATTTATGGTAGTTTATATTCTATTTTTTATTAGATTTAGTTAAATTGAATAAACAGAGCCAAGAATTAGAAACAATTCTTCTACAAAATTTTTTTAAAGGAATCAATAATCTATTGCGTACACAATGACGGCGAAGTGAATTTCAATTATGACCATAATGTAGTACATTTGTTTTCGTAAGTAATATCACTTCATGTTTTTATGAATTATCCTTTTAAGCACATTTTGAAAAATTTGCTATTAGGTTCGCTCTGTCCCTCCGTCTGTTTTCCAAACTTATATATTCGTTAATATGCGTTAATACCGAAACATAAAATCGTATTTAAATTATAAAAGACCATAATGTAATCAATTTTTTTTGTAAGTAATGTCACTTCATGTTTTGGTGAATTATCCTTTTAAGCACATTTTGAAAAATTTGTTATTAAGTTCGCTCTGTCCCTCCGTCTGTTAAAACTTATATACTGTTTTATAAAGAGCAATGAAATATTAACTATGCATAAGTCTCTTAAAAGAGTAATGTTGTAGAACAACGTTTTTATATACCCTCACAGTTGGAGATCCTACAGCACCGACAGCTCTTGAATTTTGAAAAAACTTCTTTTTAAATGCGTACATTTCAGGTTCTGTTTAACATATTTTCAATATAAAAAATACATGATTGTTTTTTACCTTTATAAATCAACCAGAATTTTTTTACGTTTAGTTTTTCTAATTATGCTTCCAAATTGATTGGCTAAAAATATGTGTAAAAATTGTATAAGGATAAGAATGTAAGGTTTTCTGTTCTTTAAATCTGTATGTACTCATTTCTGATTAAATGATGTACAGAAATGTGAATATTGTTTCTAATTTAATTAATTAAGTTTATAGTATTTTTAAATATACCGATATTATACATACTATATGTACATATTTCAATGATATTTTATGGGAAACATGTTATACACATGCATCTAATATAGGTAGACCACATATAAAGACCACATTTAAGTAATGCATTTCGGAATGATGACATGATGATTGTCTAATGTAGGAGATTGCTTCTGTTTTTTAACATGAAAATGTTATGTTGTTAAGACTTAAAAACAGTATTCTTAAGATACTTAATAAGGTTACTTTAATTACTGTTCTATATTAGAAATTTGCATTGAAAGGTTTTTATGGAATATTAGAAACAGTATAGATAAAAGTAAAGAGTGTTGGAAATATCTTTTTAATAATAATAACAATACACAAAATTAGGCAAAATATTATTAATAAGTGCTCGTGCGGAAATGGATTAATAAACGTTAACAAACATTTTATCACAGGCTTTATTTAGAACCATAAATTCATCCGAATTTATATAAATTAGACCGAAATTAGAAACAAAATTTTTTTTTGACAGTCTATCGTGTCGAAATGTGTTAATGTATCACAACAAAATTTATTGAATGAGTTTGTGTGCCAAAGTGCAATACTTGTGCAAATTTTCAATTGGTCAAATCGTTTAAGCACAACAACAAAAAATGAGACACTTCATGGCCTGAAGCCTGATGGGTTAATGTATCGTAACCAAATCAACTCAGAAAGCTTTTGTTATAAAGACCTACACTTTTGTAAATTTTCAACTCAATTGGTAAAACCGTTTAAGTACGACAACAAAGAAATTAAAAATTTTTATTGAGCCCTGGTGCCGAAACGGGTTAATGGATCGTAACCAAATCTCCTCAGTGAGCTCCTGTGGTAAAGAGCTACACTTTTGTAAATTTTCAAATCAATTGGCAAAACCGTTTAAGCGCGACAACAAAGAAATTGAAAAACTTCATTGAGTCCTGGTGCCGAAACGGGTTAATGGATCGTAACCAAATCAACTCAGTGAGCTCCTGCGGTAAAGAGCTCCACTTTGATAAATTTTTAACTCAATTGGCCAAACAGTTTAAGTGCGACAACTAAGTAAATTACAAAACTTCACTGACCCCTGGTGCCGAAACGGGTTAATGGATCGAAACCAAATCAACTCAGTGAGCTCCTGTGGTAAAGAGCTACACTATTGTAAATATTCAACTCAATTGGTCAAACCGTTTAAGCAGGACAACAGAAAAATTTAATGAACTTTCTTCGGCTCTCGTGCCCAAACGGGTTACCGGATCTTCATAAAAATTTGTCACAGGCTTTTTTTCAGACAATAAAACCACCATACAAAATTGGACATAAATCGGAAACAAAAAATTTTTTGGAAGCCCGCCGGGCCGAATCCGGTTAACATATTGAATCCAAATTTCTTCGGTACCCGTCCAATGATAAGAAGAATATTTGTCCAAATTTTCAACTCAATCGATCAAACCGTTTAGGCAGGACAACGAAAAAACGAAACGGCTTTAAATGGCTCTCGGGCCGTAATGGGTTAATGAAGCGAAACGCGATATAGCCTATAACACTTTCCGGGGTCGTAGGAACGTTCCTGTAAAATTTGGTTGCAATCGGACTGGTGGTTTTTACGTGAAAAGGGCACAAACAAACAAACAAACAAACAAACAAACAAACAGAATTTCTTCCTTATTTATTAGATTACTAGTATTCGCTCGCCCTTCGAAATTCGAAGTGCTTTAATAAGCAATTGCAATTCACGCAATCAATAACAAATATTCGAGATTTTTTAAATTTACGCTATCAAATGTATATGATAGTCCTCAAAAGGATTTTTGTATTATTATTGTTTATTTTTTTTATTTATACCTTGAACTTGAAATTTGAGATTTGTTGATTAATAACTGTGGTTAACCACAATCATCCGTAGCCAAAATTTATAATTTTTAATTTACTCTAACTAATAAGTGTTTGATAGCCCTCCAAACAAATTTTGAGTTAAAAACGAAATAAGCCATTTTTTTTTTTTTTATCTTTATAATATAATTTTATCTTTTATACAGTATATAGTTTCTTTATGATTTTATTTAAAACGCAAAAATACAATTTTCAATAATTAATGCCTTTATGAATTTAAAATTTCTTTTCAAACGATATTTTTTCTAAAAACACGGTTATTATTATCTTTTAAAAGATGCATCTGATCTATTGAGTATTGGAAACTCAATATATACCTACCAATTATTTATATTATAAGATGCATTTTATAAGATACCCCTGATTTATGTAATATTGAAAGTTTTATTAAATTTTACATGTTACATTTCATGTTTACTCAAATAAAAAATCCTAAAATAACAAACTATCATTTCAAAATTTTGTTTATGTATCTAGCAAAAAAAGCAGAGAAAAAAAAGGAAAATATAAAATTTAACGGAAACCAAAGAACAAAAAAAGAGAATCTTATTTGAATATATAATAAATTCAGATGATAATATATGATATACATCTATGTATATTCTTTATATGGTTTTTTTTATAAAAATGGAAAATTAATAATGAAAATCGGAAAATTTTGGTAAAATATTGGTATTGTAAGATCGTTGAACTGAATATTTATCATTTAAAAAAAAAATGAAAATTGGTTGGTGAATTGAGTAAAATGATTTTAAATGTCTATCATCTATAGATTAAATGTTATGATAATAGTTCGTTTTAGTTTCGTTTATTATTTACTCTCCGTTAATATCCTATTTACCCCCAGTTTACCTCTCCCTTTTAAATGAACTTGCATTAGTTTAAAGGAATATGTTATTAGTGGTAAGCGTATAAATAAAAAATAATTATTTAAAATGTATTTTTTTAGTTTCTATGCTTTTCTGCCCATATGATAAATAATTATTTCAACTATAAAATCTATATCGCATTTTTATTTAAAACTTACATTTATAAAAACACCTTCATTTAACCTTTATAATTCAACCTGTCACAAAACTTTAATTCACTTGTCTTGAAAAACTCACTCTGAATAAATTTAGAAAATAAGAAAATACTATATTAAATGAAATATTTGCTTTAACACAAATTAAAATCATAAATTCAAAATCTAATTTGATTTTTTAGTTTGTTTTTATTTTAACGAAAGTTATTTATCATAGTTAGTGTAAAAGGACACTTTTGAAAAGGATAAAATTATTTCTTTACTAATTGTTTCTTTGACATGCCAAATAATTGCTCCGTGCTCGCAAATTTCAAAATCTTTTTTTTTTTTTTTAAATCAATTTTAAAACAATTTTAAAAAGAGATAAAGATAAATGTCCTTAACAATAAACAAAAAAAAAACTTTATAATAAACAGAGATACAATAAGAAATCGCACCATAAAAATTTTCTTTCACAAATATAATGCAAACTAAACACAACTAAAACAGAAATTCCTGCTGTTAAAGGAATTTTACAAATTAATAAAGTATTAGAAAATAATTTTAACTTTAAACATTATCCCAATACTTTATAAATTGAAATTTCAAAATTAGAATAAAATTCAAAATTGATTTAACAGCATCAGTTACTATTAATTATAGACATAAATTTGAAAATAATATAAAAACTAATTAAAGTTTAAAATATTTTCCCCAAGTTAACATAAATGGCAACTAAAGAATAAAAAAAGAAAGAATAATTATTTAAAAAAACTTTTGGCATATTTTCATTACATTTCTTTGTCTATTTAAAAGCATTACAGATGGTAAAATGAAAAATTAGAATATTACTAGCCCTTCACAGGATTTAAGGATTAATGACGTAAAGTAAGAAAAATTAAAAGAATAGAAATTCAAAATAAAATATCTTTAGATAAATATAAAGTGAGCAAAAAAAAAATGTTTAGATTTTCAGCCATTATGGAAATGCTTTCTATAATACAAACCTGACCCTGCTAGTCAGATATTTAAAGATTTGTTATTTTTATTTTATGTTGTAAAAAGAAAATGCCAAGGGTAAATGCAACAAATAAGATATTATTAATTCTGTCACCATAGAATAGATAACATCATTAACAATCGAGTTAACTAGATGCTTGTATACCAGAATTAGAATACACAAGAGATTATAAAAGAAAAACTTAATACAGCCTGTATAAATCGTTTCAAACCCCATATGGTTAAGATTTATTTTTAAATTAAAAAAAAAAATAATTTCTGTTCTGTTTTGTAAAAAGATTTAATCCTTATCAACGCAAATAATGATTTTTTTTTGGAATTCACTACAAATTATTTATTTAAATTCTAAACTTATCAAATTAAGAATTATCCTCACGCTGAGATTCTTTTTAATTAACCAACTTGTTATATCAAAGTTTAAATTCTATTTGGTAAATTCTTAACTATAACGTTGAGGAAATAAATATATATGTTTGGTAACACTGATGTATACGATTAAAATAACATATCATATTGTGAATGACAAATAACAATGCAAAACGAGTTATAAATTTTGAAAAAATTTAAATTATTGTGGAAATGGAAACCGATTATGTGTGAAACAGTCATCTCTCTTTAATCGGGTAACTTTTTTTTTTTTTTTTTTTTTTTTTTACGAGGTTTGGTGGAAAACTCGAAAGTCACCAAGAGGAACTGCACGTGCTTCCTCAGGCTAGTGTTGGACTTTAACCAACCAAAACCACCCCCCTTTTAAAACCAAACTTTAGGATGGAATCTTTAATACAAATGTACAATTTGGATTTGGGGATAGGGATGTGGGAAGGATAATTGGGGAAATTGGAATTGGCAAATTTGGATTATGGGGGATTAGTAGGAAAATTTGGAGGGACATTTTGAAGAAAGATGTTAATGTTCTTCTTAAACTTAAGTAAATCGTACACATATGAATTACCAACTTTAGGGAACACATGCGATGGTATATTGTTCCACAAACGGGACGTGCGCATGACAAACGAATTTCCATAGGCTGTATTTCGCCAACTTGATAACTCAACATGGTAGGGATGAGCATCTGTTGCCCTCCTTGTTTCTCGTTGGAAAACTTTGTACTTTAAACTACAGTGAAATTGTAGTTATGAAATTTTGAATAATGAATATCATATAATTCGTGTGTGTATACACAAGAGACAAAAATTATAGAGCTCTACAAATAAAACTCTCTATCAAGTGTTTACACAATCTATTTATTATTTGTTTCTGGTAGATTTATTTAAGATAATAAATCTATGGTAGTGATAAATCAGTAATAAATGAGTTTCAAAATGAATACCCAACAAATTCAAGCTGTAATTTCCCCTGTTTTTTACTTATTCCGAATGAAGACTGGCAAAATGAGAGAAAACTAAAAAGAAAAAGTATTTGCGTCGAGCGGATTTAAAAAAGTACAAAATGTTGGATTCTGTAAGATAAGAATTTATTAAATCAGTTAGTCGCTGAAGATCAAAAGACGTATTAAAATTTTATGCGTTTGCCAAATTTGAATATATTGCTCCAAAAAATTACACCACTAATCAGCTGATTAAAGATTGGCAGAAAATTTGAGATTTTTTACTACAGGTCAATTTATTTTTTATCATACTTTCAATTAAATTTTTGTTTTTCATTAACTATATATGAACACTTCAAGTTTTCCTCTTGAATCTTTTTGAAATTTTTATCTTTAATAACTTTAATACTAAATACCGATAAAAAACTAGTTTTAATGAAACAAAATAGTCGTACATTTACTAGAATATATGTATTATAAAAAAAAATTTAAAAAGTAACATCAAAATACATTGTAGGGCTTTACCAAATTACAAATTACGTTTAATAATAATTGGAAAAGGTAATTTAGAGGCAAAAATTTCTCAACCACAAGTTGTTTACACGACACGGAAAATCCATAAAAAAAAGGACTTCTATTGTGGAGCAAACGTAAACTTCTATATTAGCGCTGTACAATTTTGCTACACATTTTTTTTTTTGGTTTTATAGTGCTTTATTTGTCCTTCTTCTTTTTCTTTTTATTTAACATAATCACATAAAGCTATGAATTTATTCTATTTTTATTTTTGACTACTGTTTCATAAAAAAGTTCTTAGTACAATACATATAATTTATTAAGTTGGATCTTTTTAGTTTTGTGTGTTTTCTATTTTTATCTTTGCTTATATTTATTATAATATATGTATTATTATATATTTATTTTGAATAAAAATTTTGAAAAATATTCATTAGTTTGCATTTGCGTCTTATAAAGACTTAAAGCTAAAGCTATATGCTAAAATCTTAAACTAATCTTAAATGCTAAAACTTACTTCTTAAACTAACTTATATCTAAAAAAATTATATATATAAATTAATATTTTATTTTTTATACTATCTCCTCAATCTCCCCACCAACATATTGAGTTGTGTTTTTCTAAATATAGTTTATCTATATACGTAATATCAGTATTATCTCAATAAAAGACTGTATTTTCAGGGTTATATATTAACTTCTGGTCGGTGACTCGCTTCTATAAAATATTCTTCGTTTGGATAATATACATGAGCTATTTGTGAGTTTTCTACTATTTCCCCTACAAAGTGGCTTTTAATTAATAAAAACATCAATACTCTCTATTTTTGCGGCCTTATTAATAAACTTGGTTCTGTAGCATCGTTTGTAATCAGTCTTTGGATCTCGGAATTTATTAAGACAAGCTCTCAATATATGTCTTTCTATTTTTTTGATTTTTTTCATATTTGTTGCACTTACATTGTACCAAATTTGAGCACTATATGTTTTTACAGGTCTAATAAGGGTTTTATATAAAATTATTTTTACTGTAGCATTAATTTTTTTTATTATAAAGCAGGTTTTTGTATATTCCAAATGCGGTTTTTACTTTTTCTATCTGTTTTTGAATATGTGTTGTAAAATTTAACCTGTTTGTTAAATAATCTGCTAAGTATCGCACTATTTTCTTATGTGAGATAACTAAGTACATATATTGTTTCTACTCTTTATCTGAAAATTTTTCCAGTACTTTTTGATATTATAATTACAATTTTCTAGCCCCAGTCTGAATAATATTGTTTCGCTTTTTGTCTCATTTATGATTAGATTCCAATTATAGAAAAACCCTTCGACTTTATTGTACAATTGGAATAGTTTGTTTTGTACTTCAGTGCTTTTTTCATCATTTGTGTAAATTATTATGTCATCTATAAATGCTATTCCTTTGCGAATGCTATTCCTTTATTTGTACTTAGTTCAAAATCTTTGTGCTGGAATAAGTCTGATATAAATATGTTCAATACCGTTGAGGCTAGTACTGCACCTTTCTGTAATTGTGAGGACATCCTATAAATTGATTCTGGCGAAGTTTAGTTGTTCATATTTGTTATTATGATTTTTTTGTTTGTTATCATTTGATAAATCATTAGAATAATAACTTCAGGTATTATTCTTGAATTTTATACATCAGGCCGTCAATCCACAGTGTGTCAAAGGCAGCCTTTAAATCTATCAAACATGCTCCTACGCATCTTCTTGCGTTTAGGCCCCAGCATATATCCGAAGTAATTTATTTATTGCATGTACTGTACTGTGTTTTCCTTTGAATCCGAACTGATTCTCTGATATAAATTTTTCTTTTGTCTAGAATTTTTTCAAGTTTAATTTTAATTAACCTTTCGAATATCTTACTGATATTTGCTAACATGTTTATAAGTCTATAATTTTGCATGTTGTATGAATCTTTTCCTGGTTTTTTCTAGATATCTGTATCAAGATTTTTCTTACAAGTTCATAATTTTTGGTCCTCATTTATATATAGCTTAAAATTGCCACATAAACAACGTACTGATTGTTAAAATTTAAAACTCTTTCATTGGAAAGAAATTTTGAATAGTTTTAGAAAAGAAGACTGGACAAAAATTTAATGTTTGAGAGACAATTAACTTAAAGGAAAAAATTCTATACACAAATATAATTAATATTTTTAAGTACTCTTAACGATAAAGCAGAAATAATTAGTAAGAAAAGAACAAATAAAGAAGTTCTAAAAAAAAAAACTTTAAATCTTTATAGCCGTACGAACGTAGTTCTAAGCGTATAATAAATTTGTCATTACGATTATGACGTGACACCTTAAAGAAGATGATATAAATAAGGAACAGTATATATATATATTTATATTTAGCATCGAATTCGCAGTTGATTTAACCATGTATGTCCGTACATCCAATTTACAACTCAAATAATACTGGATCTAGGATTTTGAAATTTTTAACATTTTCCTTGTGAAAAATTATTATTTGGCTACTGAAATAGAGCAAGTTCGACCGGTTGGCAGAAGTAATGGTCATACAACTCCTTATTTTATATGAAAATAAATCAGTTTTGGTACTTAGTTGGTTGATTGGATGTTGATCAATCGAAATTTTATAAAAGATTATCAAGTTTTACGATAATAACTTCTGCGAAATTTCGTTGGTTTGGGACAATAGATTCAAGTTCAAGTAGCTGTTTTATTTTTCCACTTAATTAAGTCAGATATCTGAAATTGATGATTAAATAATTAGAATATATCTATTCTTCACTCCTACACATCATATATATTTTTAAAAAAAACTAATAAGAATTAACCAAATTTTTAATGATAATGAATGAACCGGAACAAATGATATAAATAAGCAGAGAAAAAACCCCTTAAATAAAATTCATATTTTAGTTTAAAATCAACTACAATATAATTCTTATATCATCAATCAGTGCTGTAAAAATGAGGGCCATTATGTTTTTGTTGTCCTTAAAATAAGAAGTAGAAAAGAATGGATTAACTAAAAAATAGTAAAAAAAAAAATATATATAATAATTTTAAATTTTTTTAATCTTAATACTTATATAGAAAATCTATCATTTAAAACAAAAATAGAAGAAAATATTTTTATTTTATTGTATTCAAATTGTCATTAAGGACTCATTTTTTTAACAGAGTTTCATGCCTATATAATCACTTCATATTTTCTATTTCCAATATTTTCATTTTTGTTTTTGTTTAGAATTTTTTATTTTTTTTCTTTTTGCTCTAAAAATAAATCCAGTACACAACTTGGCATATTATCATAACACAAAATAAGTACTGAAAAACCATTTTAACCACTGAATAAAAAAAAATAAAAACAAAAAAACACAAAATCAATTTTTTCATAAAAATAAACAAATCTTTTCTCATACTTCGTACTCTACCAATTCCACAAATTTCATTTAATTTTCTCTCACTTTCTCTCTCTCTCTTATATTTTCTTTTTCTCTTCAATTTTATATTTTTTATGAAAATATTTTTACTTGGGATTTGTTTTTTTTTTTTGTAGTTGTTTCCTTATTTAATTCCTGTATCCTTTTTGACTATACATTGTATACTTGTATATATCCATTAATTCAATTTTTTTTTTACTACTATTTTGTTGTATTTTTACTCTTATTTATATTTTTGTTTTTAATTTTTTTTTTTGTTTCTGTGTTTTACTCAACTTGTGTTTTGTGTATCCTTTTTTCCTTTACTTGTTTTTTTTTTGTATTATACAATCCCCTTAAATAAAATGTTCTAAATAAGGCTTCATTTGGATTCTGATTTGACTTCTTTTTTTAATACGTTAACATTACATACATAATTATGTTCGTATATATATTTAAAAACATTTAATAAATGTATATAAGTATGTTGGTATGTAAACAAATTTAAAAAAAAATAAAAATAAAAAAAAACTAATTTTTTTCTTGTATTTTGTTTAAAATTAAACTGAACTCATTTAATATAATAAAATATAATATTATAATGTTACTATATTCTGGTTAAACTTTACTCATTATCATTTTGTATTTTTATTATACATATACATATAAAGAGATATGTATCATCATTATATATCAAAGCATACTTTTATATTATATAATAATATCTATAATAAAATTATAATAGAGTTTTATACTTAATATTTTTAATGATATATTTTCAGTTACAAATGAAAAATTTCCTTTATTAAACCAACAAAATGAATAGAAAAAATATATATCATATATGTAAATATATAGATATATATATATATATATGTATGTATATATATATATATACATATACATATATATATATATATATATATGTAAAGATATTATATCAGATTAACATACGATTAATTAATGTGTGTGTATATTAAATATTGTTATATCTGCCTGTCATTTCAATGTCATACTCATATATATATATATATATTATATATGTATATATAAAATATTTATACTGTTGCTCCTTTCATAGTACAAAAAAAAAAACAACAAAATTGAATAAAAAAGAAATTTATTTACAGTTAGTTAAGTCCTTTTATTTTGCATCATCAAAATGTCAAAATAAATTTTTTTTTCCTTTTTGTTAATATTTCTTTTTTTTTTTTTGCTATTTAAAGTTTTAAAATTTCAATCATTTCACTGTTATTCAATGTTTTTGACAATTCTGGGATTTTTTTTTTTTTTTTCAAATAACAACAATTTTCAATTTTTCTCTGCTTTTGGTATAATAGAAAAAAAAACGAAAACGTTCGTAAATTTTCTTCATATTAAATTATTGTAAGTGTATGTGTGCGTAAAATTATTTAATATTTTTGTTTTTGTAAGTTGTAAGTTGTAAAATAAGGAAAAGAAAAACATTTAACCTTATTGTAAATATATTTAAGTTTGTTTATAAGCATCTCCCTTTTTTTTTTTGAATTAAATTTATTTTTCTAATAGAATTTTCTATGTTTATTTTTTCACCCCATTATTACTTAAAGTTTTTCATTTTTTTCATAATCTTTTGTTTTTTTTTTATTAGTTTTGAATTTTTTTTTTTTTTTGAATAAGAATTATGTGGATGAGTGGTGAATATTGTGTGGGTGAATGGTGATTTATTATGTGGGCTACGTGTAAATTGAAAGGGTAAGCTGAATATAATAAATATAATATGGATTTTTAACATAGATTGTAGAGTAGTAACAGTAAACAGTAAAGTGTAGAATTTCTGGACAAAAACGAAAATAATTTTATAGGAATTTAAAGCTAAAACAAAAATGAACGAGGTAGAATACAGTTGCCTTTGTCAACTCTTAGATACCCGTACAAACACTTAGTATATTCATAGCCTGTCACTATGCTTATTATAATATTATTTTTTTAATTTTTTAGTATTTTAAAATAATTTGGGTGAATTTTATAATTTCTAGAACTATGGGTATTGGGTTGTACATATATTCAAACTATATGTTTATACATTCTTCAAAAGCAGATTCTAACCTAACGTAACATACCGATATCAATCCAAAACTTTGCCAAATATGCTATAGTACCATTTAATATTAAGCGGCAAATATATAATAATTTATACTATACATATGTATTATATATCATTCACTCATCAGTGACATGTACGATATGTAAATAAACATGAGTCATATAAGTATACTACTGAGTCATATAAGTATACCTGCGTAACGGGTGGGACTACAGAAAAAAGTAAATAATAAAATTAATATTTTTATACCCGTACGATAAGTATCGGGGTATTATAAATATTATTAATATTCTTATACCCGTTTATAACAGCTCGAAATAAGCGAGCTAGATATACCTTCAAAGGTATGGATCGGATCAGAATCAAATTCTGAGTCGATTGAGCCATGTCCGTCCGTCCGTCCGTCAGCATGCTAACTCAAAAACTAAGAAAGCTAGAATCTTGAAATTTACACAAAATATTCTGGGAGCAATTTCTAGGTTCCCTATTTCGTTTGGTTGAGTTCCGACCAAAACTTCGGGTAGCTCCCGAACAACTAACTTTTAGATCTCCACAATTTTTTTGAAATAGAGCCATGAAATTTTAACAATAGGTATCATAAAAATAATTATTAATAAATAATAATAATAATTATATAATAATAATAATAATAATAATTAAAAATAATAATTAAATTAATTTTAATAGATATCATAAAAATATTAATTTTATGATATTAATTTTTCTGTAGCCCCCCAATTTTTCTGTACTCGTTAAGGAGCTACAGCCCCCCAAAGTTCCAAAAATTTCTATATTTAAATTGTTATAACACAAGCTCTATAAGGTATATCTTCAATCTGATTTCTCAATCTGAATTCCTAACGATAGGTGCTCCTATGAGCTTTACAAATATGTATATAATAAATATATACTTGTGATATACGGTGTCTTAATTTACCGTTACGCGAAACTGAATTATTGAAAAAACCTTTAGCCCTTCTATCTTCTAAACGGTTTAAGTTGGAAACTTGAAATTTTGACAGAAGTTAGATCTTTGAAAATAAGTATGTGTCATTTGTATCACCCCCCATTTAGGAGCTGTAAGGGGTCAAAAACTGAAAATTTCCAATTTTTAAACACCTGTAACTTGAACACCTGTTAAAATTTTTTTGAAGTGATATATAAAAATTAAAGCTTCAACATTATTCTCTTAATTCTGTTAACAACTTTTTTTTAATAATATAGGGTTACTTTATAATTGACGAAAGTGTTACTTGATTTTTTCAAATTTTCTAACAAATTTCTTTAACGAATTTTTTGCATTTTGTTTTACTCGATAATTTTAAATTGTTGAGGATATAATGCGTAGTACAAAAAATGTAAATAAATAAACAACATAACGGTAGCTTGAAGAATTTAGCTAGCTAGAAATTATAAAATTCACCCAAATTATTTTAAAATACTAAAATATTAAAAAATTATATTGTAAGCAGAGTGACAGGCTGTGAACATACTAACGCTTCGTACGGGTATCTAAAAGTTGACAAAGGCAACTGTATTCTTTTTCGTTATAATATCTATCAGCAGTTAAAATTTCACGGCTCTATTTCAAAAAACATGTGGAGAACTAAAAGTTAGTTCTTCGAGAGCTACCCGAAGTTTTGGTCGGATCTCAACCAACAAAAATAGGGAACCTACAAATTGATGTAAGAAAATTGATGTTTCTTAGTTTTTGAGTTTATCTTGCTGACGGACAGACGGACGGACGGACAAAGCTAAATCGACTTAAAATTTAATTCTGATCTAATCCATACCTTTGAAGGTATATCTAGCTAGCTTATTTCGGGGTGTTACAAACGGAGGATTAATTTTATTATACCCGATACTTATCGTACGGATATAAAAATAAATTTATTCCCGTTAAGTATATTAACTAACATATATACAATTTAAAAATTTATAATTCTATGATTTTGAAAAAAATGTGGTATCATTGGTGTTTAGTGAGTTTCGACTTCACACTTTCATATAGACTGCCTTTTATTTATTTCTTGATTTAACAATCTTGATCAATTTTAGTTGTTTGTTTCTGATTTCAGTTTTATATTTTCTAATTTTATTATATACAATTCCTTTTAATATTTCTTACAGGATGAGTTTTAACAACGAGAATAGTTTTAAGTATATAATCAATTTGGCCATACTTTTGTGATAGTGTATACAAGTAGATATGAAAAGATATTAATATTCTTGTTCAGAAAAAAAATCTTACTGTTTTTCAAAAATACCTTGTTTTTTATATTAGCATAACTCGGTGTCTAATTAAGCTGGTTATTTCAAATTTTATCAAATATTGGTTAATTTGTAAATTTGTTGCCAAATATCCTTGTTACTAATTAGCATATATAAAATAATTTTCTATAATGTGGCATAGAATTGCTCTATTTAAAGTTCTAATTAGATTCATTATATTTTACGTTAGTTCTGAAATTATATATAAAAATTTAATAAGAATTAAAAACTTTTTTGAGTAAATCTTAAAATAATTTATAGGGACGCCAAATCAATTCAACATTCGTAATTAAATTTTATCGTTTTTCTTGGTTTTATACACAATTTTAACCAATTAATCGATTCGTTTATTTTATAGGTAATACATAATTTTAACCTTGTCATTTTAATTCATCAACTGTTTTGTTAATTTTTTTTCTTCTTCCTTTCAAATTTTCTTAAATCATATCCTTTATTTTTTTTATTACTATATAAAATTGTATGGATGAATTCTAAATGTAATTAACTTTCTTTAACTTCAACCTTCAGAATATCGATTAAACTCAAGTAAATGAACATCAAAAGTTGAGAAAAATTAAACAACATCAAGGATTTAATAATTAAAAAAAGAATTAAATAAAACGAACCAATTTTTTGTTAAGAATTTATCAATCCGATCTAATAAAAATTCATACCAAATATAAGAAATTGTTTAACAAAATATGCAAATAAATTAGGATATATATATATGTATACGTATATTAATGTATATTCATATTATGTCACATTAAAATAATTATTGACATCGCACAATAAAATTATTTATTGTATAATTCAGATCATTTTGTCATCACCATTTTAGCACACAAAAAAAATATACGTTAAAAAATTCCTATTTTTCATTATATTTTCATCGTTTCCTTTTCATTATTATCTTATTTTCTTTTATTTTTTGTTTTTTTATTGTTTCGATTTCACTTCACTTAGCTTTTCACAAAATTATCCTTGGGCCAATTAATTTTTTTGAAAAAAAAAAAAAACAAAAAAAATGTAAGAAAAATTCTACTCAATTTAATATCCTGATAGAAATTTCACTACATATTATAATGTACTATAGTATATACATCTATATATATATACACTAACATATAGAATGTTTGTATAAAAAAAAAAAAAAAAAAAGAAACTGTTGGCAGAATATTTATGTTCTTTTTGTTAGTAGAAACAATCGTTCTTTCTTTATTTAATTTTTTGGTTATACATTATTTGATTTTCCTTTTCTTTTATTTTAAATTGTCCTAAGACTTGCGGTTGATGAAAATATATGGAAAATATTCAAAATAAAGAAGAAAAACTAAATACTTTAAAGTTTTCTTAACGTTTATAAGTTAAATTAAAATTAAATTATTTTTTAGATTAATTGAGTTGATATAATTTGATGAAAATGGAAAAAAAGCCAATATGAATTACGAAATTATTTTTTTTTTTAAATCATCCTAAAAGTATGCAAATAATATATATGGAATATGTAGGTATTTTTATCGTATTATGGGGCTTCGGTAGCCTAGTGGGTAGGCGTGTGGCGTATTAACCGAAGGAGTGTGGGTTCGATTCCTGCACAGGTCGCAAGTGTTTTTTGCTTTATATACCCCCCTTA
Organism: Poecilobothrus nobilitatus; assembly: GCA_947095535.1. NCBI lineage: Eukaryota > Metazoa > Arthropoda > Insecta > Diptera > Dolichopodidae > Poecilobothrus > Poecilobothrus nobilitatus. The sequence continues at coordinate 81,418,637 of OX352773.1, read as the reverse complement.
CGACCAAATATAATGTAAATATATAGTATATAATATAAACAAAATACATAATATTAGTATATAATTTAATAATAGTATAAAAACCTATAATGGCCTTTAGTAGCCGATGGTTCAATAATATTGCATTACATTTATGTATGTAATATTAATATAAATAAATAAATAAAAATTTTATCGTATTTTTCTTAACACTGGGGCCTCGGTGGCCGATTAAGCACATGGCAATATTAAATGAGGGAGTGTTGGAGTGTTAGTCCAAATCCTGCACAGGTAGAAAGCTTTTTAATTGAAAACAAATTCTCCTTTTTTTTTTTTTCTTTTTTTTTTTACTTTTTATTTATTCCTGCTGTTTTTGTTTACATCCTTAAAAAGTTTACAAAATTAGATTAACTTAATGTTTAAATTGATTTACATGTAAAAATAATAATTTTTTATTTTGTAAATTTTGGTTTTCTTTTCTTCATTTACTCTTTCTTCTGTATTTAACAAATAATAATTTTATATGTATGTACAAATTCTCCTTACTATCTAATATAGAGCAAATATTTATAATCAAAGGTTAAACAAATTAATGATTCCAAAAATTGAAGCTTAGTCAAATATAAATAATAAATGACTTAATGTATGACCTATATTCCTATATGTTCCTACGTTCTGACAATGACTACAAGAGTTGAATGGAGAAAAAAAATATTTATTAATTCATGTCTATTGGGATATTTCTTTTTTAAAAAAAAATTGTTGGCAATCTTCCTGTCAAGTGCTTTCCACTTAAAAATATGTAAAAAGGTCAAATATGTAATCAAAAAATATATAACTGTAAAACTCATTTCTATTATAGTAAATATTCATAACTATAATTCAATTATTCCATTAATGTTTCACACTTCTAGGTATACCATAATCGTTAAAATAAATTCATAAAATTACTCTAAAAACAAGAATTTATCAGAAATATGACATTCATTTTTAACAAACGATTATGTAGTTAGAACATTAAATTTGAGCATTGAATTTTCTTCTAATATCAACATTCTAGAAAAAAATTGAAATATTTATTATATTTTTTTCTTTACAATCTTATAGTTTACATAAGTCACCATTTTTTTAACAAAAAAAAAAAATTACCATTCTAACCAACCAACCGATCTATTATATTATGGCGCTAATAACGTACAACAACATTACCTAATTTAAAAAAAAAAAAAATAACCCATATCTAAGACTATAAATCGATAAATTGTTCTTATTACCAAGATATCGTTATAATAATATTATATACCAATTAAAGTGGCGGAAATAAAATCATTCTGAAACCCAATAAAGTCATGTTAATTTTCTATTTTGGCATTAATTTTGGCAACATATGTTTAATTATATCAGGCTAGATATTGTGGTAATTGTTTAGTGTATAGAAAAACAAACAAGCAAGAGAGAAAAACTTAACTAATTAGAATGAGAAAAAAGCAGTCTTTAATTTAAAAATATTTACTGTACTGTTAGTTTGTAGGTGGTGTTTCGGGAAAAAATTGAAAATGAAAAAACTGAATTTATAATTAAAATAATTTGAATATGGGTTTTTCATTTTTATTTTTTCCTAACATTTATCTATAAAAAAAAAAAAAAGTCCTCGAAACGAAATAGAATAAAAACAAAGAGTTAAAATTAGAATTTTTATTAAAGAAATGGTTTTTTTTTTGGTTTTTTGATGGTGTATTAAAAAAAAACATTAAATAAAAATTTATTTACCAAAGAATTTAAAATTATCTGGTTTAAATTTAGAAAAATGTTTAAAAAATGTTTTAAAATAGAATTTAAATACGATACTTTTAACTTAGTTTATTATTAAAAATTTTTCAAAAAGAAATATACTATTTTTAAATCAATTTTATAAATTATATTTAAAAATGAAATATCTTTGACAAATTAAATAGAAAAAAATTTCATTTAGATTTAAATTTTTAAAATACTTATATGATCTTCATACAAACTAATATTACTATATGATCTTGATATAAGTAATGTTTATTATAAACATATGCACTTTATTATATACTGGCATTTTAATATTTTATAAAACATATAATAAATAGGAAGCATAAAAATAGACAACATGTTTTTATTTTGGAATACAATAAATAGATGATAAGGATAAGATTTTGACTGTTTTTTGATTATTCTGAAAAATAGCAATCAAATAGGGGGTGACAATTATTTGAAAAGTAAGTATATAAAGTGGATTGTCAGTTTTAAATTGTTGTACTACTTATTTATGTGAATAAGATGCTATGTTATCATAAAAATATAATCACAATATAATACATATCATGAAAAGTTTTAACAGTAAATTTAATGATGAACTTCCAGTGTAATAATTAAGTGTAACCAAACACATATATAACAATACTTTTTTCTATGCGATTCTTAAGAAAATTTTGAAAAATTTATTTCATTTCATTTAAAGAATACTTAAAGCACTTTTCTGATACTGAAGAACAATTAACACAGAAAATTAAAAAATCAATAAAAATCAAAAGAAACAATCATAAAATATTTAAATTTAAAATTTAAAATTGTTAAATTCACGCTTTCTACAAAATTTCACAAAATTTTTAATTTTTCTATTCTTGTATTTACTACAAATTAATTTCAAATATCCAAACAAAAAAAATAAATATTGAATTTTTAATTTTCTTTCTTTTTTTTTTTCTTAGATCCTTCTATCCTTTCTTCCCTTTTCTTTTTTTTTTTTTATTTAAATTTATTTAAAATTTTTGCAATACCAAAATATTCTTAAAAGCTTTAAAAAGTCAATTTCAACAAATAAAAAACTTTTTAGTTATAATATTATTACTGCATACTTAAGTACATTTATATAATATATTATATCTACATATAAGGTATAGGTATAGGTAAGGTATACATATAAGTTCATAATAATATTAAAAGTTTCCATAGAATTTTTGTGAAAATATTAAAAAAAAAAAAAAAACAAAGAAAAATCCAAATATCATATTATTAATTATATAATATTATAATCATCATATTTATACTATCAGTAATTATATATTGTATAATATATAGATATATAACTTACATATTATATAAATAAATATTTTTGCATATTATATAAGTCTATATAATATTTATAATTATGTACAAATATTTTAGAGACAAAATAATTATATAAAATCTACAAAATATATAACATTTCATATATATACATATATATTATATATATAGCAATATACACACAATCCAACAAGAAAAAATATTTTAAACGATTTTAGTAAAATCTTAAAGGTACCTTTCTTTTAATAAAGTAAAGTGTTTAACATATGGCATTTTGGATCCATCATATTCTTAAAAAAAAAACATTTTTTGATATAAAATATGTTCATATGATTCGTATAATATATTAGTCAAGAATTAGGAGCCTCGGTGGCCTAGTGGGGAAAAGCGTATAAAATACGCTGTAAACACCGAGGGAGTGTAATTACAGCGAGATTGAGAGGGAGTTCGAATTACAAACACGTCGTAAAAGCTATTCCCACTTACGACATTTACAGCCACGTCTGAAAAGGAAAGGCTGTGTCCTGTTCCCATTTATGTGGCAGAGAAATGCATTAAAAAAAAAAAAAAAAAAAAAGAATTTTGTCAGTTTATTCTCCTAACTGAAGCAAATTTATTTCATTTGATTGTAAGGCTATTTTTCATATGAAAATATAAAATTTTCTAGTAAATAATGTTTTCTTATAAATGGAATGTAATGCCAATAGTTGAACGCTTTACTATAATAAGTATATATATAAGTTTTATTATTTAAAAGAAAAAGTTTTAAAAGTAAAACAAAAGAATAAAAAAGAAAAATAAATGCAATTTCTAAGTAAATACTAAAAACTATATAATAAAGTGATTTTCTAACATTTTTTAAAGAAATTTTATTTTTTTTTATTTTTTTGCTTTTGTTTTAATTAAAATTTATTCCTTTAATCTATTCTGAATTTTAAAATTTTAACATTTTCTAATTGTTAAATTCACATATTATTTTACTTTGATGTATATACATATATCAAATTATACAAATAAACATATATTTTTAATGAAAATTAAAATTTTTATACAAATATAAAATTATTTTCTTTACAAAAATTAACATCTTTTTACTTTTAAATATGAACATTTAAATATTTTGTTATTTTGTCCTTTTTTTCATTTTTATTCAATTAATCAAATTTATATCTTATTTAATTATTATAATTTAATTTTTAATGGTTTTTACTTTTAAATAAAGTTTTCTTTTCCTTTTTTTTTAAATGCTGTTCATGTTCGTAAAAGATAATTTCTGTTGAATTTACAATAGAAATTTTCTTTTTGTTCTAAACAACTTAAATTACATATTTAGAATTGCACAAATTGAAAATTTAGTACTAAGTTAATACTTTAATTGTAATATTTGTAAACTGCATTTTTCTTATTTCAAAATGTGTGAAAGAAAATTTTAATTAAAAATGAAAACAAATAACAAAAATATTTTTTCATATTATACGTTTAATTCGCCTAAAATTATGCAATTTCAAAAGTATTTCTGAAAAGTATTTATTATTTTTAGCAGGGGGCCTCGGTGGCCTAGTGGTTAAGCACGTGGCTTATTAACCGTGTTCGAGTTCAATAGCAAGTTTGTTTTTACTGAAAAAGTTATTTTTCTTAAAAAATCTTCTTGCTACCAAATATTGCGTGAATATAGAGTAAATAATGCTCTATTATTAAACCATCGGATATTAAGGTCATTATAGGTTGAATCACAAGTTGAATACTATTAATAATTTATATAGTAAAATTATTTATTTTATGTATATACATAATATATTAATATACTAAATCATCGCTTAATTCAAAAATATATTCAAAATTCTTATTTATTTTGATAATGTTAGGACTAATATTTATATTTTAAGATCATAAAATCATCAAATCATATTTTTCTTTATTATAATTGTATAATTTAATATTTTCTTTTCAAAATTCACTAGTTTTATCTATAAATAAAATAATTATTATTTATTAAAAAATATTAAAATAACATTAATATTCTCTTTTGGTTAATTAGAAAAATAATATTCTTTTAATATCCTCTTATTTTCTTTTTTGTTTCAATAAATCTAAATGTATATACATACATATATTCATATTATTTACAATATAATAAATATGTTTATTTTCATATAAATAATATTCAAATTAATCAATAAAAATTCATCTTATAAATTCAATTTTTTTTTTCCCCTCTAACCTTATTGTCCTTTTTTTTTTTTGTTTTTATTATTTTCTTTTACTTTTAGTGTTTTCATCTTGACTTCATTCAATTAATGAATGTATAAATATGTCAAACATAAAATTTATATCAATAAATTAAATACTGAAAGAAAACAAAAATAAAAAATTAAAAATAAAAAAAATAAAAATTAATAAAATCAAGAAATAAATTTTAAAGACGTCTGCTTCATATTTTGATATACTTAATAGTAATTGTATATGTATGTACATAGTGTGTATATTATATAGCACTTAGAGCACTATAATCGAATTTTCAAATAATATCTAGTTGAATATTTTTTTTTTTTTATAAGTTAATAGAATTACAAAATAACTACCAACAAAACTTAATAACTATATCAAATAAATAAGAGTAACCTACTGTAAAAAACAACAAAAAAAAACTATAAACAAAAACAACAAAAAAAAGAAGAAAAATAATTGTAAAAAGAATAGAAAAATATATACGTCATAAAATTATATCCTTTAGAAAAGAAAAACTCATTTCTGTTAACTTGTTTTTGGTTTTTTTCTTATATCCTTTTGTTATTTTTTTTTTTCTTATATCCTTTTTTCATTTTTTGTTATCCTTTTTATTTATATTTTTTAAATATTGTTTTATAATGTTTTCATTATTTTTGTTTTTTCTTTTTTCAATTTTTATTATTTTATATTCTCTTAAAGTGCTAAAAGTCCTTACATTAAGAACTTTGTTGTTATACACACACAACACAATTCATTTTCTCTTGGAAATGTAGGCTTTGAATTTTTTTTTTTTTCGTAGGCTTTGAAAATCCTGTATTATGAGTGAAAAAGAACAAAAACAACAATATTATTTTTTTTCTTCAATTAGTTCTCTGTAAATATTTCCTAAATTTTCTCCCAATAGAATTATATATACATATATAGAACTATATATATATTTTTTTTGTATTAGTATTAGTAATATTACATAACCAAACAAACAAATATAATTGTTTTTGTTTTTTTTTTTGTCTGTTGCTCTATTTGAGAATCAATACTATTTAGAGTAGTATTTAGTAAAGAATTGTAGAATAGATAAAAAAATGATATGCTTATATATATATATAAGCATATAATTATATATATATATATATACATATATATATAGAGATTATTCTTTAAAAGAATCTTTATGTATATGTAGATATATATCCACAAATATCTTATATAATATGTTTGTTATATATCCATATGTATATATAACAAACAAAGGAATAAACAGTATACAACATACTTACATACATACATATATGGATATGTAACTGTAAGTAGACAGAAAATAAAACAAGAAAATAAGTATTTTGTTCCCTCTTGTAATACTTATTTAACTGTAATTATTTGATTAGATCCCACCATGGGTAAACCATAAAAATTCCATATTAGATACAAACAAAAAAAAAAGAAAAATATTGGATTTTTTATTTTGTTCTATTATACTTCTCCTTTTTTATTTTTTTTTTCTTCTTTTTTTTTTGTAACCGAAAAATATCAATACACGTAGACATAATATTAGAAATATAAAAATAAAATATTATTTATGTGCACGATTATAACAAATTTATTTTATATATTTTGTAAAAAGGATAACAAAGGATTAGATGGAAAATTTATTCAAAAAAAAATTGTTTTTTTTGAATTTTAAAAAATTTGTATTTTATATTATACATAAAGTTAATGGATCTTATATTAATATCGTTTTTCATTATGCTTTTCTATTTCACAAACGAAAACCCATCGAAAAAATCTACTAAAAAAAGCAAATAATTTAACATTAGTAACTTTTAATGGGAGTCCACCTAAATCCCAAAAAAAAAAAATCCCAATGATACAAAATCCCAAATAAGACAAAATCCAAAAAAAAAAAATTCCAAGAAAATTAATCCCAAATTTCAAAATTCCAAATTACAAAATCCCAAATTGCAATTTTTAGTTAGTTATAAAATCAAGGTTATATCTTTCAATTTCGAATTAGGAATCTTGCTTGTTTTTTTATTTTGCATTACAAAAAGCCACTATTAAAAAAATATTTTATTTTTAATACTTTTGTATAAAGTAGGTATGCCGTACCCGTATTAGAGTATTCCAGTATTGGAAGTTCTTTATTATTGAAAATATATATTAATATAAAAAAATATCTAGGAGGAATTTTATAGTTGGTTACAAAATCTGAATTGTACGCCTTTTACAGAATATTTATATATATCTATATGTGAGATTCTGAGTTAGGAGAGATTTTAGAGTTGGTTACAAAATCAGGGTTTCAATAATTTGGGGCGGCAGCCCCCACTATTTCAAGCTCATTATTGTTGAAATATATATATAAAAAAATAATTAAAAGAGATAGAGAGAGGTTACAAAATGAGAGTTGCAAAACGTTTTTTGCAGAATATTTATATATTATGTATATTCGAAATTCTGAAAATCTGAGATTTTGTAACATTGGGATATTTTTTTTGGGATTTTGTAACATTGGAATTTTTTTTTTTGGGATTTTGAAATTTGGGATTATTTTTTTTGGGGTTTTGGGCTTGGGATTTTCACTTTGGCATTTCGGACCCAACCCCTTTTAATTATAAAATTAATTTTAATTATAAGTTTGAAATTTAAAGTCTATATTAATATAATTAACACTATATTAAATTATATACTAATACAATAAAAAATTTGAAGAACACTAAAGATGAGGAACATATATTAACTAGATTGTGAGTCAAATAGAAAAGTTTACATTCTTCTTCAAAAAAAAAATAGAAAACTTTACATTCTTCTTCTTCACTTCTTCTTCTCCAAAACTTCACATTATTAAATTTTCAATTCATATTGTGTAATATCGTTTCGAACTATAATAAAAAAGTGAAAATGTTTAAATCCTATTCTACCAGTATCGTTTAATTTTTAAATGTTCATCAACAAAATTTAAAAAAAAAAAACTGCAGTCTTTTTACCAAAAAGAAAGTTATAAAATATTGCAGTACATTTCATAAAGAAAATTTCCAAAAAGTGACTCTAGTTTGGATACATATAAAAAAAAAATAAATAAAAAATCAGTGGGTATTATACGACGCAAAGTGGTTCTGGGAGAGATCAAAATCACAAAAAAATTTTGAGAAAAAAACCTAACCTAATCTAGAATAAAACCATAAGAAAGAAAATTAGGTGACAAAAATTTGCCATGATCTCCATGATCCTTAGTGTCAGAAATTAAATTGAAATTTAACAGAAAAATTATAAAAAAATGTAAAAGTCAAGTTACGCATAAGTAAACATTTAAAAAAAAAAAATTTATAAATAAAAATGTACCATTATTTGAAAGAGAGATTTTATTATACTTTAACTTTTTCACCTACTCAATGATTATTTTAATTAATTAGAATTTATACTTAAGTATTAATTTACCATTTCCATCACATTTTAAAAATACTATCTCTCGATTATACAGAAAATTTATTATAACTCTTTTAATGAATCTCTTAATGAATTTCTATAATATTGTAGTAAGTTTTAGGTCTTTTTTTATATTTACTACATAAGTATTAAAATATTTTCCATTAATTTCAAAAAGTTCTGCATCTTACAAAACTAGTAATATTTTCGAGTAGTATACAATATTTAAAGATACAAAGAGTAAAAAATTTTCAGAAACAATAAAAGTAAATCTCTACAATTCATTAAAAAGAAAATACGTATAATATATTTTGGTAAGTGCAAAAGAAAAATAAATTAGTATGCAAAACCAATGGTTTCTAAAGACGATAGTTATTTTAAAAAGACAATACAAAGTATTCTAGAGTTGTGACTATTTTTGCATAAAAATTTTAAAGAAAGAATTGTGAAAAATCAAAAGACATTTTCTTCAGTCTTAAGATAATCCTATATAATGAAGAAACGCTGTTAACACATATAAAAATATAATACTGGAGCTATCATTTTAATGTCTTTTATATAGATTAATGACGTTAAAAATTTCCTGTCGTTTGACATAGGATATATATAGAATTTGAAATATAAACATTTGAATATCGAGCTTCTTTCAACTTTGAGGAGTTGTAGTTTCTAATAGTTGAAGTTATTTAAAAACGTTATTCCGCAGCATTAGTTTTTAATGAGATCTATCCATTATTAAAATTTAATTGCTGTATTTTAAACGGTTTAGAAATTTTGTAAACAGACAAACGAACGGACGGACTGAGAAAGTGCAACTTATATATGCAAACATTTTTTTAAGAAATGTGCTAAAAATAGCGAATGTATTTCTGATTAATTGCGCAGTAGTTAAATTGCCAGTTAAATGCCAATATCTTGGGATTCAAACCCAAGGTCAGAAATCTTATATTATATTCTAAAAAGCTCAATTATTTGTGTTTTACAATATTGTACAATCCAATCTTTGTCACTTTCAATTTTCAAAAAGTACTAAATCGTTACTTTTTGAAAAAAAATCAAATTTCACTTTAAATAAAAAAAAAATTAAAAACTGATTTATAAAAAAGAGAAATAAGTTTTTTGTTAATTCTTATATAGATTATTTACTTAAAACATCTTATTTTTAATAGATATAAAAATATTTTATATTTATTTAATTTTTGTTTTTTTTTCTAAGTAAATTCCTAAACTTGGAACAAAAATTAACGTATTTTTCTTTACAAAATGTTATGTTAAAGTAATTTTTTTCCAGAACTAACTAATTGATTTTCATTAAAAGATATCTTTTAAGCTAAACAAAGGTTAACGCAAAACAAATTAACATTATGTCCTTTTATCCATGTTTTTTTTTTTTTTTTTTTTTTTTTAAATCTTATTCATTTAATTGTTGAAACTACCTGAAGATGATTTGAAAGCATCTATATATGTTGATAAGGATAACAATAAACAACAACAAAATATAAAAAACAAAAACAAAGTACTTTAAAAAAGACACCAAAGTCACGAAACATAATTAAAAATTTATTTCAGCATCACGTTTTACCTCTTCTAAGAATCAAAAAGTGGCAAAGAAACAAAAAAAAATAAATAAATAAATATACTTATTATTTTTTTTTTTTTGTTTTTCTTATTATTTTGTTATTATTATTTGCTCCTTTTAATTTATGATATCCAGGATAAGGATAATAACAGTAGCAGGATTTTTACGACTCCACCACTTTTTTTCATTTCTTTTATAAGTAAATTTTTTTTTCTCTTGTTTTCTGTTTTTTTTTTTTTTTTGTTTTTTTTTTGTATATTCTTTTTTGCGATTCAATGATGTAAAAATACGAACAAAAATTCTATTTCAACATTAAACAACAATTCATAATATGAATCAGGATGAAAAATAGAAAAAAAAGAAAAGAAAAGAAAAAAAAAATATATTTAAAGAATATGAAAATCTAGAAGGATTTTAGAGAGAATTTTATTACAATAAAAATATGATAAAAATAATCATTATTCTTTGGCGATAGAGTTTTCATATTTAAATTATACGTATATATATAATCATATATATCTTTTATATATATATATATATATATATACATATCCATATTAATATATATATATATAGCTAGGATATACTTTATAATAAAATTCTATTTTTGTTATTCCTTTTAATTTTAGAGAGAAAAAGTCCTTACAGTCATTGTCGTTAAAATAAAGTTCATTACATCCTATCATTTTGTTGTTATTGTTGCTATTGTTGTTAGTTTTTTTTTTTTTATTATTTCAGCTTCTGTTGCTTTGAAATTGATGAAATTTTAAATAAAACAGCAACAGACTAAAATAGAGTGTAGTGTAAATGAAAAAAAAAACCCCAGTAATAAAAAAGTTTAAAAAAAAAAAAAAATTTTTTTTAAGTTGTGACGATAGGGAAAATAATTTGTTGAATAAGATTTTCATTCAAACGAAGAAAATTTTATATAAAAAGGGATTCAATTCTAGTATTGTGTATGGTGTTCTTTTTTTGTTTTTTATTTTCTTTTTTTTTTTTTGCGTTCCAGAAATGATTGCCTTTGTTGGTTATTATTTTAAATATGTTAACGAGAATATATTAATATTTTTCATAATTTTCTATTAAAAACAAAAGAGATTTTTAATATATATATACTCAGGTATATATATATATATATATATATATATATATATATATATTGTAATTAATAATGGTTAATACTTAAAAATGTTAAGAGATTTTTTTTATATATCCTAAGATATTTTATTTTTATTTTTACTTTTAAAAATTAATTATTTAAAGTAAAAATATTATAATATATACATATTATATATATATTATTATATATATATGAATGTATATACTTATTTTTAGTATTTTTTTAAAGTAAGTTCTAATAAATAAACATAATTAAGAATGAATAAAAGAAGGTGTGATAAAAACAAAGAAATTCTTGGATATCAAATAAAAACCAAAAATTTTCTCTACATACATAAAATATAACAAAAGTTTAGCAGTAATTTATAGTAAAATACAGAAAATATTAAATATCAAAATATTAAATTATAAAAATTATTAAATATAGACTTATCTTCTTATTAACAAGACTTTCCAAAATATGTAACTTTTTGCTTATTGAATAAAATTGGAGAAGTTGTTATTTGATTTTTTTTTGTCAATTCTTTAAATATAGGTTTATTTTGACAGTTATAATTCAACTTTTTGAATATTTTTTAATACATTTTATATACTTGATATCTCAAATTTTCTCCAACATTCTGTTTTTATTTATTTTTTTATTCAAATCCTCCTTTTCTTTCTATGAAATTGAATCATTTTTAATTAATAACTTAGTTTTCTTTTTTACAAAAATTTATAAATTTTATGAATATCAAAAAACACAGATGTAAAATATTTACTATAGTTTTTAATCTAAAAAAGTATCCCATATCCTATATCCTAGTCTAAATATATGAAATTTCGTTTTAAAAAATAATAAAATTTAATTTTAAAATTTCGATACTTTAATTTCACTATATCTATACTTAATTTTTTTTTATATATATATATATATATAGAAAACACATACGTATATTATACGTATACTTATATTTGAATACTTATACACATAGTATATTTGAATCAAACAAAAAGAGAAAAGTCCTCTAGTCACGATATTTTAAGAATAGTAAATCATGACATTAAGAAATGTAATTTGATAAACATATTAACAAAATAGATATAAGAAATAAATAGAGGACGCTAAATTAAGAATAAGATTATGAAAAAAATAATAAACCTTCCAAATGATTAAACATAAATTTAAAAAAATTAATTAGGAAATTGAAAAATCTTTTATGTAAACTATAAGTTTTTATAGAACAAAATTTCACTCATATTCTTACACCAATTTTAAATTTTTCAATTTTACATAAGTAATTTTGTAATTTTAAGCTAAATTTTATATTAATTAATTTCACTTCTCTTTTCACTTTCCCCAATTAAAAATTACAGATTTTCCTTACAAAGTTTAAAATTTATAAAAAAAAAAAGTACTCATAAACTTATTTTGAATTAATGTTTGTTACAAAATGTTTGTATCATATTTAGAAGAAATGAACTCCTTTCTGAAATTTAAAGTTCTTAAATAATTATAACTTTCTGGTTTTTAATTTAATTTTTATTTATTTTTATATATTTTAAGCATTTAAATCCAATTAAAATTTTTGTTTTCGTTAAGAGCTCATACTTGCATAATCTATTCATATGCTAAACATAAATTAAAATTAGCATATATACTTAACTACTATAGTTACTTAAAATTGTTCTTCTTTCGATTTTTTTATTGCCTTTTCCCAATCTACACAAAGATCCGAAAAAAATTGTACTCAACTATGGATACATAATGAATTTTAAAATATCATTATGTTCTATATACATACATATAATACATATATATTTTTCTTAAATTAATTTTTAAATTCAAACATATTTACAATAATATTTATTAATTAATTAAAATCCATTTCATTTAAATTAAAAAAAAAAAAAAAAAAAATAAGTAGTTAAATAAATAAATTTCGATTATTTTCTATTTACTTATTCCTACTAAATTTCTACTAAATTCTCTAAAAAAAACTCCAATCTAATTTTTTACACATACATATGTATATATATATACTTATAAATATTTTATTTTATTATTTTTTTTTGTTTTTATTTAATAAATTAAAATAATCCACAATATCGTATTACAAAACAAAAATAAAAAATAAAATTTTACCTATACTTATACACATATCTACACTTAATTCTTTATATTTTTCGCTGTCTCTATCTTTTTCTATTCCTTTTTTTTATTTTTGCTTCAGTTTTCTACTACAAAAGAAAAAAAAAACGAAACAAAAAGTAAAAAAAAAAATTATACGAGACATCTTTATGTGTTCCGTTTGAATTTCCTTTTTATTCCGACATCCTATACATTCTTTAAATCTTTTTTGTGTCCTTATTCTTTCTATGCCTTATTCGAATTTCTCATCCTCATAAAAACAAAAAAAAAAAAAATCTTTAATAATAGTCACGTTCAAAATGTTCAAAATAATATCATAGCATATACAGCGTAGAATGAAAAATATGAACATTGATCGCTTATACGTATTATAATAACTATATAAACATACATATTATTTACACATATACTTATATATAAGTTCAATACACAATTTCAAAGAAAACTTCTACAGAGCACAGAAATATTTTTTAAAAACTAACAATAAAAACAACTGATAATATCTATGTACCTAGAACTGAAAATTTTTATATATAGATATGTGGAACCATTAGAAAAGTTATTTTTTTCCCATTGGCTTTTTTACAGTTTCATCCACCTTTCATTTCATAAACTTTTCTAAAAAAAAAGAAAAAAAAAACAAACAAAAAATGGAATAGAATTCCTTTAACTTAAGAAAAATATCGTGAGTGAGCCTAGCCTTATATATTGTCAGCATTTTCTTTCTTTTTATACTATTTTACAATAATGATAATCTTGATGTTGATGATGATGATGATGATGATTTTGATAATAATGATAATAATTGTGGGTGTGATTTTTTTTCTTTCTTCATTTTCATATTTTTATAATACTTAGTATACGGTTAAAATAAAAAAAATTTTCTTTTGAAAGTTTTCGTCCTTTTTTTTTTTACTTTTCCTTTAGATTTCCTTTTCAGAATTAAATTTAACTTTTTTTTTTTTTTTTGATTTTGCTTTTTTGATGGAAACCAAAAAAAAAAAACAGAAAAAAAATATAACGAAGAAAATCGTTTTGTAGAACTTTAGAAAGATTTATTACGCCTAACAACAACTAATTTTGTTTGACCTTTAAATGTGAATGAATTCATTTTTTTTTCCTCCTGTTTTTTGTTTACTTTTCCGACTAAATTGTGGCAGGCATTTTGTGTACACAGAAAAAAACACAAAAAAAAAAAAAACTAAAAATTTTAAAAACATTACATTGTAAAATTTGAACCGAAAAATGAACAAGGATCAAAAGCTATTTTTACAAGTTTGAGAGGAATATTTTTGTAAATATATTTGTAAGTACATATATGCATACATATACTTATTTCCCTAAATTTTTTATAAATATAAACTTTAACACAAACATAAGTAGATATTATTCTTATTTATATATACCATATACTCTATTATATTCTTATAAACATTTTAAAATTCAGAAGAAAAAAAAATCCTTTTTGATTCAAAGCGATTTTGAAGTTCTTTCGCGATTTTTATTTTGTTTTTTCATTTGACTACCGGGACCAAACTAATAAAACACTTTATAAAACTTTCATAAAAAATGATTATTTTTGTGTCAACCCGCTTTGAATGTTGGAGTATTAAAACTGAAAAATTAGTCATTCCGGTGTAAATTGGCAACAAATGGTCATACTTATTGTACAATAGTAAAATTAAGATTTTAGTTTTTTAATCGTAATTTCAGATTTCTCAAATGATTTAAGCCTAATTTATAAAGAGTTTTGAAATATAAAACAGACCTTCTGGGTGACACTTATTAAGTACATTTAAGCAGAGTTTGTTTAGTAACTGATAAAATACTCGTTATCCATTGAACTTATTATATAAGACCATCAAAAACAAGCATTTAAAAAACATTTATTTATCATTATTTTTTATCAAATTGAATAAAAAATAAAATATTAATTTCTTTTTACTGTCCTTTTTAAAATGGAATGAACATTTTTATCAGAGAAAAATAAAATGTAGTTAATTCCTTTTGACATAAAAAATCTTTTTAAAATGTATCTTGTTAATACTTAATACTGATTGAGTTGAAAATTTAACTTAACTGATTAAAATCAAAAATTCAAAATTCATGTGTTCAAAATTAAACTGATTAAAAATTCTTTTTTTTTTCTTTTTTCTTATAAAAAATAGAACAGAAATTTTTCACGAAACAAGGACAATTACGAGGACATTCAAAAAAACGTTTATAAACTTATTTATGTCCATACATATAGTTTTAGATATGTATTTATATGTATTATATACATATATAACTATATATAAGATTTAGCAGTTAAAAATATACGATTATAAAGTATACTTCTACATTTATTTATCTTTTGAATTTTTTAACATACAAAATATACTTTGAAGTTTTATCCTTCTTTTTTATCCAACTGAATACATATAATATTTTGTATACGAATATATATAATATGATACATTGTAAAAATTGGGACTCCGTGTTATACAAATTTCCGGAAAATCTATTGATGCTTTTTATAGATAAAAAAAAAAAAAAAAAATTCAAAAAAAAAAAAAACCACGAAAATGTTTAAATTAGAAAATGTTTAGTTTTCTTTACCTTTTTTTCTTTCTTTTATTTATTTTTAATTTATTTTTAGGAACTTCAGCAATGAAATGAACTAAGTGAATCCTTTTTCATTCCTTGCTTCTAATTTTTTTTTTTTTATCTTTTTTTCTTTCAAAAGCAATAATCTTGCATGTCATTTAAACTTTGAACATATCAAATATAAATAACTGTAAAAGAGGATAAAAACCTTTATAAGAATAAAAAAAAAATAGATTTTGAGGCAAAAGATTTGTAATGGTTTTTTTTTGTTTTTCTTTCTTTAAAGATTGTCGGCACATGAGACATTTACAAACTGTTTTCATTTGATTTATACATGTATTTACATTTAATTAATAAAAAGGATACATTTTTAGTTACAATAATTATACTGCTGTTAATGCTAACATTTTAATCACTTGTTTATATATTAATTCTATATTTTTAAATTTATCCTATATTTAAGATTTTTAACCCTAAAGGTTGAAAATTTAATTTAAAACTGAAAAACTCATCCTTTAAAATAAAAGAAAAATCGGAAAAATTAAAGGTCAATATAAGTTTCGAAAAATTTAATGTGGTGAAAAAATTGAATTAAATTGTTTTACGACCAATAATTTTAATAAATTTAACAGCCCATAGAACCGAGAATATTTATTGACATTCAAGACAAAAACAAATTTTTTTTTTAATTAAAATTTTATTTAATTATTGACAAAAATAATTTTTTTTTTTTTGTTTAAAATAAAGTAAATGCTAAATAATTACAAACTTTGTGATCTGAGTTTAATTCTATAAAGTATGTATGTATGTTAGATTTTATTAGCGCATTAATTTATTTAAAATTTAAAACTCAATACAGCATACCATTTATACTTACTTATAAAATAGTGAAATATATTTTTCTTATTTAAAACTTAAATACATATAACATAATTGGACAAATCGTTTTTCAATATACGGAAACAGCCTTTCAAGTAGCCAGAAATGACAGTTTATGTAAATAAATTTACAAGTTGTTTAATATGCAAATAACTAAATAGATAGTACATACTTAAAAAAATTGCATTCAATACTATTCCTTTTTTTGTTGCATCAAAATACAAATATTACACTAAGTATAGTTATTGAAAAAAAAAAGGATATTTATGGTTTATTATATCCTTGCTTAAAATACTAAAAAAGAAACCAACATATAATATCCTTTTTTTGACAAGATCCTGCATATTTATGTCAAGGATATTTTTTTATTATTTCTATATAGTTATCCTCATTTTTTTTTATTGTTACTATTGCAGATTTCCCTATCTTTTATATTTTCTTTTTATGATAATTTCTTTCTCTTTTTTTATGTAAAATTTTTGAAAATTTTTTTTTTAATTAAGTTTTATTTATTATATAACAGATTATAATGCGCCACCTTTTGTTATATGCTTTTTAGGCTGTTTTTTTTTTATATAAAATTGAAAAAATATATTAAGTAAATGTAATCAGGTAGGACACTTAAAAAATAACTAAAAATGACAGAGACGACATGTATTAATAATTTTACAAATATTTGATTTAAAATTGGAGAGTAAAGTCTGTCACGTTCTTAAATGTTTTTAAAATAAATTAAAATATAATATTTTTGTGGGAATGTAGGTGTAGAATAATTTAAATTTTCGATATTTTTCTATTACGGTACTTTCCCACGCATATACACGGCAATACAAAATAAAAATGTCCAAAGAAAAAAAAAACCTAAAAAAATAAAGTCCGCTGTTTTTTACTAGAACACTCTTTTCTTTTTTTATAGTCTTTTTTTCTCTTAATACTTATAAGCAGACTGATAGGAAATATTCACTCACTCAATTCTCACTTAATTCTTTGATCTTACTTAATTCTTTATCTTCCAATGCTCACTCTTTTTTAGAAAAAGATTCTCAACTTTTTATTTGTCCACCCAAAAAAATTTAACTCATTCGATTTATTCCTTAAAAAAGAAAGAATGACTTCGGTATATTGTGGGTTAAAGTTCCAAAAAGTCATAAATAGAAATTACACTTGTTGCGCTTCTCTATAGTAATTTTTACTAATTTTTCCATCTTTTACATACATACTTCTCTGATTAAATATACTTATGTTTAATTTTAATTAACCTTTGACTTTAATTAGTGCAATAGCCAATGGCTGAATTTAAGAAATTCAAAATTTAAAATCAAAACTTTTTAAACTTGTTTTCATTAATTCTTATAAATTTGTACAATATAAAAGTTTTATAAAATAATTTTGAAAAAAAAAATTACTGATTTTAATGCTGATTAATTAGAATTTATTCTAAAAATACCAAAATATTACCATCAATTGGTATACCATTTTTATATACCATTAATTATGTAATTTAAGAAAAACGAAAAAAAAACAAAAATCAAATACAAGCCATTTAGATTATTAGTATTTGAAACAATTTTAATCTCGCTATTGTCATCCTTTTTAGAGTTGAATTTAAATAAAGGCAATAATGTTTTATAGGTATAAATTTATCTTTTAATTTTTTTTTGTTTTACTTATTTTGTATTCGTTCAGGCATTCAAAAAACATATCGTTTATATCATTATTACTTATATCCTTGTTAAATTTTCATTTATATGACAAAAGAAAAGTATTAGAATCATGCATAAAATGTTTTACTTTTTAAACAAAATTTCCAAGCTATACAATTTTATTGTAAAGGACCTTTCATAGGTGCCGTGCAGTGCTATACGCCATTGCTATATCATAATTTGAAAACTGTTAATTTTTAAACATTTGCTCTATAGGAATTAAGACATATGCAACGGCATATACTTAGCAGTGCATCTTCCTGAGAAGCACCCACAGTATATCTTAAACTTTTAAAAAAATGGAAAATTTTAAATTAATATGAAAATGAAAAAAGATCTTTTAAATAACATCTAAGTAGACAAAAGACTTAAATAAAAAGTAGAAGGTATTATAGCAAGTGCTAGAAGAATTTAGGACAAGATGAAACTCGAAAATGTGTATGAGAGTAGATGTTTATCTCTAAGAGTTATAGAAATAATTGAGTCTAAAGATTTTTAAATACATACACTACATACATAGATTAAAACAATTTTGGAAAAATCAAAAGGATAACATTTTTAACATATTAAAAATCGAATATTATACATATAGCTAATATAAGTACAATCTAATTTTAAATGGCTTATATTAAACCTCATGTTGTGTGTGTGTTTTTTTTTTAATTCTAATTTTTTGCTATTAAATTTGCTCTGTACTATAATAGACTTTTATTGTTTTATTATTATAATCATTTTTATTACGGACAATACAGAAAATTTTTCAATAGTTAACCTAAAATGATATGATTTTTAAGGTCTTAAAAGAATTAACACAAAAAGGATATTGTTTATAATGTTTTATTAGTAAGGGAATACTGTAAAAATCTCATTATTAATTCTGGAAAAAAAAAATTATAAGTAAAAGAGAATAAAAAATATAGATACATATACATATGTGCATTTAAAAAAAATTTAAAGAAATAAAAATCCCGATAGATTTTAAATGAATTTATTAAAAGAAAATTCAGGTAATTCAGGTATTGATATTAAAACAAAAAAAAAAAATTTCAAATAAATAATTAAGTAAATGTTTTTTTTAAAACTGAATAAATTTGATAAAAATGTAATAGAATATTAATTGCCTTTTTTTTTATTTAATTTTAAAAAAGGACATACGAATATCAAATATAACAATTATATTTAAGAATAATTGACTTAATATTTTAATATTGTACATAATGATATCATAATGTTTTTTTATTCTTTTATACAAAATGGATAAAAAAAAAGCCGTAGAGTTGGAACAGAAAAGTACTAAATTTTGAAAAAATTTCAAGATTATTAATTTCCATTCTTAAGAGCTAGAGAGATAGATTAGATATTTAATAAAAGTGAATGTCATAAAATATACTTTACAAGTTTTGAGTAAATAATAAATTTATTGTAAGTAATGAATTTATTCCAAATTTTAAAACACTTTTTATATGATCTTCTGAATCAATAATTTTAAAAATCATATCAATTTTAAGAATCAATATAATGCTGCATATCAAATTACAAACATTAATTAGAAATTAGAAATATAATTTAATGTCATATTTAGGAAGATTGTGGTTTTTTTAACACCTTATCTCTAAAATTTAAAAAAGAAATTTTTTGTAATCCCATATTATCTAATTTTATTCAAATCGTATAAAATTATACAATTTTATTCTGTTAAATTGTAATTACAGTGCGGTAACACTTTGTTTTATAACAAAATAATGCTAATGCTAATAAATACTTTAAAAAAAAAACAAAATTAGAGCAAATAATTTATTTGATTATAATTGAGTATTTATTGATTTTTCATTCAAAATATAGGTCCTTAGTTAAATCATTTAAATTTTTAAAAATCTTTAAAAAAACAAAAAATAAAATTATAAAAATCGATTTGTTTATAAAAAAAGACAAAAATTAGAACAACAAATTAATTAAAATACATATATTGAAATATAATAATATAGTTTCAATAAAAAAATAATGATAACCTAAAAACAGATTTGATAAACAATAACAATTTTATATATATATACATATATACTTATAACTTCATAACATATACATCGATCATTAACATTTAAATAATAATAAACTTTACCATAATATAAAAATTAACTGTCCATTGACCCAAAAATTGATCTTAAAAGCAACCATCTACCCACCCCCAACTAAATATTTTGTTTCATCATTATTACCAAAAAAATACCAAAAAAAAAAAAAACTAACAAACAACAAAATTATTAGATTTTACCTAAAAAATATTATGGTTAGGCCGAAATAAACTTTATTTCAAAAAACAAACAAATAAAGTAAGAAAAAGAAAGCAAAAAACTTTTCTCTTAGTTTTTTTTTTCATTGACATTTCTAAATCCTTAAAATATATATGTATATGTATATGTATAAAATAAAAAAATAAAAAAAAAAATCTGAAAATAGAAGAAATAAAGAAAATCAAACCCTCAAACAATCATAAATTCCAATAAATTTATATGAAATTAGCTATAAATGGTATTTTTTCATCCTCTTATTTTATTTCTATCTCTTTCTTTCTTTTTTTTCTTTTTTTTCAATATTATTTATACAATATTTGTTAACATATGTATATTTATACAATAATATAACAAAAAAAAAAGAAAATTATTCTATATTTAATATATATATATATATGAATTATATATATATAAGTCTATACAAATACACATACTTATATAATATATACATACATATATTCAAAAAATATATATATGTACTCATATTTAAAAAATATAAAATATTGTTTGTGTTTTTGTATTTTTTGCTTTTTTTGATATAACCTTTCAAATTGAATTAAATCAACTCAAGAGAATCGAATAAAACCAGGAGCCAAACTGCCATATTACTAAAACGTTTTCCAGTAACAAAACGAAATAACAACAAAAATCAAAACAAAAAATAAATAATAATAATTTTCAAAGTTTAACAAACAAAACAAAAAAAAAAAAAAATCTTAAATGATAAACAAAAAATTAGGATAAAAGGGAAAAGTAAAAAGGGATAACGGGGGAAAAAAAAACGAAAAATAAAATCATAATAATCAAGTAAGATAATACTAAATATACAATATACTTATATCGTCACACTAACATATTCTTAAAAAAAAAAAACGACATATACTATTTAAACCTAGAAATCTAAAATAATTTTCTTAATTTCAATGATAAATCAATCAACCATCACTATTTTATTTAAATTTTTCCTTTTATACTATTCTTTTCGTATAAATGAACTTTTATTTAACATACCTATACATATAATGTCTTCAAAAAATATCAGTAAGTACTATTGAATATTATAGAAATGAAAAAAAAAAAACAAAAAAGGATATCAACATCCTTAAAATAATCGTCATCATTATCATCGTCACTTTTATTTTTCCTCCTTATCGAAAAAGCATACTTATAAACTTGATTTTTATAAATTTTTTATCCTTTTTTTTCTCTGTTCTTTTCTCCTTTTTTTTTCTTCACTTGATCTGATCTATATGCAACGTTTATTTGTTTGTACGTATATGTATTATGTATGAATATATACATGTAAGTATAAAACAACCCTATTACTACTGCCTTGTAGAAAAGTAATTTTCGAACAATATTTTTTTTGAACTAAAAATTCAGAATATTTAAACAGACATATATACAGATATATTATATGTATATATTATCTGTTGTTTTTTTACTAGATTAGTATATTCATACAAACATATATATACGTATACAAAATAGAATTTTCAATTCAATTTTTCAACAAAAGACGAACAAGCAATTTTTATTTTTCATCCTCAATCATTTTTTTTTTTTTGTTTTTGTATTTTTTTTTTTTTCCATTATTCAAACAGAATCCTTACAACTATAATATACATCCTTTTTATTAAAGTTTGTTGACACATTTCTGTAGATTCTCGTATCCTTTTTTGTTTTTTTTTTTCTTTTTTTCGTTACTTATTTTATTTTCTTGTTGATTTGTGCTCATAATACTGTGTTGTCATATATCGGATGGTGGTAACTAAGTGTATAAATCTGTGGTCAAAGAAAAGCACTGCAATTTTTAATACTAAAAATATTATATACTTATATTATATATACACGTATACTTGCATATATGTACATATAAAAAACAATTTAGTTTAGTTATAAAATGTTACAAAAAAACAAATACTTACATTTTATTTTTAAAGAGATAAGTAGAAAGAAAGGATAATAAATACAAAAAAGAAAAAAAGGATATTATGAAACCAAATGTGTAACAATAAAGAATAAAAAAATGTTCGACTTAATATAACAATACTATGAAAAAAAAAAATAAAAATTAAGATATAAAATTCTTTGTTTTTAGAACATCAACTGACTGACAAGATTTGTTTCATATAGAAAATCGCAAAAACAAAAACAAAATTAAAGTCAAACAAAAAACGATTACAATTTTTAATAGTAACTATTTTTCGTAAAAAAATTTATTTTAATTTAAAATTTTCTAAAAGCTCTCTTAAAAAATTAATTCTTGAAAAATACATATCTATACATAATTACTTAACTATTCAATAATAATTTAATATATCTTTTTTGAATATAATATTAGTACCTACTATTGCTTAATTTTAAAATAAGTATGTAAAATAAAAATTAATTAATCAATTTTTTATATTTCATTGTCATTTTTTTTTTAGTATTTAATTTCAACCAGTTTTTATAAAACTTGTACAAAGTCATAAATCATAATATAACACTAAATTTTGTATAACAGAATAAAAAAAAAAATTCAAAATAATTGCATATTTTGTGGCGAAATATAAAATTATGTACTATAATCATAAGAAAATTAAGAAATTTACATTAAAAAAGAAATAGAATTCCAAACAAAAAAGATAAAGAAGAGAAAGAGGTTTTTAATATACCTCTTGTAAAACGATATGCCTAATATTCGATTTTTATAAATTCGACAAAGTTATTAAAAGGATAGTGTTACAATGCTAAGGTCAAAAAGTAAAAAATTGTAACAGAATTTAATTAAATTAGGCATGAAAATATTATGAGGTATATTACTTATAACTAAGAATATAACATTCCTAACTTTCAAAATATTAATCGAAATAACTATGACTATGCCATTAAAATGTACAGAATTTTTCAAAAATTTTCAAAAATTTATTTGTAAATGACATTTTGTGTTTTATTTAAGGTATCACAAAGGATATTCGTATAAAAGTTCAAAAACCAAACAAAAAAAAAACAAAAAAACAACTAAAAATTCATATTAAATTATTCTATTCCTAAATAAGTATTTTTGTTTTTACTAATATGTAATTGTGTTTGTTCTTTTATTTACATTCTTTGTACTGACCTTAATGCTATAGCACGTTTAGTGGTTAACATTTTTATTATATATATATATATATATATAATATACATTTATATATAGAATTATTGTATTAAACATGTATGTACATAAATAAGCAAACAAAAAAATATGTACTTAAATCTATATATGTATATATAATAACAGAATTTCGCACAAGGATACTTATGCGGTACTTAAAACCAACAAAACAGAAATCATATTTGTTTTGTATTTAAAAAATTGTAATAAAAATTGTCTCACTCTTTGCGTCGAATATATAAAACAGAGTTTGAACTCAATTATTACATTTTCAAACAAAATCTACAACTGAACTCGTAGTTTTCATTTGAAAATGTTAAATTTGAGTTCAAGTTTATACATTCGGCTTTTTATCTATGGTATTTTCTTGTTTTTGGTCGACATTTTTTGTTCTCTGGAACCAATATACTCTTGCTTTGTTTATCTTTTAGATTGTTCCTATAAGGTTTTGTACAATCAATGTACATGTAAGTTGTCTTTTATTAACTCTACTTTGGGGCTGCCCATAATAGCGTTATTTCTAATTTTATATATCAAGCTAAAGTTTTTTATCTACTTCAGTTAATTTAGTCCATTTTTATAGTATAGTTATGTGGAAAGTTTTTTAACATTTTACATTTTTGTAGGTTGTTAGTATGTTTCAAGTAAGTATTTTCGTGCAGACGGAATATATGTATGTATGTAGGAAGAAAATATAAAACACTAGAAAATGTTATCAGAAACACCATAAATAAATTGAAAATTTTTGTTTTGTTTTTTATTTTCTGTTTTTGTTATTGTGATTTTTATTTTCTTCTTTTTTTTTTTTTTCAATTTTCTTTTTACTTGTTAGCTCTTTACCGTTAATTTGTATTATTTTGTTTTTATGTTCTTATGTTTTTTTTTGTTTCGCTTTTATGATTTTATTATACCATTCAATTGGGTATTGTATTGTTATGAAAAAAGAAAAAAAGGAAATTCCGTCATATCAATACAGTTAAATCAAATTTATTAGCTTAAAATTTACTTCCCTAAATTTTTTTTTTTCTCTTTTTTCTCCTTTTTTATTTTGTATTCCAGTTTATTTTGTTTTAAGTTTGAGGTGTCCAAACAATGATACAAGAAATCTGATGAAATGTTAATAGGAAAAGAAAGGTGAGCAGGAAGAGAGGAAAAGATAAAAGAAAAGAATAATAAAAACTAATAAAAAAGGAAGTGACAAAGAAAGATTTAATATTGTAAGGATATAAAGAGTATCAATAAAAGTAAAAACATATTATATGTATGTATGTATGTATTTATTTGAATAATAACATGATTTAAGTAAAATTACTGATAGTATAATGCAGTAAAATTATTTCCTTTGTCCGTATTATTGTTTTCTTTGTTTGTAGTTTTTTTTTTTTTAGTTTTATCTCTTTTTTTCTTCTTTATTTTCTTATTTTATTCAAAATAATTTATTTATTTTATCACTTGATTAAGAATCTAACTTAAAATAAAACCAATGAGATTTATAATGTATATATAAATTTTTTAATACAATAAATTCCTGAAATGTAAAGTATGTATCAAATATTAATTACTTAATTTACTTTTAAAATTACTGTTTACGATTGAAAATTATTTGAAGAGAGAAAACACTAAAACCATAAGAAGAAAAACAGAAAAGAGATTAAAAAATTTTAAGACGCTAAAAATGCCGTAGTCGAGGAATTTTCCAGCTCTGGACATACTTTCTGGTTTTTCTCTTGCACTCTACCTTTTCTTAATAAGTATAGTTATTTAGCAGTAAGAAATTTAATTCTATAAGTTTTAAATTAAGTGAAAAGATACAAAAATATTTTTTAACATTTGACATATAGAGACATTTTGGAGCTAACTATACCGTAAAGTATGAAAATTTAAAAATTTTCAAAAAAACAGAAATAATTAATAATTAATTAGTAATTTTAATATTTTTGAAAAATTTTGAGAAACTAACCGGTTTTATGTCCTGTCACATAGTACTTTATTTGTTTTGATCTTTTAACCCGCTGAACTATACGCTATTTTACTATTTAATAAAAAACTAAAAACTATTTTAAAATACTGGCTTAATTCTTAATTTTTTTAAATTTAGTTAAAAATTTTCAATTTAATATAGTCTTAATATGAAACATTTTGACAACATTTTATTTAGTCAAAAAAAAAACAAAATATAATAATTTTCTAAGCTTATCAAAAAATACTAAATTTTTATGTTACATTACAATCCTTACTACTTAATTTACAACAGAATTCAAAATATAAATTTAACTGATGATGGTACATATATATTATATAATATATATGTTTCATATTTCACATAACTAAGTATATATTGAATATTGAATTATTAAAAAGTAACCAGAGTCCTCTTGTCTTTTCTATTAAAAATTTCATTCCTATATAAAGTTATCCTTGTCAAATAGAAATAATTCAGGATATAAACATAAGTATATATATATATAAATAATTTTACAAAAAATTTTTATGGTTGACTTAAAGTTGTTTAAAGTTTTCGCAAAATTTGATATTTGTTGTTGTTTTTATATTGAAACAAAGCAGAATGTAAACCAAAGGTTTTTAAAAGAGCGCATTTTTCAAAAGATAATAAAAAGAGTTTAAAATTTTGATTGCACCGAAATTTTTAAATTTTTTTAGAATTTTATATGCAAAAAAACTTGTGAAATATTAAGAGACAGTTTCTTCAGTTTTAAGAAAACCGTTTATAATTAAAACCCTTTATAAAATCTATTAACAAATGTTAAAACATAATGCTAAAGTTTTAATATTTACATTATATTTTCAAAAGTTTTGTACAAGTGCCTAAATTAGAAGTGTCTGAAGATAGCAAATTTCCAATATGTTACCTCTAATAGCTCTTAAACAGGGAAAGGTATAAAAAATAATTACTGAGCTCTTTTTTCTCACAAATTTTCGAGTTTCTAACTAAAAGCATTTCGGAGACATGAAGGTATTAAAATCTTGTACAATTAAAACAGGATTATTAAATTGAAAACGTAACAGCAAATTTAAATAGTAAATTTGAAGAAAATCTATGCAGATGTCTAAATTACAGGTTAGGTAAATTTTAAATTTTTTGACTCTAATAGCTCTTCAATAGGAGGTGATACAAAAAAATTTCTGAAGCTAATTTTATAACAAATTTCAAGGCTCTATGTCAAAGGGATATGTAGGGAGCAACATCTGTAAAATTTTTTATCACATAACGGTAAATTTAAAAGAAAATTATACAATTTTGATTTTGATAAAGATATAGTAGGTGTCATGGTTAAAATATCATTCCTCCATTTTTAACGGTTTAGAAGTTTTCTAAATAGACAGACAGGCGGACAGAGTGAAACTAATCAGCATATTTTTCAAAACAAAACTTTGAAAAATTTGCTAAAAATATCAGTTTTAATACATTGTGTTAAAAAACACTAAAAATTCAATTATTATTTCTTTTTAGGTTTTTTATCAAATTTCTGAATTTTTGAAATAGATTTACAATTTAAGTCGATTTTCATTGCTATTTTAATCTGATATAGTTAACAAGATATTCTTTTTCTTTTCGTGCCGATTTTCTGGTTCATGCAACTTTTTCTAAACACACAATGAGCTGTTCTCGTTTTAACTGATTTTGTCTCCAAACTTCTCTTCTCATGGAGTCTCCCTAATAGATTAGACCTCATTCATAACATATTCAATAACAGTTAATTAGAATTTCATTATTTTACATTTTACATAGTTATTAATTGTTTCTAAATTTTTCAAATTTATTTATCTTTTTTCAAGAGTTTCTAAATGATTTCAAGTTAATTATCAACAAATCTGTTTCTTTTTCTTGGTGATACCTTTATTTGAACAGTTAACCACATCATTTAGTTTTCTTTTTAAAACTTAATCAAACCACACAACAAAATTGTGTTGCAATAAAAACAAAATGGAAATTAAAAAAATGTTATAAGATTAATATAACCTAAATGACTAAATAAATATTTAATTTGTTTAATATTAAATAAAGGACTAATTTTTAACTGAACCATATTTATTTATATATCAATATCATATGTATGTATTTTATATAATAATATAAAAATATGTAACTACTTACATACTTATGTTAATTTGATATATTAATACTATTCAAATTTATAATTCCAAATCTCAAGGACAAAAATTTTCCTTATTTGTTTATTATTTTTATAATAATATTGTTTACTTATGATAGGTATATTTTAAATTAGGATTTTAAGTTTATTGCTTAACTAAAACATTGGTTAGGGTAAAAAGTATTGAACAAACTCTATAAGTATTACAATAATATTGCAATTAAATATCAATCAATTACCATATAAAATTTCCTCATAATATCCTTTTTACTACATTTCCACAAAAATATTTTGAAAACATGTGTTTATTATTTTTACTCTGTCTGTTAAATTAGTCCCACTTATTTAGAATTTGCTTAACACTTTAACAATCTAAAAACATTAAACGATAGAAATTTTTTTAGCTTTAATTAAAATATCAAAATTATATCGTTTTTGTAATTTAATATTTAGATTTTCCGTTATGTGATAACAAAATTTTGCAAGATTTCGCTTCCCATATACTCCCAGTACGTTTTTAGTTAGAAACCCTGAAATTTTGAAAAGAGATAGATATAATATGTTTGTACCACTGCCTCTTTAAAAGATATTAGAAGTAAGAAATGGAAAATTTTTAGACACCTGCACAAATTTTTTGTGCAAAGTAAAAATCAAAAATAATAGATTCAAAATTATATTTTTACATGTGTTAGCAACTTCTGTGTATTACGTTTTAGCAATTGTCACTTGATTTTCCAGTTTTTATCTTTTATATATAAAATTTTAAAAAGAAATTACAAATTTTGGTGCAAGTTACAATTTTATTAAATTTTATTATCTTTTGAAAAATGTGCGGCTTTAAAAACCATTGGCTTTATATATTAACTTGTTCATGTTCCCCCCTAACTTTAATTACAGTAAGCTTTTTGACCTCTCTTTCTACTCTACTCCTACCTTTAATATCAGTACTTCACCCCTAATCAAAAAGTAAATTTCCAATTTGTAGTGCCATTTGACTCCTGGAACCATGATTGGCCATCATTAACATTCAAAATAGTCAGTCGGCATTACTTATCCTTTTAAGTATATAATTAAAGATTATCAGAGATATAAGTAATAAAGAAATCACCGCTAAGAAATCAAAGTCAGAGGGCTATAATTCCCTTTAACAGGAGATTGATATGCAACTACCTAAAAGACAGGATCTAATTCATATTCCAACACCTAAGTTTTTTTCAGGATTTAAAGTGCTTAAGTAAAATTTTTATCTTTAGTTCGGATCTAAATCTTTTTATCCAGTTTTCGATATGATTTCACATTTATTGATTTTAAATACTTAAATTAAATTCATAAAATTAGTTTTAAAATTCATATTTAAGAAATCATTTCAAATTTATCTTTAAAAATAATTGTAAGGACCACTTTAATATAATAAAACAAAATGAAACATAAAATCTTGCAAAACTCAAGTGTATATTTTTCAAAATAATTTACGAATTAAAAAATTATTTATCTTGTTTCCTCTTAAAGAAGAAATATAACTAAAACAAAAAAAAAATATATTAAAAAATATATATATATATAAAATATATAAAAAATCACGTACAAAACTTTTTTTAAGTAGCTTTTTATTTTTTGTAACAATCTTTACTTTATATTATTCTATTTGTTTTTCTTTTTTCTTTTTACACTATTATTATAATCATTAACCATGATAGAAAAATAAACTCGAATACTTATTAGAGCATTGAATCTATACTTTCCAACCCTAAATATTAAAAGTTTACAAAATATAAAATAAATACGATAGAAAATAATAATAAAAAAAACAAAAAAAAAAAAACAAGGTGAATAAGTTTATTGTTAACCAAATAATAAAAATATGAAATATAACTGCGCCTGAATATATGCAAAAATATTTTATCAAATCGTTATTTGAAAATTTGATTTAATTTCTTACAAGGGGGCTCGGTAGCCTGGTGGTCAAGCACGTGGCTTATTAACCGAGGGAGTGCGGATTCAAATCCTGCACAGGTAGCAGTTTATTAATTGAAAACAAATCCCCCTTGCTACCAAATATATTTATTTATTTATTTATTTATATTAATATTACATACATAAATGTAATGCAATATTATTGAACCATCGGCTACTAAGGCCATTATAGGTTTTTATGCTATTATTAAATTATATACTAATATTATTTATTTTGTTTATATTATATACTATATATTTACATTATATAAGGTCGTAAGGGGGTTAAACACTCCTTCGGTTAATACGCCACACGCCTACCCACTAGGCTACCGAAGCCCCCTACCAAATATAGTGTAAATATAAATAATATATAATATAAGCAAAATAAATAATATTAGTGTATAATTCAATAATAATATTCGACCTATAATGGCCTTAGTAGCCGATGGTTTTGTAATATTGCAATATCCTATATGGTTTGTAATATTAATATAAAATAAATAAATAAAATAATTTCTTACAAGCCCCTCAATCTCCAAGTGTTTAAGCACTTGGCTTATTAACCAAGGTGATGCGGTTTTAAATACTCCACAGGTAAGTTTTTTTATTGGAATCAAATCCACCTTGCGACGAAATATATTTATTTATTTATTAATATCTAATATTTTATAATAAATTAGACAACATTAGTATTCGCCCTCGACTTCCAAAACCATTATGGGGTCACTTAATTTGAAATTTACATTACTATTATTTAAACATTATTGGAATAACATTCCACGAAATATAGTTCAAAATATAAAATACATACTTAATACAAACAAAATAAAAAATGATACTGTATAAATTAAAATAAGTAAGTATTCGACATTATAATGACCTTAGTAGGTTAGCCGATGGTTTTGTAATATAACATTATCCTATATGTATGTGATTTGTAATATTAATATAAATAAATACATTTTTATATGTACTTTTAATTAACCGAGGAAGGGTAGCCTCAAGTTCTACACAATGACTCTTGTTCTATTGAACTAAAATCAAATATGCCCCCCCCCCCTAAAAGAATTTCAAGGTACAACGAGAGACCCAGCAAGTGTTAATTTTTTCACAGTGCAAATGTTTAGGTTACTCAAAACTGGTTATGGAAACTCATTCGTTATGAGAATTGCTAGGATATGGATCATCCTTGCATCAAATGTTGTGATCTCTGTTAATAAAGAAATAAAATGGAAGATAAAATTTTAAAAACTTAAATAAGTGAAAGTTTTTAAATATAATAACAACTAAAGCTTCTATTCATTTGTAAATTATGCACCTACATACTTATTAACAAATTACACACTATATACATAAATCAAAAATTTATTCTATATATTTATAATGAGAATATATCTAGATTCAACCAAATCTTTATACAAAAAAAGAGGCAACAAAATAAATTTCCGGAATGTGCAAAGCAAAATCAATTTAAAACAAAACGAGGAAGAATAGAGTGACATGCGATATGTAAATAAACATGATATATATTAGAGTACATATGTATACCAGTATCATACATATATATAAATTCTTCAAGAAACCGTTATATTTTTTATTTATTTTAATTTTTTTGTACTACCCATCAACATTCTCAACAATTTTAAATTATAGAGTAAAAACAAAACAAAAAATTAAAAAAAATCTAAAGAAATTTGTTAGAAAAATTGAGAAAAATCAAGTCACACTTTCGTCAATTAACCCTTTATTATTAAGAAAAGTTGCTAACAGAATGGAGCTTTAATTTTTATGTATTACTTCCAAAAAATTTGAACAAGTGTTTAAAAATAAGGAATTTTTAGTTTTTGCCCCTTACAGCTGTTAAACGGGGTGCGATACAAAAATATTTTCTAAAATGATTCATACTTATTTTGAAAGATCAAACTCCTCTCAAAATTTCAAGTTTCTAACTTAAACTGTTTAGAAGAAAGAAAGGTTAAAGAATTTAGCAATAATTCAGTTTTGCATAACGGTAAATTAAAACACCGTATGGAACAAGTATGTATTTATTATATATATATTTGTAAATCTCATAAAAAGAGCTATCTCATAAAAGAGCTATTGGCGTTTTCAGATTGAAAATATAACTCATAGAACTTGTGTTATAACAATTTAAATATAGAGCTTTTTCGAACTTTGGGAGGATGTAGCTCTGTAAAGATTAGGGCTACAAAAAAATGTTGTTCCATAAAATTAATTGTTTTAGGATAGATATCTATACGCATTTCAAATTCCATGGCTCTACTTCAAATGATGTAGAACTTTTGAAAAATTTGTATGAAAAATGTGGAGATCAAAAAGCATAGTTGTTCGAAAGCTACACGAAGTTTTGGTCGGATCTCAACCAATAAAAAAAGGGAACCTACAAATTGATCCAAAAATATGTTGTGTTAATTTTAATACTCTAGCTTTCTTGGTTTTTGAGATATCTTGCTGACGGACGGACAAAGCTTAATCTACTCAGAATTTGATTCTGATCCGATTCATACCTTTGCAAGGTATATTTAGCTTGCTTTATTTCGAGGTGCTACAAATGGAGGAGCAATTTTATTATACCCGATACTTATCGCACGGGTATAAAAAAGGATTCCAATTTTAATACTACCAACGCTTACATAAAATTGTAATAAAACAACAAAATTTATAAAAAACTTAAAATCACAAAGTTATTATCATATTTAAATTAAAGAGTAAAAAGAATACACAATTAATAGTAAAAGATTACTTAAAAACGGCATCTTTCTGATTTCTTTGGAATGAAAACAAATAAGAAAAAAAAATATCCTTTGACAAAAACAGAAGTCATTTTTCCCAGCTTAAATAGCTCATTAACGTAATTTTTCATATTTTTCCGTTTTTCGGTTAAAAAAAAAAAATAAATAATTGATTTTGATTTTGACAAAATAAAATAAAAACATGAAAGAAAACATTTTTTTTTTTAGTAGGTACCTATTAGAGAAATTTTCTATATTAAAACATATATCTATCATTTTCTTTACAATTTGCTTAATTGAAATTACAATACCTGATTATCATTTAATACAATGAACTTATCAACTAAGAAGTGATAGGACATTGCAGTTCCGTCCAGTAAAACATTCTTTGCTTATTGTTATCCACAAATGAGCATATTGGCAGTGAACATAAATATAATATCATCTATTTGTATTTATAATACTTGTTAGAACACTTGTTTCAATACACATATTTATACATACGAAATACTTATATATATAAGTAAGTATTTGAAAACGTCAGAATCTTTAAAATAAGTCAATTTTAAATATTATATAACAAATGATGATATCTGTAACAATTTAATTTTATGAAAACTTTTTAATTTAACCAATTAATATTGATTTTTTCAACAAGATTAAAGTCTAGATTCAAAACAAAAATTATTATACAATTAATTA
Organism: Poecilobothrus nobilitatus; assembly: GCA_947095535.1. Taxonomy (NCBI): domain Eukaryota; kingdom Metazoa; phylum Arthropoda; class Insecta; order Diptera; family Dolichopodidae; genus Poecilobothrus; species Poecilobothrus nobilitatus. The sequence goes on along the minus strand of OX352773.1, from coordinate 81,384,954 downwards.
AAGCTTCAAATAAATATTAAAGCTCATTAAAATAAATAGCGAAAAAACTAAAACCATTCAACTTAACTTTACATAAATATAGTACGTATATATATAATATATATAAAAAAAAAAGTTTTCTTCAAACACCCATTAAAATTTTTTGCATCATAACCTCATCTGCTCACTTTTTTTTTTATTTCATTTTCGTTCATATATATTTTTACTAAAAAATATTATTTTCTTTTTTTTTTGCTTTTTTTTTCAATTTATAATTTTACTTCCCTCATCCAAATGTAAATATTAAAAAAAGGATTAAAATTAAAATATTTAAAATGTATGCGAATTTTATTTTTCCTTTCTACAAAAAAAAAGAAAAAAAAAAATCAAAAATGAAAATGCAAAAAAAAAAAAAGGTTAAAATAATAAATGAAAAGTTTTTAAATATGTTGAGAGAAAGAGTGAAGAAAAAAAAAGAAGAAAATAACGGAGACAGGAAAAAAAAATAGAAAATTAAAATGAAAATTAAAATGAAAACGATATGCTCACAATATAATCAACTTCACTTTCATTTTTACTCTGTTATAATTATTTTTTCTCAATTAAAGGTTTATGATAGTAAACGACAATGATTTTGATTATTATTTTGATAATGATAATAATGATTGTAGTAATCATGTTAAAAGAAAACAGTTGATTAAGTAAAATGAAAGTAATTAATAAAAAACAGAAGGGTTCAAAAAATAATTTAAAAAGGAAGAAAATTAAAATGTAAAAAAAAAAATTTTAAATATTGATACGTATAACGTACGGTATAATATTGTATGATTTATATAACAGATATATAGGGAAGTATTAATTTTCTCGTCACAAATTGAAACAATTCCCAACCACATATTTACACTTTTAAAAATTTAAAATATGTAATTTTAAAATTCAAATTAAAATATTTATTTGATAATATTTTTCAAATTTTTTATTTCATTATAACATTTTTTATTTTATTATGAAAGAATTTAATATTGTGGAGGCTATTACCCACAAACCATCCACTAAACTGTGTTATTAGAACCCTATGATTTTGTAACCAAATCGCGAATTTTCTGAATTTCCCGAATTAAAAGATCATTTTGTAAAAAAGGCGCATACCCTTATTTTGTAATCATCAATAAAATACCTACTAATTAATTACTTCTCTTGCATACATATTTTAACTACAAAACATTTAAAATAGTTTAAAACAAATTATTGAAGCTCTGATTTTGTAAACAACTCTACAATCCTTCCAAATTAAATTTTTACATACATATTTCAACAACAAGTAGTGCCTTCGTTTCGGTCGTTTTAAAAATTTATTATGACTTTATGACATACATTTTTTTATAAAAATATAGTTTTATGACCTATTCAAATGAGTCATAAAGTCATATTGGGCATATGAGAATAACTGTTTTGAAAGAATCATAAAATCATAGACCGGGACCTAATGGTCATATATTATTTTAAATTTAAGAATTTTTATTTTAGGTAAAATATAACACCTATATATATTAAAAAAATTATTTATAATTTTCTCAGAAACTTTGTTAATATTAAAATTTATAAAAAAGTGGAAAAGTGATTAAACATTTTATGTCAGTTTTATGTTAAAATTTAATAGTTAAAAGCTATAAAGTTTAAATTTTAGAATTTTCTGAGTTGTAGGTATCTTTGAATTATTTATGATTGAGTTTGAAGTGAAATTTTATTCTATTTTTTTATAGTAATATTAAGTACTCAATTAAAGTATATAGGATTTATTGCATCAATATTAATATTAAGACATTTAACTACTTATACATACATATAATATTTCTTATAATAAATTTAATTTGGTAGTCGAAAATTACTTTCTTTCATTCATTTTCTTTCCCATAGTTATTAAATATACTTTCCTTTAATCTGCTTTAATTTCTCACCCCTTAATATTATTTATTTTGTTTATATCATATTTTCCCACTACATTTGCTGGCAAGGGGATTTGTTAAAAAAATTACTTTTTCAAACATTTTCCTTCCAATTAAAAAATCTTGCTTCTTGTGTAAGATTCAAAATTAATACTCCCGCGGTTTATAAGCCCTGTGCAACTAGGTACCTTTTTTAGTTTATTCCATAAACGCAATAAATTCAAAAAATCCGCATTGACTACTTTTAGGCGCAATGTTGTTTTTGTTATAATAAATTCACTTTTAGTACATTTTCCGTAAAAATTTGCTTATTAGTTCGCTGTTCGTCTATTTTTTTGTATATAAAACTTCTACTCTGTTTAAGATAGAATAATGGAATTTTAAATAGCTAAATCTCATAAAAAAATTATTGTTATGGAATTTCTTAAAATTGTAAAATTCCCTATTTTCAAATAGACCATTTATTTGGAGATATTGTATAATTATTATTGAATCTCACTACTTTCGTTTTTCTTATGTTGATTTCAAGTTCAACATAGGTAGTTTAGGTTGCTCTTAATATCGCTAAACTTGTGTGAGAATAAACATCGCCTAATTATTCTAAATCTTCTAATTAATGCATATTGTTCAAGTCCATTTATTCAGCTCCATAGCATTGCTTGTCCTCGTTCAAACTTTTTCAATCATTTTCCTTCCAATTAAAAAATGATGCTTCTTGTGTAAGATGCAAAATCCATACTCTTGCGGTTTGTAAGCGGTCTGTGCAACTAGGGGCCCTTTTTATATAGTTATTTATTTATATTAATATTACAAAACACATATAGGATATTACAATATTACAAAACCATCGGCTACTAAGGCCATTATTTCATGTATGTTGTGTGTTGTTTATTTCAGGTAATAAGGCCATTTAGATTTGAATACATGAAATAAATAATTACCATAAATAAATAACTAAAATATTCATATTTAATTCTTTTATTAAGTATTTTCTATTATTTACGATGTTACATAAGTAAATATAAAATTAAAAAATGAATATAAACGTAAAAATGGATAACAACACAAATTGTAGTCAATGCAAAAAGAAAATTAATTTAAAGAAAAATACTTTTAGATTGCAATGTCATGGAATCTGCAGAAACTGGTACTGCGGAGCCTGTACAAGATTAGAAAATGAAAGGATCTGCGAAATCTACTCAGATGTAGAGAAAAGTTGTTTCTGCAAATTATGTAAAACTGGACAACATCTCAGGAAATCTGGTACTGGGATACCTAGCCGGAATAATACCTCCAAAGTGAGTATAAACAAAACATTGGATGACACAATAGATGGTGAGGTAATCTATGAGAAGTTGGAGCTAATTATAAGTAATCAAACACTCCAAACCATTGAATTTCAAAAAATGCAAAATGAGGTTAAAGAAATATTTAAATAGTATGATCGAGGAAAATCTTAGCTTACGAAATGAACTTCAATCTTGGATGAAATTCTTCAGAATAAAGTGGAGCTAGAAAAAATCAAGCAAAAGCAAATTGAGAGACAAATTGAAATTTCTGGAATAAAAGATTAACATATGAAACCTCTAGATATTATTAAAAACCTAGGTAATGAGATTGATATGCTAATGGAGCCAAAGATAATATCAAACATTTCAAAAACTAGGAAAAATCAGGTGAGCCAAATAAATTAATTGTAGAATTTACTAACATTGAAAATAAAAGTACATTTATGAATTTAATAAAAAAAAAAACAATAACAATGGATATAATATGCGACAAAGATACGAATAAGAATAATCAAATAAATGATCAAAATAAGAGTGAAAACGATCGTATATTTATTTATCAATGAGAAATTAACACCATATTTCAGCTATCTAGCTAAAAAAGCTAGAGATATGAAAAGAAGTAAAGTAGTAACAAGTTTCAATAGTTGCAATTTTCATTTATAAAATTTTCTAAATAAATTAAATTTTACTTTTTTAAATAAATTTTATTTGTAAATAAAATTTGTAGTTTCATTTATTTGCAAAAAGGTTTCATTTACTTTAAAAAATGTTTCATTTATTTTGAAAAAGGTTTCGTTCAATTGAAAAATAGTTTCATTTAATTGAAAAAAGATTTCATTTAATTGGAAAATGCTATATATCTGATCATCTAGGATTAATTGTTGAAAGTAAAAATTCAAAATTGACAAATAAAAAAATTTAAGAAATTTTTGTGAATAATAATAAAAAACAGCTGATCAAAAAATTAGATTATGACAGAGTAAAAGAACAATTGAATGAATTAATTATCAAAGCAACAGATGTAAATGACATGGCAAGTGAATTAATAAATAAAATTAAAGACAGAATTGAAAGTGCTACCGTTGTTGTTAAATCAAAAAGTAGTTTCAATACTTATAGTGCAACTTGGATAGATGAAAATTGTATAATATTAATAAAAAGAAAAGATTATTGGACATGAAACGAAAATGTAAAAAAAAATATGATATTAAACAATTTAATAAAGTTTCTGGAAATCCTAGGAAGAATTGGAAATATTTGATGGAAATAATAAACCCAAATAAAGATTATAATAATAAATTTTTCAACAATATGATAAATGTAGAAGGAAAATATAGTAAAATTGAAAACTTTAATAAATATTATTGCACGATAAGTGAAGGAATGGCGAAAAATTTTAATGATATATATCTTCTCAAAAGTAAAACCAATAAGACCTTTCATTTCAAATTAATTAATAAATATGAAACAATAAAATTAATTGATACCTTGAATAACACTAACTCTAAAGATCCAGACGGAATATCAGCATTATTCATAAAAAATTGAAAATTAGAATTGGCTGATACAAAACAATGAGTATCACCAGTACCATACTAGAAATGCAACAAATATTCGAATAATTTCTTCAAGAAAAAGGTTTAACGGACTAGATGCTATCTATAATTTAGCTTATAAGTACTATAATGAATTATCGATGCATTTAAATGAAATTGAACAGCTGCATACATTTAAAAAGAAAACAAATGATTTTTTTTTGACTAGAATAATATGATTTTAAATTAATTTGAACTTTTGAGTTGAATATTTTTTATTTTCTTTTTTTTCTTTTCTTTTTTGTTTTTGTTAGTTTTGAATATAGAACAGATGTTTTTTTTTATTAAATAATTGTTAGTAATTACTTTTCTTTTTAGGTATTTTATCTATATTTTAAATTATGTTAATTTTATTTTTGCAATAGAATTAAATTAAGTATTGTTGAACATTTATTATATTATGTTACACGACCCTTTGAGCTCTTTTGAGATAAAAAAAATTGAAAATAAAAAAAAATATATAACTATATATGCATAAGATATTTGCGAAATCATAATTTTAAAATCTATTTGCGTAATATAACCTATTTGCTTAGCACATAAGTATACGGTATACATATATTAAATAAACTTTTAACATTGTATTGTAATATAGTGAAAATATGTATGTAGTATTAAAATTCAACTCTCATTTCTTTCAACAAGATTTTTCTTTTATATAATAATTTTAATAATTTAAATCCTACAATGGAGAACTTTTTTTTTTATTTAATTTCTATTTAGATTTTTCTTCTATATTTTATACGGATGTACATAAAATTGGGTTATATGTGTAATCAAATTAGAATCATATACTTAACTGAATATATACTTAACTTTTCAAAACGAATTCATTTTAAATATGTCATCACAAAAACACAAAAAAAAAAATGATTTTTATTTTTATTTTATTTTATTGTATTTTAACCCTCTTAATTTTTTTTTACTTTCCCAAAAAAAAAAAAAAAAATTGCAATAAAAATAATAAAAAACGAGTACCTGAAACACCTTTAATTTTCTACATTAATTTTGTTTTTTTTTTTTTGTATGTGTTTTTATTTAAACAATATTTACTTAAATACGTTTTACTTTTATTTACAACTTAACTATTGCGCAATTTATTTAACCATATTAAAGAAGAATACATATATACATATATATATTTTATGGTAATCAATTCACAGGATATGAAAAACTCTTAAACTATAGGTTTATTTTACATCAATGAGTATATGTACGTATGTACGTTGCATCTAGTAAACGCCACGGTAAGTATAAGAATTTACTATAGAATTATTATGATGACCATGACATTGAGAAGAGAATCAAATATTATATTTATTTTATTTTTGTTTTTGTTTTTTTTTTTGTTTTTGTTTTTAAATAATAAAAGAAAGAAGGCAGTATATAAAATCAAAGGTTTTTAAAAGCACATACATTCATATAAAAAGACAAAAAAAACTGTGAGTATACTTTTATTTTAGATCAAAATTTGTAAATTAGAGTTTTTTCGATGAAGAAAAAAATTATGAAAAATTAAAGAGATACTTTTTCAATTTTAAGTAAACTCTATATATAAATAAGAAAAGCTTTTAACACATGTAAAAAAAAACAATTTTAAATGTTTGAGCTTACTTTTTTTTTAATATTAACTTTAATTCCAGATGCTTAATATTAAAGCATATTTAACCCATTCTAACTTTTAACCTCTCCTTATAATAACGTAAATAGAATACAAAGTATTTTTTAAAGTAACCTATTTGTATTCCTTAAGATTTTATCGCTCCATTCCTTAAAATCTCAAATTATCAACTTTAACCGTTTAGGAGTATGAAGTGTGATAAATTCTACAAAATATTGGTTTCATATGATGGTAAACTTAAATGTCGAACTACAAAAAATAACACTAACCTTAATAATATAATATGTAAGGTAGGTAGTCCTATATTTTATTTCTTCACCTCAAACTATATCTAGAAATTTTACAAGCTGATGATTACGAACTGATGGACAAATTGAAACTATAATTAGCAAACTTTTCAGAATATTTTAATATTTTACTAAAAATTACTACGTTCTTAAAAGCCTGACACAATTTTTTTTATGCTTCAATTCAAGAACTGTTATATTTAAGATTAGTATATGAACATGATATTCATCACTACCATCTACAAACTAACATCAAATATCGTCAGCTTTAGATTAAGGGTTTATAAAAGTAAATTAAATATTAAATAAACTACTTTTTCTTTTTTATTAAAGTATTTTTTATTGTTACATCTCCTTATTATGATAATAGTTATTTTGCTTAGTCCTTATTCAAGTTTTCAAATAAATGTAAATATGAAATATGATCTTATATATGATTTTATATGATCTTATATAAATAAAATTAATATTTCAAGCTAAAGATCTCACAAAGCAATGGAGCACAAGATTTTTTTTAGATAAAATGATTTAGATTTCAGATAGAATGTTCTTAGAACCGCTGTATTTGTTGCTACTCTTTATTCTTCTTTAAATTTATTTTCTTTTACGCTATAATTACGCTTGTATATACTTAGTGCGCAGCCAGTTTAACTACTTATTTAGTTTGAATATTTTGAAAAAAAAAATGAAAATAAATAAAAAAATAAAAAATGAATACATATTTTTAAAACAAAACTCTTAAATTCTTGCTTATCAGTTTCATCCAGTTCCGTTCATCTGTTTCCGAAAATTCTACACGATTTAAGATGAAGCAATAAACTTTCAACCATTAATAGGTCTCATTAAAAAATTATTAATTACCATTTATAGGTCTCATTAAAATTAGTATATGGAAACAATCATCCATCTAACAATTTTTCATCTATTATGCAGCTATAATTCTATAAAGTTCCTATTTTAAAATGTTTATATCTGAAATTCGGCTTAATATTTTGTAAATCTAAAAACGTTAGCCGACAGGATTTTTTTTTTTTAATTCTTATATAAATTTACCTTTACATGAAAAGAATATTATTTAAATTTTAGTACCTTCGTACTCCCAAAACAATTTTAGGCAGTTCTTTAAAACTTTGAGGGAAGAAAAATTAAAAATAGTCATGAATTCCAAAATTCTTTTTATTGTTGTTTTTTTGTGAAAATATACGCCTTTAAAAGCGTTTGGATTTGCATATTCTGTTGTTTTATATTTTGTTTCCCTTCCGTATTATAAGGCTAACTTTATATGCAACTCAAAAATCTTTTTTTTTGTTTCAAATACTAAGAGCTAATAAGTTAATTAAATTAACTATGCTATCGTGTTGCAACAAGCAGCAATTAAAGCAGCTCTTCTACCAAAACCATCTTCAGATAACATTCAATTTTATTTTATATGTGGGTTTTATTTTATCATTAAATTAAAAAATTTTGGATGAGTCTATTGATAAGATTGAATTAAAGTAAAAGACTGTACCTTTTTAATATTCTACTCGGATTTTAGAAAATAAAACATAAATTATAGTTAATTTTAAACAATTTAAACGTTTTCTATACGTACCTAAGAATGGCTATAATTTTAAACCCTTTAAAAATCTTAAAAATTTAATTTCTATTAAGTGTAACGGAAATCAATAATATGGTTTGTTCTAAATAAACTATCCAGAAATGAAAAAACAAACAATGTTTTTTCAAACGGTTAAGTATTTTTTTTTTTAAATAAAATTGTGCAAAAACTGGTTATATAATCCCTTTTTAAAAATAATTCCAATTTTTTCTTTTTTTTTCAAGGACATAACCTGCATCTTTTTCTTGTAATTTACACTCTTTATATTTTAATATTAAAAATACTGCGCATATTGCATTTTGTATGTATAAGGATTTATGATCCTGTATATAAATCAAAACATAGGAAGGTTCAAAAATATTAGCTTATAAACACTTTTTTATGAATGGAAAAATACTCGTAATTTTTATTAAAACGAATAGTGTAATGTAATTTTGTAATCTAATAATTTTTTTTTTAAATTTTCACAATAAAATAATTATTAAATAAATATTAAAATGATGACACAAATAAAATAAAAAACAAATATCTAATATTTCAAGCAAATAAATTAATTTCTGTGACTTTTTATGATAAAAATAAACTAATTAATTATTAACTTTAAATTTTATATTATCATCTAAGTAAGTAACTATAGACGATTTTGAAATAGGTAATTCATATACATATGAAGCGAATGAACTGTCAACGGAAAAAAATACAACGTAACATTTTTTTTTTTTCAATGTTAACGTCTTTATTATAAATTAACATCAATTTGTTAATTAAATTGCATATATATATGTATATATCCATATATATATATATATATAAATACATATATACTTATATTGTAGAATCTACATATATGAACTCAATTAATCGATTTTGTGTTAAATTTATTTTTAATTATACGGATTTAGAAAAAAGAAATATATTGTTATACCAGTACGATAGGTATCGGGTATATTAAAATTACTCCTCCGTTTGTAACACCTCGAAATAAGCTAGCTAGATATACCTTCAAAGGTATGAATCGGATCAGAATCAAATGCTGAGTCGATTAAGCTTTGTCCGTCTGCGAGGAAGATAACTCAAAAACTAAGAAAGCTAGAGTCGTGAAATTAACACAAAATATTCTTGAATCAATTTGTAGGTTCCCTATTTTTTTTGGTTGAGATCCGACCAAAACTTCGGGTAGCTCTCGAGTAACTAACTCTTTAATCTCCACATTTTTCATACAAAATTTCTGAATAACGAGAATTTATATGAGTTTTTTTGCTTTTTTTTGTTTTTTGTTTTTTGTTTTTTGTTTTTTTTTTTTTTTGTGCTTTTGTATCTATCCATAATAAAAATTATTGGGGATGATTTGATGAGTAATAAAAAATATAACAGTAAAATAAAAGTAAATAAAAAATATAACGGTTGCGTACAAAACTTATTTATATGATAATTGATGCAAATTATTAATAGTTATTGTATTATGATTTATGACGTATATGTAAACATATTATTTTGTGTATGTAATTTCTATGGCATATACTAGCAGTGTTATTGATATAAATATAATTGCATATATTGTTTCAGTTGTACGTATATTGTGTACTTATAAAAAATTATTGAATGAAATATTTTAAAACAAAATTGCGATGGCGATATAGTATATTATAATATATAGTATTATATATTCATTGCATTTATTAGACTTGAGGTAAATACATAGCAACTATGCATAATTTTTATAATTTGTTTCAAAATAATGAAAAGTTAAAAAAAATTATACTATATGCAAAGCGTTAAAGGGTTCGTACGAATATTTAAGAGTTGACAAGGGCAACTATATTCTTTCTCGTTTTTTTATTAAATTTTACATAATTCATAATTCAGATTCATTATAATTATGAATCCCTCCTGTACAAAAAATGTTTTGTAATATACATTCACGAAAATGTTGTGATTTAAACAATTTTATCAGAAGTAAGGAATGATTGAGACTAAAAATTTTTTTGAATTTAAATCCCTCTATATATGGAACACAATGTTGGAGAAGCCTAAAATTTCACTAGAAAGTAAAGATTTTTTTTTTTTAATGTATTTCTCTGCCACATAAATGTAACAAGGAAATTGCACAACCTTTCCTCTTCAGGCGTGACTGTAAATGTCGTAAGGAGGAATAACTCTTACGGCGTGTGTGGGATTCGAACCCACACTCCCTCGGTGTTTACAGCGTATTTTATACGCTCTTACCCACTAGGCCACCGAAGCTCCCGAAAGTAAAGATTAAGACAGTCATTACAAATAAAACTTGTTAAAAAATCTTACTGTTAGTTGATACCAAATTTTAAATAAATGACAGTTGAATTAGTTAAAAAATGACATAAAAGTATTTAGAAATTAAACCGACCGACCTAAATTTTTTTTTATAAAAAATCTACACTATAGTTATACCTAATTAATCGACAACTAATTAAAAATGTAATAATTAAATCGCATACTATTTTTAAATCAAGATCTAAATTATGTTTAGTTAAAAGAAAAAAAAACTATGGTTACAAAATCTACTGAACCTATGAGGAAAACATTTTAAAGTTTTTTAAAATGAAAGAACTTAGGTCTATATAGAAAAGAACTAACTTATTTAAGAAAATTAACGAAAGAAATTATAGGAACCTAACAGAACGTAAGTGTAATATTTACAATTTTTCTAATATCGTTAACTTTGAATTGTGGTGAATGAACACATTTAAGAATACTGAATATATTGCAATAAGAAGGTTATGAGAGTCGTTAAAATAAAATGTATGGAAAAATTAGTGTAATTTTTGTAAAGATTCTCAAGATAAACTAACTTAAAATTGCAAGAAATAAGTAATTAAATTACATTATAATTTTTTAAAATTCATGGATATAAAATATATTGATCCTATATTATTACGAAAATGGTATGAGGTATGATAAAAATAATTAACTGTAACATAAATTGATATTGACATTATGAAGATTTGCAATATATAATAAAACTAGTACTTTGATAATAGCGTTTTTATTAGGTCGAATATTACTTAGAAAATTATTTGATACAAGAAATTTTTTTTTTAATTTTTTTTTTTGAATATTTTATTTTGTTTTATAAACTTCCCGAAATCTGAATTATCTAAGTTATTAAATTTTTCACCAATTTCAAGACATACACCTGTATATAAAATGCCCATAAAACTTTACTTTTAACAAACTTTTAATTTTTAACAAAAGCTACACTTCGCAAAATGACTTTTAACAAAATAATGTTTAAAAAAACAAAATATGCTTTATTGTATTGAAATATTTATTTAAAAGAAATAATTAGTTGAAAGGAACTTTAGAGTTGAGGTTCAAGAATCCCGGTTATCGGTTATACCTTTTTACCGGAATATATATAGAATATTTACAAAGTACAAGGTATGTTTGTCAAATATATTTTTACCTAGTATCTCATTATGCCAAATGAAAAGTTACAAAATATCCTTTTTACCATATTATAAGATATTAATAGACAAAATTATATTTAACAATTTAAAATTCAGCTAATTGTACATATTTAAACCATAAAATCATACATTTCATTTCTTCCCTGTATAAATATAAAAACTTAACTAATATTTTCGACCAAACAATTATTAAACGCAATTACTTACAAAAAAAAAAAAACAGAAACGAAAACTTTCAAACCACCCTTAATAAAAAAAAAAAAAGAAAAAAAACATCATTCCTTTGTTATTTTATTATATTTTCTAGTATTTTATTAAAAAATTATCATTCTCTGATCAAAATTTTATTTAAGCCATATGTAAAGTCAACCCTCTTCCTTATCAACAAAAACACAAAAAATCTTTTGATTAACTAAAAAAAAAAAAAACAAAAAAAAAAACTTTAATATATTTTCCGCGACATGCATTTTATTGACAAAAAAAATTTTTTTTTTATCTTAACAAGATCCACTTCTCAAAAAAAAAAAACAAAAAAGCTAAGGTTCGTATTTTTAGAATATTTTTTTTTTTTTTTTTGTTTTTCTGAGTAAGGCGAAAAAAAAAATCAGTTGAACTTGAAAACTAATAACGATCAGACGTATATATAAAATTAGTTTCATCACATTAGGAACATCATCAATTTACTTTGTAACAAATATTTCATTTTTTTTTTTTTTTGTTTTTTTTTGAGAATTATTAAACTTTTCTTTGCAAAAAAAAAAAGAAATAAAAAATATTCAATAATAATGGAATTATTAAAAACAAATAATTCTGAAAATGAATTTTTAAATGAATCTGATAATAAAAATGAAATAAAAATAATAAAAAATAATGAACAATTGAATAGTGATGATGAATTACAAAATAAAAAAAATACAATTCCATTTAAATTAAAAAAAAAATATCAATCTTCAGATAATAAAAATAAAGATATTAGAAAAAAAATAAAAAAAACAACAAAAGATATATTTTATATATTAAATTGGATCGGTTCATATAATTGTAAATATGCAATAAGTGATTTAATAGCTGGTGTTACATTAGGTTTAACAATAATACCAGAAAGTATTGCATGTGCTTTATTAGCTAATTTACCACCACAATATGGATTATATTCATCATTTTTGGGTAAATTATATATATATACAAATTATATTAAGTATATATATAATTTATTTTGTAACTTCATTAATTTAAATATTAATTTAATATTTAGGAAATTTCAACGTTTAAAAATGTATACGAAATTGAAAGGAAATTACATTTTACTTAAGTATATAAAATATTTTAAAACTTTTTTTAAATTTTAATTAATTTACGAGATACGAGTTAAGTTAAGAGATACAAAATTTACTTTAATTTAAAAAAAAAAATTTTAGGTAAAATGCCACATTTTAAAAAATTATTTCATGTGATCCTTTATTTTATAGTTGGAAATGTAATTTTTTTTTTTTTTTGGTGCATTTCCCTGCCACATAAATGTAACAAGGAAATTACACAGCGTTTCCTGATCAGGCGTGGCTGTACATTTGGTAAGAGGGAAATACTCTTGCGACGTGTGTGGTGTTTACAGCGTATTTTATACGCTCTTACCCACTAGGTCATCGAGGCCCTTAAGAAATGTAAATTAAAAAAAAGCTCTTGTTAGGCCAACTATCAACCAAGATTTTTAAATGATATGAGTTTTGAACTTTATTATTTTATACTTTATATACTTTTTTATTATTTCTTTGGAATAAAAAAATATACCTATATTATACAAACTGATCTTCATTAAATAAAATTTTAGATCTTTAGCATGTTAAAGATTTTTTAGTAAAATTTACTTTGAAGAAAGACCAACTTAAATTTAAAGTTTTAGTATATATAAATTAATTAATTGATTAATTAATAATTTAATTGGAATTAATGGAATTAAAATCAATGCCGTAATCAAGCTCAACGGCGTGTGTACGCTATTTAGCGTTTGTTCTGTGAACTGTTAAAAACAAGTTAAAAGCTATAAAAATAATTGATGTATAAGCAAACTCGACGCCGTTCCATACCGTTCGTTCGGTTAAAAAAATCATCAAAAAAAAAAAGTTGATCCAAGTTTAAGTTTTTAGGCGTTAAATGACATTTGTTCGTTTGTTCCTTTGAAAAAAAACTTTTTTTCAAATTTTTTTTTAAAAGAAAATTGAATTAAAATTTTGAAATTTTTAGTTACCGCCCAGAAAATATTTAAATTGATTGACAATAAAAAATGTTATGATTTTGATATGTTTGATATGTATAAATTTCAATTGACGGCGTCCAGTTTGCCTATACCTAAATTAATTTTCGACGTTTCAACGCTTAAAAAATTATTTTATTGTATCAGACATTCGCTTAATTCAAGCATCAGTTATGTTGTTTATTTATTGAACTATCATAATTAAGTAAAAAGTGATGATTTACAAGGGTTAAATAGTATGTTACTTAGAAAAGTCATCATTTACAAGAGTTAATATGTTAGTAAATTATATTAGAAAAACTAATTATTATATTAATACTTGTTAGTTTTACTATTTTTAGAAACTAATTATTAATGTTAATGATGTTAAAAATAATATACTAAATAGAATCTTTTTCAGAATATACTAACGAAAATAGAGTCTAGCATTGCAAACATGCAAATTAAATCGTAATGTGACATTAATCATGCAGACTAGATACTACTTGAATTAGTCTTTCTCAACATAGATGAAATAGACTATAATTTGTCGTATAGTCTGTAGAGTGGTGTGACACATTAAAAAACTCCGTTCGATCTCAAATTGTCGGATTTTTTTATACCTCACTTGGTCGCGGAAATATCAGAGGAATTGATATCACCGCGAGCAAGGTGTTACTGGAGAGAATTCAAATTTATTAAAGAAAGTCTAGCTTTATAAAAAGAAAGATATATCGGATCAGCCCAAGCAAGGTTGCATAAAATAGAGTACTACCGCAAAAAATTAACAATTTTATTTTTATTGTATTGATTATAAAAAAAATATATACTTAATTACTTACAATCACTTTTAATTCAAATCTATATTAAAATTTTTAATTTTCTTTTACAGTTCTGTTACATGAAACCTTACATTTTACCACATATTAAATATATTATACAGACGAACAGTTTCATATAAAAATTTTAAGTCTTTTTTAGGAGCCAGCATGAATATTTTTTTGGAGCCAGGCTAAGTATTTTAAATATTTAAATAGCAAAAACAAAAATTTATAGAATATTCTTTTGTATTTTCTATTTTGGTAATTTAAATATACTAAAATACTTAGTCTAGCTCCAAAAAAAAACTAAAAATTTTTATATGAAACTGATCATCTGTATGTTTATTTAGTCTGTGATTTTACATATCTGAAAAAGAAATCAGTTCTATATTTATCATTAATTGCGAGTTAGGGTTTGAATTTTTTTTTTAATTCCTCAAAATCTTAAACGAGAGAAAACTAATAATTAATTCTGTTCATTTTTTAAAGATTTTATATTTTTTTAAAATTTACAATTTTGTTTCTTTATTCATATCATAAATAAGATATTATATATATGTTGATATTTTATCATAAATAGCGTAAGAAATAAGAAAATAGAAAAGTTTAATTTAATTTTTAAAAAGGTTAATTTATATTTTAAAAAACTTAATTTAATTTTCGAAAAATTTAGTGTAAAATCAGTTAAAATGTTAAATTTCAAATTAATATTTTTCCCACAAAATTTGAAAAATTATTAAAAATAATCTCCAGAATAAGCTTTTAAAAATCTAAAAAAAATATTTTTTTTTCTGAATCTCTTGTAAATTTCATTTAATTCAATTTAATAAAATTTGAATAAAATTTATTTTTAAATATACTTTTATTTAAATTTTCAATGCTATAAAAGTATCTATAAAATATATTATTTTATTATATATAGAAAACGAGGAAGAGTGCAGTAGAGTAGACTATGTCAACTCTGGGATGCCCGTATGAACGTAATATATCCTGCTTCTATAAAACTTGATCATCTTTTAAAAACATTCAGATGTTTTAGTACCGACGTTAACTACAGAGATATATCTATGTAAATTGTGGAGTTGTATGACAGCTACTCGAATCTATTGCGCCTAGTTTCACTAAGTCCAAGAAATGCAAGAAGCCTGAACCGGCTGCTTTATAGGCCAATCAAATTTTACAAAAGTTTTTGGTATATAACTCGACATTTTTCACTAAATAGACACTGAGTTATTTTCATGCTGCCATACAACTTCTATTTTTAAAAAGAGAAGTTGTATGGCAGCTATCCGAACCTGTCATACCATCACAATCAAATTTTACAGAAGTTGTTGCCATAAAACTTGATTATCATTTGCAAAATTTCAGATACCTAGCTTGAATAGACACTGAGTTATTTCCATTTAAAGAAAGAAGTTGTATGGCAGCTACTCGAACCCGGCGGCCGAAAATGCTGGATTTAAATAGCAAAACTAACAATTTTGCAAAAGTGACGTAAAAAAAATTTCAGCCTCCTACCTCCTTTATTTTTTGAGTTATCGTGCGGACGGAGGGATGTACATGGTTTAATTGACTCAGAATTCGATTCTGAGCCGATCCATACCTTTAGCACTATATCTAGCTCGACTCCTTTAAGGTGTCACAAATGTAATGGTAAATTTATTATACCCATGAACATAGTTTATACGGGTATAATGACAAATGAATGACAACAAAAAAAAAAGTGGACTTTAAAACTTTCGAGTTTATTAATCTATATATGTACATATATAAGTACTTAAGTAATATAAAAAAGTCGTGCCTAAAAATATCTAAATTCAGACACTTTATTCAATTATTATTTTAAACTAAAAATTTTTTTTTTATTACATTTTAAATTTATATTTAAATTATACTTATATAAATTGTATTTAAATCTTTTTTTTTTATTTACATACTTATTAATAATTTTTTTTTATTTCAAATTTAGGACAATTTATTTACCTAATATTTGGTAGTGTAAATAAATGTATATTGGGGCCAACAAGTCTTGTTGCATTAGTCACAGTACAATTTACTGTTGGAAAACCAATTGAATTTTCAATAATAATAACATTTTTAGCTGGTGTTGTTGAACTTTTAGTTGGAATATTTCAATTAGGTAAATTTTTTTGTCAAAATTAAAATAAAAAAAAAAAAATTAATTTTTATTTAATTATTTAAAAAAAAAAAAAAAAAAACAGGATTTATATTTGATTTTATATCAATGCCAGTTATAAAAGCATTTACATCTGCAACAGCTGTTCTAGTTACTGAATCACAAATTAAATCAATATTAGGTTTAGAATATTTAGTACCAGGTTTTATTAATTCAATAATTGAATGGATAACAAGAATTGCTGATTCACGTTTACCCGATATGGTAATGGGTTGTGGTTCAATCATTTTTTTGGTATTAATAAAGGTAAATATATACAAGTAAATAATATAATACTTTTATACTTCTATAAAATTATATTAATTAATGTTTTTCTAAAAATTTTTTTTCTCTTAAAAATAATTTAAAAATTTTTTTTAGATACTAAGTATTTCTTTATTTTTATTTCTGGTCGTAAGTAATTTTAAATTTTATATCAATTACTTACAAATAGGATTTAGTTTAAGACTTTTGTTTCATTATTGTATAATATGATGCGCTAAAATTTCCATTTCTCTTTTAATGAATCAATACAGCGATAAAAAGCTTGTATTTAAAAATGGAGGTTAAAGGGTTCTAGCGGAGGATTTAGTGGTATCACTGACATTATTATCGATTTTCTCAGTAGAATAGATTTGTAAAACGGTTAATAGTTAATACTTTACCTCTGATCGAACTTATTTCAAAATTTGTTTCTTACTTTTACTTACTTTATTATTATTAACATAATTCTAACATTAGACTAAGCTCACACACACACTATAATAACAGACTAAGCTCACACAATAACTTACACTAACAGAATAGATGTACTATACCTTATGGTGGAGGGTAGATAATATGTAAAATACTCCTTAATATTATTAGTTAGTTGTTAAAAATATTTTTAGTTATAAAATAAAATTGTGTTAGGGGCTTGAAAAACCATAATCATAAGTTCATAAAACCGCATTAAATAAACTTTATTCGATTCAATTTTTCTCTTCTAAATTTGTTACATATGTGTTCTTTTAAGCTAATTTCCCTTTCCTGTTATTATCAATGCCATTGATTTTTATTTCATTTGTATTACTACTTTAATATGGTTATGCGATTTTCCTAGTCATTCGGAAGGCTGAGTTAGATATGTTTTTTCTATAACAATTTAAATATAAACCATATGTAAGTATTTTAAAAAGTACTTTACTATCAGTAAATCTCCTTTTTATGGCAATGATGAAATTCAGTAAAGTTCAATTTCCTTCTCTGATCCTTTAAAGATACAGGATTTTTTTTTTTTATTTAACTTCTCCAATGTTTTTGTTGATTATTTTCTTGCTACATTTGAAAAAGTTGAACCATTATTCTATTGTTATAAAATATTTGTGGTTCTGTTGAGTGTCGATCAGTTTGGTTAAATTTATTTTTAATATTTAAGTATTAAGTATATGTATCTATATGTATTATGCATATTTATACTGCTTTATTATTAGTATTTATTAATAATACAATATACTTACCTCTATCTAGTTCGGAAGAGATATTAATTCGGTTTGAGAACTTTTTAGTAGTTTTGTTTTTTTGTTGTCTAAGCTAAATCAATTTTGTTATAATATGCGCAAAAACATAGCGTTTTGAATATGTACTTTAAAAGTTTGCTACAAAAACTTCAAAATTTCTTTTTATTTAAATCTTCATTCTTTATAATTTCTAAAAAACAATCATTTAAAATGAACCCTTAATCGACTGCT
The DNA here is from genome assembly GCA_947095535.1 of Poecilobothrus nobilitatus. Taxonomy (NCBI): domain Eukaryota; kingdom Metazoa; phylum Arthropoda; class Insecta; order Diptera; family Dolichopodidae; genus Poecilobothrus; species Poecilobothrus nobilitatus. Next base: position 81,366,231 of record OX352773.1, on the reverse strand, counting down.
ATAACTTCTTTAAGGCACATCCATCAAGCTATATAGTCATAAAATTAGACTATATAGGGGTATAAGTTGTTTTTCATTTAAAATAATAAAGTTTTGGAGATTTTTTAATTTTCGCGAACAACATCGAATAAGACGGCAAGTTTTAAATAATTTAGTTATAATTAATTTTATATATATACTTATATATTTTTAAATTTAGATATTATATTCTATTTTCAGCAATTAATAAAAATTCCATTTAAAAAAGAACAAAAAATCTTAAAATCATTTTGCAAATATATCTGTTTATCTAGAAATGTAATAATAGTTTGTATAACAGCTACTATTACTTATATTCTAATTGATACAAATGCAGAAAATGAAAATCTTTTTCATTTAAGTAAAGATGTTGTATCTGGATTTCCAAATGTTACTTTACCACCATTTTCATTTGAAAGTAATAATAGAACATACAGGTAAGTTAAAAACAAATACATATGTAAGTACATATATTCAAGATTTTCTTTTTTTTTTTTTATTTTATTTAAAATCAATAAATTCGAATTTAATTATCTAAACCCTGAATATTCGATAATTGATTAGTTAAATTTGCTTAAAAGATATTATTTTATAAACTTTGAAAATGGCAATACGTATAGTGTAAATAGATATATTTAAATATCAATGTCAAGTGATTAAGATTAAAGTTAATGAGATAAAGAAAAAGGAGAAGATAAAAGATATTAAAAGGGTAATCACCTGGAATGAAAAAAATCTTTGATTAATTTATTTGACTCCTGTAAAAATAGACAACACAGTCTATCTAGAGAATAAAAACAGAATTAGGGATTATTTTGTAATAAAACCAAACAAATTGCGCTTTATACAAGAAATTTTTTTCTTTGGCATACTTATAACTGCTTAAATTGTTCAATTGTTAGACTGATCAACCAACTTGCCACAAGTACATGTTCGAACAAGAGGACTAATGATTAATAAATAATGGAACTGGCATGTTACAAATATTAAGTATATTAATATGTATATACTCTTATTACGTATTAAAATTCATCTAAATAAATTCGCCTTCAGTTATTATATAAGACAGTAATAGGCCATATGCAAAATTTCTTCAATTTCTGTTCGTTCTTATCATATACAATCGATACAATTTCTATTCGTTCAAAATCAGATGAAAATCTAAGTATATCATTAAAATCTTTTAATGGTACATATTTGAAACTGGTTACGCGCACAAGTGGTCGACATTATAAACACTATACCATTCAGGGGTCAAGGACATATGTCAATAAGGAAAAATATAGCCTAATTGGAAAAATTCTGTAAAAAGTGGAACTATTTTGCTACATATTTTACAATATAAGACTCATCTCTGTTACATACTCTCGTCCCACATACATACATATACGTAATACATACTAAATTTATTTAAAATAAAATTAATTAATTAATTAATCATTTATATAAAAATATAAAAAAAAAAAAATTAGATATTTTGTAAGCTGACAAAAATTTTAATATTTCATTTTATTTAATGATAATTATAATATGTTCTAAGAATTTCCAGACAACATTTTTTTTTTTTTATAAAATTGACAGTTCTGTTATTTTATAATTAACACTTAATAAAGATATTATGAAAAGAAAAATATTATTTTAAGTTATTAACACTTAAACATATTTATAATAAATATTTTATTTAATAATTATATATTTATACACATATATATTAACAATTAAATATCAACTTAATATATAGAGCAGATTATAAATTGATAAATTTAATAAATTAATATTAATGTGTGATATGTCACTTTGTAACATTTTTTGCAAAACAATTTTCGACTGTGAAAGATGCCGTAAAAAGAGGGTAGTGGTTATAATCGAAAAAAATGAAAGCTTCTTATCTTGAAATATTTTTTGCCGTTATCAATTCTTTGTATGCGAAGGGGAAGTAATGAATTTCAAACAATATTTTTATTGTTAAATTCAGGAGTTAAAATGGCGAATGGAGTTGGAGAAATTTAATAATATGAAGAATGCGGAAGAAAATTTTTGACGAGAAATATGTTAATATTCTTTTTAAACCTTGTGTTGGCATGGTGCTATAAAAGCTGCTATATGTAACTCCATCTTAACAGTCCTACAATGTAAAGGTGTACGTATTTCTATTCCAGTTTTCCACTCCTTCTTTTTTGTCGGAAAACTTTTTATGGAGACATTAACAGTTTTATTTCTTACAGTAACAGTTGATTACCCTTCTATAAGGTATCTAATATAATAAAAATAAGATGAGTAGCCGAATTGTACGGCAATGCCTGAGTAGATTGGAGGATGGGTTGAATTAACATCGGAATATTGAATAACATAAATTGATTTGTTTTTCATTTTATTGAGCTAACTTAGCATTCTTTCAAAAGATTTTAACCCAAAAATATCCATTATAAACCATTTTCGGTCAACTTTTAACACACGTGTACGTTTTGAAAATATAAAAAAGATATACTTAATGTAAATTTTCGGTTTAATTCGATACCCAGAATATTGTAGTCAGTTACAGAGTGCCGTAAAGTTTCTCCCTTAGATATATATGTACTATTTTTTTCATATCTCTTCTTAATTTTTTTTAAGTTAATTAATTATTAAGTTTTTTATTTAATTATTTAATTATGAATTAATAATTTAATAATTATTAAATTATTTTAATAAATCGAATTAAAACAAAAAAATAAATTCCAAAAGAAAAATATTATTTAAAATAATTATTTATATAGTTATGTGATAATTTTAAAGAAAATAAATTGGCACATATATTAATCAATTTGACATTCTTAAAATTTAAGTTTCAAGTAAATAATTTAAATAATAATAAATATTAAATATAATTATAAAAATAGAATGAAATAATACTAAAAATAATTTAGTGTTAATTAATTTTAAATTTAATTTTAAAAATAAGTTCTTTCACCTTTAATATTATAAAATTTATTTTGAAAATATTTAATTGTATTTTTTTTTATTTTATATAAAAAAAACTAATATTAAAAACTAATTAAATTAGAAAAGAATAATAGTAAATAAAAATTTATTTTAATTTCTTAAATAATTTTTTTCTAAAAATATTATTACTTAAATAGATACTATTTTTTTTTTTTTTTTTTCAGTTTTATAGATATTTGCAAAGAATTAAATTTTGCAATAGTAGCAGTACCATTAGTATCCTTGTTAACAAATATTTCAGTGGCACGTGGATTAAGTATGTTTTATATACTAGTTATATAATAACTATTTATTTTTGTTTTTTTTTTTTTTTTTCGATTAAGATTTTATTAAGAAAAAATTTTAAATTATATTATAGCACCCAAGGGAAACGTAAATACAAATCGTGAATTAATTGCATTAGGTTTATGCAATATGTTTGGATCAAGTATACAATCAATGCCAACTTGTGGTGCATTTTCAAGAGCATCAATTGGACAATCAAGTGGTTTAAAGACATCTATAGCTGGAATGTATTCAGGTTTTAATAGAAATTCAAAAAAAAAAAAAAAAAAGTTTCTAAATAAATTAAATATAATTTTTTTTTTTTCTTATGTATATAGGAATAATTGTTATATTGGCAATTGGTTTTTTAACACCATATTTTCATTATATACCAGAAAGTACATTAGCTGCAATTTTAATATGTTCAATTTTAACATTACTTGATTTAAAATTACCAATAAAATTATGGTATCAAAGTCGAAGTGATTTTGTTACATGGATTTTTAGTTTTATAACATGTATAATACTTGGTGTTGAATTAGGTTTAATATGTGGTGTTATAATAACAATTTCACAACTTATTTATTATTGGGCAAGACCAAAAATTGATATTAAAATAGAACAGGTAAGAATAATTTAAAAACCAAATTTTGAATGAAAAATTTTTAATATATACTTATAAATATGCCAATTTCAACATATATATAATAAAATTCAAATTGCTTAACTAAAAAAAGTATTATATAAATGATAATTTAAAATTAAATATTATATAATACCAGATAATAATATTAAATAGTTACTTAGTTACTTTTAAAATTTAATATTAATATTAACATTAAGATAATAAATAATTAATTATAATTACAATATAATTTTAAAAATTTTTCTATTTTATACAAACTTTATTATTTTATGGATATCATATAATATGTACATAAGTAATAATTTATTTTTCAATTGTTTTTGTTTTTTCTTTTTTTTTTCAGACTGAAGATAATTTGAATTATATTTATATTACAATTTTAAATGGTTTATATTTTCCAAGTATTGATTTTGTTCGTGGCAAAATTTCAAAATCATTTAAATTAAATAATTCAAATGAAATTTTACCAATTGTTATTAATTGTAATCGTTTAACTGGTTTTGATTATACAGCTGGTATTGGTATAATAAAATTAATAAATGCAAATAAAAATCGTTTATTTATTATGTATCAATTACCGTTATTATATGAAAATTTAATAAAAAGTATTAATGATGATATTTGTATTGAAAATTTAATATTTTGTCAAAATGATCAAGTATTAAAAAATTCTTTAACTGTTAAAATACCCATATGTTACGCTTAAATTTAAAAATTTATTATGTTTATTATATAAAAGAAATAAAAAAAATTTCAAAGTTACTTAAGTTAATAAAATATTTATGTAAATAAATTAATATATTTTAAAATATTACATTTTTTGTTTTTTATTTTCTATTATTTTGTTGTTTTTTTTTTTTAAATTTTAAACTGCATGGTTTTATAATTTATCTTCGGTACAGTTTACTCTGTTTTACTATTCCGACATTCAATTGATTTTACTTTAATTTTTACTAAAATACACGAATTATATATAAGATCTTTTATTTGGATTTCGAAAAAAAAAAAAAACAATTAAAGTAAATTTACTTTTCGAATTTATTTATTTGACTGCTATAAGTAATAATAATTCATTGTATGAACAATGTTAGAGGTATTATTTATATTAATTAAATGGTTGAAACAGCACTTACAGGTTAAATTAAAAGTACTGATTCTACCTTACAAAAACATTTGAAACTAATTATATTTTAATTCACATTTTGAAATTTGATATTTATTAATTTAACAAATTAATTTAAAAACAAATAATTACGTTAACAATATTAATTTAATTAAAAAAATATAAAGATAAGTTGAATGTGTAATTTAATATTAAGCAAATAGAAAATAAAGGTATGTATTTATATATTATTATGAAATTATATTTAAGATGTTATGGTGTATTCGTAACTCGCGGTTCACGTAACTATTCTCAAAAAAAAAAACACTCATATGTATAATATATGTATGTATAATAGGTACATAGTACATATTATATATATTTATTTATATTCCACATATTTAAAATTTCCAATATATTTACCATTAATTATTTTCTAATGAAATTTTTCAATCTTTATTTTTTTTTTTTATTTTAATATAAAATTTAAAATAAAACTTTTTTAACAATAGAATATACTTAATTAAATAAATAATTTCGTGTTTTTTTTTTTTTGTTACTTTATTAAGATAAATGTTAACAGTTAATAATATTTTCAAAAAAGACAATTTTATTTTGAAAAAATAAAAATAAACTAAAGCAAAAAAAAAGTTAGTGGCAAAAAATATTTTTCAACATTTACTAATAATACTTATCTAATACCACTGACATCTATTGATAAAAAACTTGTAAAGCCAATTAAAATTACGATTTTACTAGTTTTACCTTATTTTACCAGATTTTACCATAGAATAGATTTTACTACTTTATTACGGACATCTGGTGGTGAAATTATAAAAATTATTAAGATTATGAATAATAAATATTATAGAAAGCTTTTTTCTATATTAAAAATTCTGTTATAATTAACCAGAATTAACCAAATTAACTGTCTGTAACTGTTACTGACTTATTTTCTTATTTACCCCATAGAATTCTGATTTTTTATACCAATCCATTGTCCAATCACATAGAATAGTATTTATCTGGTATAATTATCATATACATTATGTATGTAAATCCGTTTACAAATAAATAAGCAATAGAAACATATTGTGTTTTATTTAGCAAAATTAGGAAAGTTTCACTTACCTTTTGAGAAAAAATTCTTCCTTTTTTTAACCAATTTTTATTCATATATTCAACACACTTTTTTTAATTTCTAATAAGAATTAAATTGAATATATTTATTTAATTCAATTTACTTATTTATTCAACTTATTTTATTTTTACTTTTTATAAATGTTTTCTCACCTTTATTCACTTTTTTTTCACCACTTTTTATAATTTTTATTTTACTTATTTTTATATACTTTTTCTACTTTATTTTTTTTCTCCCTTTTTGTTTTGCCTCATATATATTTTTTTTTAATTTTCATTTTTTATTTATATTATTTTTATTTTTTAAGAATTATAAGAATTTTCAATTACAATTTTTTTTAAGAATTTCCATTAATCATTCTATTTTTTTAGGTTTTGTCCAAACCGATTTTTATTTTTATTAAAATGAACGCTCATATTAAAACCGTTATAATCTATTCTTAATTTACTTATTTATTCAACTTATTTTATTTTTACTTTTTATAAATGTTTTCTCACCTTTATTCACTTTTTTTTCACCACTTTTTATAATTTTTATTTTACTTATTTTTATATACTTTTTCTACTTTATTTTTTTTCTCCCTTTTTGTTTTGCCTCATATATTTTTTTTTTTAATTTTAATTTTCATTTTTTATTTATATTATTTTTATTTTTTAAGAATTATAAGAATTTTCAATTACAATTTTTTTTAAGAATTTCCATTAATCATTCTATGTTTTTAGGTTTTGTCCAAACCAATTTTTATTTTTATTAAAATGAACGCTCATATTAAAACCGTTATAATTTTCTATTCTTAATTTGTCTGATTGTTACAAATTTGAATTTTACCCTTCTTAAGTTTTTTATTATACTTAAAAGTTGGTTATTCATAATGATTTGTATCATCGTAATATTTAATAAATATATATATTTACTTTTTATAAATTTTAACCGATAAAAAGCGAAATTTAATTTGTGAAAACAGCCATTTAACTTTTTAAAAAATCAATTATAAATCTTCACTAATTAAAATGCAAATTAAAAAACAATTTCTTGCGTTCATATACTAAGTACCTACAAACATAATTTTAAACGCGTACTGAATAACAGCACTTTATTTAAAATTAAATTCTATAACAAATACTGCCAGTGTTTCAAAATCAACAAAATTTCATATTCAAAAATCATAACCTGTTTAAAAAAATTAAACATAAAACCAACTCTACCATTATAAGAAAACTAAGTACATAATATAAAACTTACAATCAATATTATTAATTTAAAGACAATATTCGTTCACATTCAATATATTTTTTGTAAATTAAACTTTTAAAATATGTATTGTAACAAATAATTTAATAAATTATAACTAAAATTTATAAAAAAATTATATTTAAATATTATTATACAAAGAAAGCCAAAACTGCCCGAGTGAAGTGAAGTTGTAAAAAATACTACCATTATTGAATTCAATTTATATGTCATATAAATTCAAACAAATGTCAAACTTAAATAAATGTCATCAAATTTATAACTCTACTACAGTTTCGGTCTAAATTCATTAGTTCATGTTTTTCAATATAAAAATTAATCATTTCATTATTTTGTCGCACCCCTGACATTCAAAAGAAAAAAAACAAAAAGTAAATATTAGCTTTTTCATTCAAAATTTTGGAAGCTTTTTTTCTACTTAAAGTTTGTTTATAAAATATCAGCTGTTTCATATTTTTATATTCATATTTCAGAACAAAGCGCTTTTCTTTTAGTATTAATTAATATTTTAATTGATTTTATTAATTTAAATAAATACATACATTAAAATAGTATATTTAATTTGTACATACATTTTTTTTTTTACGTAATTTTTTCATTAGAAAATGTAAGTTAGATAATTTTTAATTTATTTAAATTATATCTATATTTAATTTTTAATGAGAATTTTACTTCAATGATATTTAAAAGTTAATATTTAAATTATAGTATAAACATAAAACAGGTATTCTATAAACCTAATCATATACTTTCTCTTATATAATTATGTTATGTGTTTTATATTTATTTAAGATATTGGAAAAAGATAGGTCACGAAAAATTTTGTTAATTAAAATTGATAAAAAAAGGAAATTTTATATTTATTTATATTAATTGTCATCTACACACATACATAGGTATATACATATTATTTTAATATCAGTTGAAATTGAAGAATAAATTGACTTGTAAGTTAAGAATTGTTAATATTTAATTAATTTTGTATTAAGAGAAATGTAACTTGTAACTTTAGTTTTAAGATTGTTCTAGGTCAAATAACAAGTGTAATAGATAATAATATATTAAATCAACTATACCGGTATACATTAGTTTTCTGAATTTTCTTTTAAATTAACTAACCCGATGAGTGATGACGCATAGAAAGCTTTAAATTGTGATTTCGGAATTCCCACCAAAAAAAAAAAAACATAAAAAATATTAAATTGAAAAAAAAACCTGTTATTTGCACTATTTCTATAACATAATTTGCTTTACTCATACCACTCATACTCATTTTTCAAACAGTTTAAAAAAAATAAAATAAAATAACTAGATTAGCCATCATAAGATTTATAAGAATATTTGTTTCTTGTGCATTAATTTTCGTTTTAGTTTAATAAAACAGGTGTGTGCTAGAATAAAGATTCAAGTAAAGTATCGCATTTTTTACTTGTTATTACATTACAAATTAATCTTTTTGTTATTTCTTTTCTTTTAGTTTATAAAATTTATTAAATAAATTTTATGTTTTGAGTTTACATATTCAATTTTTTATTTACAGGTTATTATTCAGAAATTTAGTTAATATTATACCAAAAAATACTAAAAAAAACTTAAAGTAAGAAGTTTCATTTATTCTAAAATTTTTATTTAGTTTTTAATACGATTATCTACATTTAATTTTTATTTATATTATAAAAATTAAAAAAAATTTATATCAGATCTAATAAATTTTATAATAGAATAATGGGATCGATAAATTGTAAGGAATTAATTAAGACCAAGGACCATCAATGTACACAAGAAAGGGGTAAGTGTGTATTAATATTAAAACTATAAAACCATGTATATTAATTATTAATGTAAGTAATTTGTTTTTGTATAAAAAAATATGCCAATTCATTAAGATATTTTGGTAGATTAAGCCAATTCGCTATACATATATGTATATAAATGCTTGTTTTATTGCTACAGTAATATTATAATATATCTGTAATTGTTTAAAAGGAAAATACCATTGCAATTAAAGCAAAAAATAAAACAATGGATTTTTTTTTTTATTTTCTTCAATTAATATTTAATTGAAGTTTTTTATTTACATTCAAATGTTCTTCAATAAATTATTATGTTTCTGTATATAGTGTTTTATTGCATGATATTTTTATAAAAATAGTATTTTATTTCCCCTATTTAATTACCATTTAGTTAATCAGGTTGTCCAAGCGTGAGGTTTCCCATTCCACTATATTTATTTTTTCATACCATTAACTATTTTTTTTTTTCTTTTATTTTTGTTAATGTAACGTATATTAACTATCCATATATTATTGACGAAACAACTCCAAAAGTCCAAATATTTTTCCAAGAATTGTGCTAGGACAAGGTCATTTAAGAGTTTTTCAAAGTAATAATAAATAATTAATTGAAAATGTATCTGTACTAAAATAAATAATAATGAATAATTTTGTTGTTAGTATTTTAATTTTTAATTAAAAAAAAAAAAACAAAAAAAAAAAGTTATCGAATGACATGCAATTTGGCACGTTAAAAATTTTGAATTGAATTTGTTTAAAATAAATAATCGCATTATAAGTTATGAATGCAGAATGACTAATGTTTCACATTACCACATACAAAAATGAAATAATTTTAATCTTTTTTATAAATTTAATTATAAATAAGATTTAAATTTTTGTTTACTAAATAAAAATAATCAATTGTTTATATACGTCATTCATATTCAATTAACATATGTTTAAGACAGTTTCGATTTTTGTCATGTTTTTGTGATTTTGTAAATTTTTCATATGTAGTTGTAAATTTTAGAAAATTATGTCATGAATTGCCTTTAAAAAAGCTTTTTATTTAATAGATTTAATAGATAGAAAGCTTTTTAAGTTTTTTAAATCTTTTTCATACTAATTATTTATACTACATAGAAATCGAAATAGATTTTAGCTAGTTACTAAAAATTTTGTATTTAAACTTAAAAATAAAGAAAAATAAACAATAAATAATAATAAATACACCATATTTAGAAAACAACTAAACAAGTTATCCAGTATTAACTTTTCTACTTACAATTTTTTTTTCCAAAACAAAATCAAAAAAAAAAGAAAAATCCGGTTAGAAAATTACATATTGATATATAAACAAAATTTTAAATAGGAAACTGGTATGTATGTACAATAGCTACATATTTTTTTTATTCATTCATTCAAAAAAAAAAAAATATTTTTAAATTAATAAAGTACATAATTTTTAAGATTTCATTCTTTTATATTAATTCTTTTAGTACGGTGGTTAATTATTGTAATTTGTTTTAACTTGCAATTTACAAAAGAAAAAGAAAATATTGGATCATGGCTGGTAATTAAAAATTATTTTTTTTTTTTAAGTTAATTATAAGTATATTTTTTAATAAAAAATAAATAAAGTGAAATAAATATTACTAACTTAGAATAATAATACCATAATATTTAATATAATTTATGACTAATGCAACAGGTTAACTATTTTTAACTTTTTTTTTTTAGATTTTAATTTATATGCGTAACTTACTTTTTAAAATATAATTTCTATTATAAGTAGTTGAAACGGGTATTTTAAAAATAAAAACTATATTTTGTTATTTTTTATTTTATTTAACTCTGAAATTCTTAATAATGTTCTTGAAATTACTTGTAAAAACTGTGCAAATTATATGGTACATTGGTACATATTTTAATTAAACTTACAATCTAATTTAATATTATCGTTATTTATTAGTTCAAATATTTTTTCAAAAATCATACTTTTTTTTTTTTTAAATAAATTATAAATCAATTTTTTTAAATGAAAAATTTAACTAAAATCAACTGGACCCAATACATATTTAATAAAAATCAAATCAATAAATTAAAATTAGATTTAAAATATTTACTACAATTAAAATTCTGTATAGTTACAAATTAAAAATTTAGAAAATATAGGTATATATGTATGTATGCATATATTATTTATGTATGTAGTTACTTTTAATTTTACATATAAAAGAAATACCAGAATTTCTAAAATCTTTACAAACATAATAGTTTTAAGATGAATAGTTGATTCAATGAAACAATTTTTAAAATAATTCAACTTATTCATTCAGAATTATTGAGAGAAAGCAGAAGACAATAAAAAAAATTGGACGAAGAACTACCTAGGAGAATAACAAAAAAGTGCCAATATAATTTTATTTAGAACAGTTCTCAATCCAAAACGCAATATTATTGTTGTTAATAATGACAAATCTTCGTAATGGAAAGAATCTACATATAAGAAAAAGACTGAAATAATATTGGCCAGCAGATTTAAATATTTATATAATAATTTTATATTGCCAATATTACTCTTATTGACGATATTGCCAATATTATATCTTTGGTATACCTGGTATTACGTAATCCATTAAACCAGATTTTATTGACTAATGCTATACTATACATACAGGATATATTTGTTTTTCTCCTTTTGTGATCTATTCTATTTTATATTTTTAATTTTGTTACAAATTTCTTATATGAGTTATTAAATTCTCATATAAGTTATTTATCAAAAACAACTTTTTTTTTTATCTTTATATCAATACACGAACATTTAGATTATTTTAAATCTTGCTAATTTTTTTTAAATTTAAATTTTTAGGTATGGGATTTTTTTTTTTAAATTTACATATTTTAGCTATATTTTTTTTTATCATATTATTTGTCTGGCTCGGACAATAATAATAAATAAGAACTTTGTTTGATGAATCATTTAATTGAACATTCGATTTAATTTTTTTGTTTTTATTTGTTTTGAAAAATTAAACCAATTAAATAAACTTAACCATGAAAATAAAAAAATTCTTTAGCAACGTCTATTGTCTGTTATTTGAATTTTAAGCAAGGCATCATTAAAAATATTTCCATATATGGATTAATTTTATCTAATCTCAAAATTGTCACACGATAATTTCAATAAAAAATTTTCAAATGATAACAGATAACACTTGTTTGGATAATCTTATTTTACATCTTATATATATGGTTTTTTTTCTCATTAATATTGCTATATAATAAATTATGTTAAACAAATATCAAAGTAAAGATAAGATATAAAAATTTCAATTTAAGTATATTGTAATACTATAATAGTATAATTTAATTTTTATAATTTATTTTATACTATAAATTTTAAAACTTAATTTATATAATTTTAAAAATATAGGAAAATTTTTTTAATATTCATCCAGGGACATTACAGTAGGATTTTGTATAAGTAATGTTTCTAACATGTTATTTTTATGTTGATCTTCAATAATTAGATTACTCCAATTTGATTTTGTAAAAATATTTGGTTTTTCTGATCTTGGTAATTTTTGTTCTTTTAATTCGGGTTTGAGAACTAAAAACGCTTGTATTAAATCCGGTGAATTAAATTTTGGTTTATCATTATGTACAGTTGCTTTTGTAAATATTAAAGGAAGTTTAATATTTAAATTATTATTATTATTATTATTATCTTTGTAACCTGAACAAGCATTATTTTGGTTACTTTGTAGTTTATTTAATTCAATTTCTATTTGTGATTGAATTGGAATTTCTGTTAAGAATTGGATTGATTCTGGAATTGCTTGTATTGAAATTTCTGCAGGTGATAGTGTTTTATCATTATTTGGTTCATTATAATTTTGTAAATTATTTTTATTATAATTGCCAAATATTCTACGTGATCTGTAATATCTTCTGCCTGATTTATAAAATCTTTCTCTATTTCTTGGTGTATCAGCAAACTTGGTAAATTGTTGTGGTAATGTTAATTCAATGAAAGATAAAAATAAACAAATTTTCTGCAAAAATAATTATTTAATTATTTATGATTGACTACTACTATTTAAATCTTACCACAAGAAACATTTTTATAAAACTAAAAACAAAATATTTTAAGTCTGATGTTTTCTCTTATTAGGAGTTCGTTAAAGAATGATGAACTTTAAAAACAAAAACACAAAGTTTAAAACTTGTTCTTAATATTATATTTATTATTGTTTAAAGGTCGTTAACTTTTAAAGTCTCTAATTGTTTAGACTTTTGACTTTTGTCTTTCTTTTTCTATTCTTATCAAAATTCTTAAGTGATTTTTAATATTTGTTTTATATTTTTTATTATAATTCCTAAGGATGTTAAATGAATTCACGCATATACATAGGTAGACTTTTTTATTTTGCTCAAAAATTTTTTTAGCTATTAAATAAATCCTTGAGATAATCTTTATTAACTTTTTTCTTGTTTTTTCTTTTTTTTTTTGGCTTGCAGAAGTTTATACATCAAATAATGGAGATTATATTGAAGGTGTTGTTTGCAAGGAAACTGATATCAATGAAAATGAAATGAAACAATTTGATTTGGGTGAAAATGGAAAAATTTTATTAGTTAAACAGGATGGTGATTTATTTGCAACTGGCACAAAATGTCCTCATTATGGTGCACCACTTAATACTGGTGCATTAGGAGGAAAACGTGTTCGTTGTCCTTGGCATGGTGCTTGTTTTAATTTAAAAACCGGTGACATTGAAGATTTTCCAGGCCTTGATTCAATACCTTGTTATCAAGTTAAAGTTCAAAATGGTGAAGTAACAGTTCGTGCAAAACGAAAAGATTTAGAAAATAATAAAAGAATTAAAGATATGGTAAAAAAAAGTCCAAGTAATGATACAACATATGTTATTGTTGGTGGTGGGCCATCAGGAGGAGTTGCAGCTGAAACATTACGACAAGAAGGTTTTAATGGTCGTATTGTTATGATATGTAAAGAAAATTGTTTACCATATGATCGTATTAAATTGTCAAAAAATTTCGCAATTGATTTATCAACTCTTGAATTTAGAAAAAAGGAATTTTATGATGAATATTCTATTGAAACACTTTTAGGTGTTGAGGTAACAAAATTGGATACAAATGAAAAAATTGTAACATGTTCAAATGGTTATAGTATTAAATATGATAAAATTCTTTTGGCAACTGGTGCTAGAGCTGTTAAAGCACCGATAACTGGTTCTGATTTGCAAAATATATATACAATTAGAGATCACAAGGATGTTGCAGAAATTCATAAACTTGTAAATGGAAATATTAATGTTGTATGTCTTGGATCAAGTTTTATAGCTTTAGAAGCTGCATCTTATTTTGCTGGTAAAGTTAACACGGTAAGTGTATTAACTTTAAATTTTTTTAATTTTTTAATCACTAGAAAAATCATATATTCATAGCTTAAGTATCTCCCTTCTTTACATATTTAAATTCCTAAAACAAAAAAAAAACTTGGAAATTTAAATGGAAAATTTCAGTTTATTATTTCAATCATAAAAATGAATATGATGTTTCATACAATTAATAACGATACAAAAACAAAAAAAAATGCTTTTTAAATGTTCAAATTCTAAAAAAACAGGTGTGATGCATATTTATTTTTTAAATCACAGATTAAATTTGAAAACTGATTTTATTGTAATTGTGCAACCTCATAAATATAAGCACCCAATAATTTAGTTCCCTGAATATAATTGAGTACATCTAATTTTTCATTTTGTGAATGAGCACCATCATCAGCAGCTCCAACTGGTATTAGAACAACATTTTTTCCAGTTGCTTCTTGTAATGTTAGAGTTACTGGAATAGAACCACCTTCACGTGTCATATCTGGTTCAACATTAAACACATGTTTAACTGCTTTTTTAGAAGCTTCATAATGTGGATGTTCTGGATTTTCAGTCCATGGTTTACCACCATGTGCCATTGAAGCTTTCATTTTATTTGGTGACCCTCTTTCTGCCCATTTCTTTCCTAAATAATCAACAACCAATTTTTCAATACTTTCTGGTTCTTGATTTGGTACGATACGAATGGAGAATTTTCCAATTACTTTACGTGGTATAACAGTTTTTTGACCTGGTTCATAAAATGCACCTTCAATTCCATGAAGAGATAAACTTGGATATCTCCAACGATGCATTAAAATTTGGCGTTTATCTTCATTATGTAATAATTTTGGTGCACCCAAATCTTTTTTATATTCTTTTACTTCAAAATCAATTGAATCATACATTTCATGTTCACCTGGTAATAAAGGTGCAACATCTTTTTGTATATCTGTTATTAAAATTTTTCCATCCTTATCCACTAAAGTATTAAGTAAATATACTAAATCAATCATAGCTTCATGTACTGTACCACCAAATACACCAGAATGCAAATCTTTTGCAGCACATTCTACTTCAACGTAAAAATAACATATTCCTCTTAAACCATATGTTATACATGGTTTATTTTTACCAAGCCAATAATTATCAGAAATGCAAACATAATCAACAGATTTAAGAAAATCATCTTTTCTAGCAAAAAGTAAATCATCCAAACCTTCGCTACCAGATTCTTCCATTCCTGCACAAAAAAAGACAATAAATAAGTATAATATAATATTAAGTAAATCTTAAATATTTGTATTTTATAAAAAAAAAGTAATTGAAAACCATTATTATTTGGTTATGTGAATAATTTTATTTAATAATTTAAGGAAAAAGTTAATAGAATCAGTTAAATAAGTATTAAAGCATTAATTTACTGATAAAATTATATCTATATTTTAATAATAGTACATTTTACTTTGTTATCGGATTAAAAAAAAAGTTATAAAAAAAAATTTTTTTATAGATAAGAAAAAAAATGGGAGGATTTTTAACGCAACCACTAAATTGAAAAATTCAGTTTTAATAATTCTTACCTTCAAAAACAAATTTAAGATTAACAGGAATATCAATTCCAAGTTTTTGAAATCCTTCAATAGCATGAATCCAACATAAAACTGGACCTTTATCATCAGTTGCTCCACGAGCATACATTTTACCTATAAAAAAAATACAGTCGATTTAAAACAAATTTTTGTGTATTTTTTTTTTCGATATTTTAAATATTTTACCATTCTTTTCCGTTAATACAAATGGTTCTGTATCCCAACCATCTTCTTTTAAAGCTGGTTGTACATCTAAATGTCCATAAACACAAATAGTTTTTTTCTTTGGATCTTCACCCAATTGACCTAATATAACATTAGGTAATGGAATTTCTTTACCATCGTGTAATTTTTGCATTCCAACATCAACTAATTCACATTTAGCTCCTAATTTTGTTAAACGATTTGCAGTCCATTCAACCATTTTTTGAATTTCATGACGATGATCTGGCCATGCAGAAACTGATTTTATTGCACATACTTCACGTAATGTTTCAATATATTCAGTCTTATGTTTTTCAACATAATCAAAAAGGCTTTTTAAATTTTTTGGTAATTCGTTTGACATTTTTGCAATATTTTTCCGTCTGCTTTATAAAAATGTATTAAAAACAAAAATTGGAAAGAAACTTAACTTTCAAATAACATCGACCGACTAAAACAGTTTAAAAATGTTTACTTCGTTTTAAAAATGTCGATTTACATTTAATCTACAAATACAAAAATAAAAAAATAAGAAATTATTCAAAACTTAGTGGGCAGTGAGTGAGTAAAAAATATAATATGAATTATCTTATCAAAAAAGTAAAAATTATTTTTTTTTTTTTGGTTATTAATTTTAATTTTTAATATCTTTTTTATTTTTTTATATTGTAATGTGCAAAACAAAGTATAAACTATTTAATTATAATAGAAAAGTAAATGCTTATGAAAGATTTTTTTTTTTTTGGTTATTGTTTTGTTGCATAAAATTAACTCTACTCTACTTACAATTTTGATTAGTAATGCTTTTATGACTTATGTATAGATACTAGATGTCTATGTACATACATATATAATTAAAAACAAGAAAAAAAAATCAAATAATTCTAAATCCTTATATTCCAAACCAACTCCAACAAGTTGTGATGATATCAGATTGCCGGCTTTTGACTTGGTTAGCTCGTTAGTCGTGATATTTTAATCATTTAATAAAAGATTACATGTGTACGTATTTATATACATAGTACAAAAAGAAATTGAACAGTTAAATCACAAATCAACAAAAAAATGTGATATAAAAAAAGCTTATAAACTTTTTAAATTTTAAAAGCTATTTATACTACTGTCACTTTGTTTTGTTACCAAATTGGCAATTTTATAGAAATTTTCATCTTGAGAAGTTAGGAGTGCGTTGAGCGTTCGTCGTAGCAAAATAGTTATAGTTTTAGCTGTAAATTAAACTTCAGCTGAAAGTTGAATATTTGTCGTTTCGTTTCTGTCGTTCCTCGTGGTTATAAATTACAATAGTCAGCTAAAATAACTAGCTATTTTCTGTTCATATTTGCCTTTAGTCAACTACTTATTTAACTAATTATTTTCACCTGTGTATAATCTTTATTTGATACGATACTCAATTAAAGATCATCTTACAACATATCCATAATTTCTTGTTAGGTTTCAGTATACATATGTGTATATGTATACTGTAGATATTCCTGAATTCGAATTTTTCGTAAAATTCTTAGACAATTGTAACTCAAAAACTTGTTTCTGAATCTTGAACTTGTAAAAATAATTTTGTAAAAAAATGTTCATCAATTTTAAACTTTTCTTAGTAAAAATCTGAAAAAAAAACCTTTAAACCGTTCGTTCTGCTAAGAAATTGTCTTAAAAAAAATAAAAAAAATTTTTTTCTTACAGGTAAGCGTTATTGGACGTGATAATCTCCCATTAAAACCCCCCTTCGGAAGTGAAGTTGGAGCAAGAATTAAAAAACTGTTTGAAGATAATAATGTTCAAATGATCATGAATAGTGGTATAGAAAAATGTAATGGTACTGATGGTAAAATTTCATCAGTTCAATTAAAAGATGGTACTAATTTACCATGTGATATATTAGTAATGGGAACTGGTACCCGTTTAAACACAGAATTTGTAAAAGATTCTTCTGTTATTGTAAATCAAAATGGTTCAATTGATACTGATAATTATTTAATGACAAATATTCCTGATGTTTATGTTAGTGGAGATATTGCAAATGCCCCTGTATATTCATCTGGAGGTCAAAAAGCTACAATTGGTCATTATCAATTGGCACAATATCATGGAAAAGTGGCTGCTACAAATATGGCATGTGGCAATAAAATGGAACTAAAAGTGGTTCCATTCTTTTGGTGTATGATATTTGGTAAATCATTTCGTTATTCTGGTTATGGTAAACATGATGAAGTAAGTTTTAATTATTCTGGATTACTAATTTTGATATTAACAATTTTTTTCTCTTCCAGATAATAATTGAGGGAAATTTAGATGAATTAAATTTTACAGCTTATCATTTAGATAAAAATGATAAAGTTATAGCAGTTACAGCTTGTTCATCAGAGCCAATTGTTGCTACATTTGCTGAATTACAAGTTCGAGGAATTGAATTAAAGAAAACTAATATACAAAATGGCAAAGAAAACTGGATGAAATTGTTAAAAAAATAATTTTGTCATTTATAACACTAAATTTTATATTTTTAGAAGTTTTATATTATTGTTATATTATTGTAATTATTATAATAATGTAATAGAACTACTATTGCAAAAAATATATGATCCTGAAGTATTTAAAATGAAAGCATTTTATTTTCTCTTTTTTTTAGTTAGTAGAATAGTTTAACAAAATCAACTGGGATTCTACACATTTTTTATATCTCAAGTTATTTTTGCTATTTTAATTTTAAAAACGTTAATATGTAATTAATTACTAATCCCAACATTCTTTAACTTTAAGATGATATAATCTATCTTCCAGCGTTACATTAGGTTTCAACTTTGATAATGTTTTTTCATTTGTCCATTTTTCTACAAGTTTTGCCTTTTTACCTAATTCTTTTGCATGGCCATGGGATTCTTCCTTAAAATAAAAAAAAATAATAATTTAAATTGCTTTTGTTAATATTTTGTGACGGTATGTAGTTGTTAAAATTTTAACCAAACATAGCTTAAATTGTTTGATAAGAGAAAGGTTTGAAAAGGAATTGGACAAGATATAGAAAAAAGATAGAAAATGATGATTCAGTTAAGTAGGAGCAAAAATAAATGTATATATGTATTTACCACTGTTAAATATGGATGTCTCAAAAAAAGCATGTTAGCCTCTTGTCTTTCATAATCATTTCGTAATTCTGCCATTGCTAAAGGTGTTACTTGTTTTACTAAGCGACGTTTTCCACGAAATATATGACCAGGTACCGTTTTTTTAAACATATGCCATAAAGTTAGCTGCATTTTAAATAAATTATATAAATTTTTTTTAAAGAAATTTATTAAATTGCAATATATTTGACTTGTTTGGTTACTAAACTTAAAATAAAAGCTTAAAAGCTAATTTTGATAATTTTTATAAACAGCCAGCTGACAGTAGTTTTTTTCTATTGTCAGATAAGTATAAACATCTGATTTAATAATTGACAGCTACACAAACAAGAAGTTATTTTATATAGCCTAATCTCGTCCTCTATTGGATTTTTTTTTAAATTATTTTAAATGGAAACATTCGATGTTTTAAATAATAAAAGTCATAAATATGTGAATAAAAATATGATTATTTTAATAAATACAATTATTTATTTAATTCTCAATATTAAATTTTGTATTTGTCAATATATTTCAATATTTTATATGTTAGATAGATTATATATACATATTTTATTATAATAAAAAGATTTGATTAGTTTTTCAAACTAAACTCAACTCTAAATATTTAACATCTCATGTAAACTTTTTTGTTTAGGCTGAGTCATTTTTTCATTAGACTTGATTTTTAATTAAAGTTGTTGGTTTCCAAAAAACAAAAAATAAATATAAAATTTAAAATGCCACTTTATGAAACAGTGATGCAAGAAAAACCACCAGTGGTATTAGAAATAGGAAATGTTTATACTAAGTATAAATTTCGATAATTTTTGTTTTAAAGTAAAAAATTAATAATATTTTATATAGAATTGGTTTTGCAGCTGAGGCGTATCCTCGACACATCATACCAACAAATGTTTTTGTATCAACAATTGGAAAAACAAAAAATCTTTTTGATTATGAAAAACTTAATGAATTTTATGATCAAATGGTTGATTTCTTACAGGAAGTTTTCTTTAAGTATATACATACATACATTCAAAATATAAAACGATATATTTATTCAAATATATATTTAATTTTAGATATGTTCTTGTTAGTCCAAAAGATCGAAAAATTGTTTTAGTTGAAAGTACATTCAATCCAACTGATATTAGAGAAACAATTGCAAAAGTTCTATTTCGACATTTTGAAGTTTCTTCTTCATTATTTGTACCAACACATTTAGTATCATTATCAACTTTAGCTGTGGAAACAGCAGTTGTAATTGATTTAGGTTATAAAGAGGCAACAATAATACCAATTTATTGCGGAGTTCAAATATTAAATGCATTTAACTCGCAGCAATATGGTGGAGAAATGATTCATGGTGAAATTAAAAGACAACTTGTCGACTCTGGTATTAAAGAAGAATGGTTAACAGAAGAAATACTAGAAGATATTAAAATTCGGACTTGTTTTGTAACTAATTTCGAAAGAGCACAAAAATATAAAGAAGGAAATCCACCGTCACCACCACCAGATGTTGAATATCCAATTAATGGAAAAGAAATTATTATAGTACCAGGAAAACTCAGAGAAACTGTAATGGAAATATTTTTCATTGATGATAATGATAATTCTAGTTTACCACATCAAATTTTAGAATCTATTTTAAAATGTAATATGGATATGAGAAAAATACTGGCAGAAAATATATTTTTAATTGGTGGATCATCAATGATAATGGGTTTAATGGCAAGATTAAAAAGTGAATTATTACATTTAAAAGATTCTAATTTATATAAGGAAAAATTATATATTAAATCAATAAAATTTCATACTGCACCAGCTAAAGCTAACTTTACAGCATGGTTGGGGGGTTCTATATATGGTGGTACCGATTTAGTTTTATCTCGATCATTATCTAAAGAAGCTTACTCAAAATGTCCAAGAGTTCCAGATTGGATAAATCTTGATAATAATCGAGCACCAAGTTGTTAGTAACTTAATCTAAAAAATTGTAAAAATTTATTTAAACTACATATTTATTTAAAAATTTTTTTTATTATCCAACCATAATAATTATAAATTGTAAAAAAATAGATCTTTAACACTTGAAAATTAATTTTTATTAAAAAAAAAATAAAGAAAAGAAATACAAACAATATCAATTCTGATGATTTACATATTGTTTCTAATTTTATAGAAAATTTAAGGCAAAATTTTAAACAAATAAAAATTTTCGATGAATTTTTATTTTTTTTTTTATTTATGTTTATACATATGAATTTTATAACCTTTTTCATTTGGGAATATTATTAAACATTCTTTGCAATAACGATTATTTTTTGTTGCAACAGCTCTATGTACACCTAAATGCTTTGTATATGATTTTCCATCATTAAATGTTTTTGGACAAATGTCGCATGTAATTTCTGTAACTCTGCAAAATTTATTAAAAAAAGAAATAATTTACTTTTTAATAATAGATCAAAAAATCTTTAATAATAAATACCCTAAAGCGCTCAGATGTCTTTTAATATGAAGTTTTAAATGTGCATTAGCTAAAAACCATTTGTAGCATGCTAAACATTGAAACATATGTTTTTGTGATTTTTCCTGAGTGTATTCTCTTACTTTATCACTATGATGACATCTTGTATGCCGTCTTAAATTTGATCTGTTATCAAAAATACTCGGACAATTTAAACATTTATGGATTTGATTTACATCATTAATATCTAAACTATTCGATGAATTATTTAACGAACTTGTAGATACATTATTTTGCTCTGAATCATTTTCTACATTAGTACTTGTAGTTGTTATTGATATTTTTGTTCGATTAACATTTTCATCAGTTAAATTTTTACTGAATTCATGAACTTTTAAATGACAAATTAGGCTAGTTTTACGTAAAAATGTTTTTTTACAAGTTGGACATTCATAAGATGTAACTGCTAATTTTTTATTTGTGTTTCTATGTTTACTGAAGGTATGACTTTTCCAACCAAAAAAAGAAGAAAATGTAGCATCACACAATTTACATTTGTATATATTTTGTCCTCTAAAAAAAATTCATTTTTTGTTTAAAAAAAAAATTTATTTTATTAACAAAATAAATAATTAAGAAAAACTCACGTTTTTGTATTCAATTCTTGAATTGGTTTAGAAGTACTTTTCCTATTAAAGAAATAAATAAAAAAAAAACCAATAAAAGAATAATTATTTAATTTAATATTAATAAAAATAATTTTTACTTACATTTGTACTATAGGTTCAGCATGCTTTTGTTTTAAATGAGCTGATAAACTTTTTTTATTCGAATAAACAATTCGACATTCTTCACATTTCCAGGTTTCTGGAGAACTTTCTAATAATTCAACGGTTGATACGGTTGGAACATCATTAACATTACTGTTGGATAAAAAAATATTATTAATAAAATAACAAGATCAAATTGATATAAATTTATTATTTTTTTACCTTAAGCTTTTATTATGTTTAATTTTCAAATGGACCCGTAAATCATTTATACGGGCATAATGCGTTGGACAATAAACACAGCAAAACCTTGTCGGATTTCTATTGTAAAAAAAATAAAATATATTTTTAAAAAATCGAAAAATGTTTAATTAAAAAATTTGTAACTTACGTTAAATCTTTAGAAATTAATTCGTCAGAATCATTAATTTTATTTGATACATTTTCTTTTTTTAAATTATTTTGTTGATTCATTTCTGTTGTATCTGTATTATTTTCATTATTTTTAATTTCATTTGTACAATTTAGTTCATTTTCATTATTGATTCTACCATTTGGTTTTAAAAAGTAATTATCTAAGGTATTTTTAATTGATAATTTAACATCTTTTCCCGCCAAAATTGTTTCAGATTTACTAAAAAATTGTGAAAATAAATAAAACAATTATTAATATTTAAGAACAGTAAATTACTTACTTTGGCGTTTTTTTGTTATGATTTTGACGTCGGTGTCTAACAATTTCAACGTATTTCTTAAATTTTTTGTGACAAATTAAACAAGTATATATACCTCTGAAATTTTTTATGTGAAAATATTGAATTATTTAAAAATTTTTTTTTATTTATAATTTCACCTCTTTTCCTTCTCAAAGTGTTTTAGTAAACGCTGTTTATTAAAAATTTTTCGATAATTTTTAGTTATTTCGGTACATTTTATGTTATGTTCTCCAAATAAATGTCTTCGAACATATAAAAATTTAGGAAATAATTTTAAACATTGTAAACATTTGTATTGCATGTGTGAAGGATCTAAATTATTTTCATTGCTTTCCATTGAACTAAAATACATATGTTTTGTAAATATTTACATTTTAACAAATACACAAAATAATCAAAAACTTACTGCGAACGATCTTTATGTGTCTTTTTATGTCGAATGAAATCTAAGTACATAATAAAAAGTTTATTACAAATGTCACATTCATATTTTCGATCACTGCAAAATAACCATTATTTAAAATATTATATTTAGAACATATATGTTTATTTCATACTTAGGGTATTTATCAATATGTTTTTTTCTTATATGCTTTTTAACATCTTGCCTGTACTTATAGTTTGCCGGACAAAATTCACAATAAAATCGTTCTTCATGGCTAGAAGGTTTTTTTTTCTTTTTGAATTAAAAAAAATGAATTTAAAAGAAAAAATAATTTTTACCCTGATTGCTGAAATGAGGTTAATATTGGCATCTCTTGTTCAGATAACACACTTAATCTTATTTCATTACTTCTTTCTTTATTTAATTCAATGTTTTCAATCCTAATAGATAAGTTTAATTTTAAAATAAAAATTAAATTTTTAGATACGAATTCTTACATATTACATTCACTTTCTTCAATAGATATGTTACAATTGTTTTGGATATCTATTTCTTCCGTATTGGGAATGCTTTCCAGAGTTTCAGTTCTTGCTGTAAGATTTTCTGAAGTAAGAGTTGGGGGTGGTGATTCACTACAATTTTTGGATTAATAATTTAAATATTATTTACTTCTTTTGTTTTTTGTTTTTTTTTACCTTTTAAGTCGTCCATAATTGTTTTGAATTTTATGTTTAACAATATGTTTCCCTAAATCAGACCATGTGTCAAACGAATACTTACAAAATGTGCAAATAAATTTGCCTTGATTTTTATCTACCTCAGAACCTTGTTTTGAGTTAGATCTAATATTTAAATATATTTTTAAATTAATATTTTGCAATTAAAAATAAAAATATTGTTGCAATTACAAATTATAATAATAATTACTTTTCTTCATTTAACTCATTCAGTGATTGATTTTTATCTCCCACAGAAGAAAATTCTTTCTTTTCTGTCGCTATTGATTTTACCTCTTGAATTGTTGGTTGTCTTTCTAGCGTTTGTGGAAGTTGTCTTGTTTGGTTTTTATCATTTAATGTCAAAGTCATAGAAACTGATACTTGTTGATCTTTGTCTTCCAAAATAGAAACTACAATATCTGATATGGAACCTTTAGAGCTACTAGTGTTATTGTTATTAATATTTTCGGTATCATGTACAATATCAGTTTCACCACCAACTTTTTCAAATGCAATTTCAGGAAGGTTGATTGAACCCGATGTTGAATCTAATTTTTCTTTTTTTACTCCAGAATCTATACTAACATCACCTTCCTTATCATTGCATTGATCTAAAATTATTTCTTTTTTTGGTGATTTAATATGTCCTGACAATATTGCCTTTAATTTCAAATCTGATTCAATGCACTTCAGTTGAAAACTAAATATTTCTATTAACCTTGTAAGACATTTTCGACAAACATGTTTTGGCAATTTATCATCATAAATTGTCTTTACACGACCACCTAAAATATATTTGTTGTATATTCATACTATGACATTTTCAAATCGTTTTATTTGTTTTTGTTCGTATTTACCTAAAAATAAAATTTCTGATATTGTAAAGCATTTTTCACCAAACTTAATCTTGGCGCCCCCAAATAAAGGAAATAGTTCTTTTTTCTTTTTTATGCAAGCTCGACAAATTCCGCGAAAAAATACTGGAACTTCCGTTTCTGTATCTCCCTCCATTTCATATATATTACATAATTTTTTTAAATATTTTATTTGTTCTAAACTTTTTTGATATCTTTTCCATTAACTAATTTATTATCAGTTATGGTTATTTAAAATTTATATTTTGAAAACTATCTAAAAACTCAAGCGCAAGTTGGCACAAAGAAAAAATGTCTTAAGTTATCAACTATTTGATATTATAAAATGATTACAAAAATGTCATTTTGTGTACAATTGTGTAGCTACATCATGATCGGAACAGAATGAGTGAAGCTATCAAACAAGTATGAAGTGTTAAATATTGTAAATGCAAATATCAATTATCACATACAATACAAATCGCAAACATAATTAACGATACAACAACAAGTAGCAAACATAATTAACAATCTGTATTCAAATAGACAAATTTCACAGAAAAACACCAAAATATTTTTATCCGAATTTCACACCTACAACGGGTGCCTTTACCGAAAATTTGATATAACATTAAACATAAAATTTTTCAAAATATGATTATTCGCAACATGGCCTTGTTTCAATTCATGAAATAAATTTATATATTAACGTACCCAAAACGCTACGGAATGCTATATTTGTACAAAACAAAAATTTTTATTTTTTGTCAGACGTTTGTTAATTTAAAAGAAATCGAGGTACTGAATTTAGATGCAAAATCATTGCATTGCATATTGTTCCAACTTTATACTATATTTTCCTACAATTTTACCGTTCAATTCTTTAAATTTAGAGGATAAGTTTCTTATTTCATTCGATTTTTATTTAACTTCACTTTATATGTGTCATTAAAATATTGAATGAAATTTCAAGACAATGCAGATGCTCTCTTCGAAGTTCTGTTTTTGGTATAAACTTCTAAAAAAATGTATATCTTTGATATAATTATTTTCTTCGCGCGCATCAACGCATAGTTTTATTGTAAATTTTGCGCTTGTGGCAACATCGGTGCGCGCTCAAGTCGGCTTTATTATTTTAATAATGGAGCAAAAGGCAACTTGGGTGCGCACCGAATACCGATGTTAAAGCAATGTATTTTAATAGATAAACACAATATGGCACAGAGCAGCAGCAGCGACAGAATCCTGTTGTATAAAAAACAATATGGCAGAGAGCAGAATATGTTACGTATTGTACAAAAAATTGTTTATCACAAAATATTAAAAAAATATTATTATTGAATTGAATAATTTTTTCCTCCATTATAATAATTTAATGAATAAAAATAAATTTTTAAAGTTGCATCTTGAACGTTAATTTTATTTGCCAATTTTTTTTTTTATTATTTAAATGGTGTTTATAATTGACAGTCAAAGCAGAGGACCATGACCAGACCACCTACTGGCTACTGTTAGTATATAGGTGGCCTTGAGCGGACCCAGCCTTAGTTTATAAAAATTTACTTTTGTCTTCAAATTAAAATTAACATAAAAAATCTTTTAAAACCAGAAATTTATTTTTTTATAAAAAATCTATTTGCAAAAGTAAATACAATCTATTTTTCTTTGTTTTACATCTACCGCGTATAGGGCAAAAGTATAAGAAAAAGCAACACTATATATACATATTTTTGTAATATAATTTCAAATGGCACCCAAAATTAATTTGTTCATGATAGAGTATAAATTATAATGAATTAGGTACAAGGATAACTGATATTAAAATGTTTGTTATACATAAGGCCACCCAAATTAATAATCAATTTACTTGAATTTAAGTAAGTTTCGATTTCAAATCGTTTTTGTTTTTGGTTTTTAGTCTTTTTCCTGCATGTAAAATTCTTATTACTATCCACTTTTTTTAATTTCAATAAATTTTTGCATATGTATATGTGGCCTAGCAAGAAAACGGTACACTTTGATTTAAACTTTATTGCTCCATAACAATCCATAAGGGTAACTTCACATGAGATGCATGCATCCGGATGTAAACATTTGATTGGTTGAAAAAAAATATCGTATTCATGACATGCTCTCCATTTCGCTCATTTTCCTCTATAAGAAGCATACAAGATGCAAATTTGTTTTAACGTCAAATATAGACGTAAAAGCCAACGTCAAAAATTTTCAACGTTAAATATTTTGAAGATGGATATAATAAAAAGAAAAAAAATTGCAATTTTATATGTGTATTAATAAATTATATTTAGTTTATATTAATTAAAATTTTTCTTACATAAAATAACAATTTTCTCTGGTTTAACCATTTTGTAAATAAAAAATTTTTCCATCAAATGTCAAAACAATATATCTACACATGCTAGTCTAAGTACTTTCAAATAAAACTTTAAAAATAAAAATGTCGCCGTTTTGAATCTCGTAAACGAGTGGATGCATTAAGGCTGGTTTTCATGAGAAAAAAATATACACGAAAATGTTAGAGCATAGGCAGAAGATACGAAAATGATATGTGTGTAAAAGAGAAAACTCTATAAAAATATCGTTCAACAATATTTTTATTTTGCTGAATATCGTCCAAAAATTCTTTTTAGAAGAATTTTATCTGATTTTATCAACGATATTTCTGAGTATATATTTTTTTCTCCCTCTTTCCCATTGATAATACACCATATTTCTTTCTCTTTCTAAAATTGCGATATTATCCACCAAAATTCTCATGAAAACCAGCCTTTATGGATGCAAAATATTCGTTAATATTAGCGAAGAGTACACGAAATGTAACCATAATAATTTTTGCATCTTGATGCATGCATCCCATGTGAACTTACCCTGGTGTTAGTCGCAAAAACTATCTAATTCCCACTGACAGCTGAAATGACAAAAACAAATAGAAAAAAAAACTAACATCTAAAACAATTAGATGTAAAAATTTAAATATGTATATTAAAATCAGTTAAATATAAAATTAATTACCATTTGATATTGTTCTCAGTTTTTTTTATATACATAATTCGATATATACATGCCGGATATTATATTCGTTCAGCAGATTTCCGATGACGTCGACTCCTTCTAATCTCAAACAAATGAGGTATAGAGAAAATATGAATAATTTGAGATTGGTCGAGCTTTTTAATGTGTCATACCACTCTACAATCTACGGCAAATTTGAGCCCATTTCGGGTATGTTGAGAGAGTCTAACTCAAGGTCGGAACTTCATTAACTCAAGGTCTTCGATATTAACGTTAATAAATTAACACTGAGAGTCAGACTTTACGCGAGCATGGTAAATTCTCATAGTATGCATGATTAATCTCTCATTGCCTTTTAACTTGCATGTTAGATTATTTTTTTTGCAATACTAATTTTGTTTTTTATTACCATAATAACATCATTAACATTAATAAGTAGTTACTAACCATAGATATATTAACTAATAGATGGGAAGTTAGGTATAGTCATTTCTTTTCTTATGTGTTTTCCTATCTTTTAGGTATTCAGTCAAAAAACTACATACACATTGTTCACTCAGCTGTTTATATTTATTAAAACAATGTAAATTGTAAAGCAGTTTTTCATAACCAGAGATTTTAGGTTTTTATATTACTTAATAATTGATATATTTTGAGTTTAAAATTAAAATTTAATTTAATTAAGGTTATTCAAAATTTTAACTACATGTAAAGTAACAAAATAAGTGATAAAATTCTTTTAAAAATTAAAAATGAAATTATTTCATCTTTTAGGAACCTGTTTCTGAGGAAACTAAAGTAATATGTACATACGCACGCACGTTCACTCAGCTGTTTCTCAAAATTGGCTGAAAATATTTTCTTCACTTCCTATATATTAGTTAATATATCGATCTTACTTAGATTAACCAATTAAGTATTAAATTTTTCTAACATCTTTCAAGGCGGCTAAATCGACACGGAAATTATTTTAAAAAATTGTTTAATGAATTTGTAAAAAAAAATTAGTTAATTGAAATTTTATATAAAAATATAATTTATGGTATTTTCTTATAAAATGATTCAAATACTATTTGTATTCATTTCAGTTTCTTCTTTATATTTTTCTCTTTAAGAAAGTCATAAGTAGGTCAATAAAGGGAATAGGGAAAGTCAATAAACAACTAATGGTGTTTTAAATTTTCAAACGAGAAATTTTGCCGATTTTTTCGTCAATAGAAACGTATTTGTTTCATCAATAGAAACCCATATTTTTTTGTTCTGCAAAATAATACCAATTTTTTCTATTTCAGAATCATATAATTTTTTTACATAAGATTTTCTTAATATCGTTTCATCGGGAATTGCCTTACTTGTGTACTTTGCTAAAAATGATTTTAAATTGGGGTTGGCTAATCATTGACGCAAGAACGCCTCAGCAATCTTTCAGTTATCGCAATTGAAAATGAAATTGCTGGTTCTTTAAATTGTACATGAAGCGATTGAAGACTATGCTACGCAAAAATCGCGTAGAATTAATTTTTATTAAAATTTTATTTTCTAATTAAAAATACTTATTTTTTCTATTTTTTATCTTGCAAGCGACGAAAACACATTGGCACTCAAGCACGGGCCTGCATATTAACCCTTATAAATTATGACTTTTTCAGTTAATTGTGATAGTTCACATGAACAACATAAGTGATGCTTTGTTTAAGCAAATGTCCGATACAAGCGTAATAGATATGAGTGAATTAAATCAATTTCGATATGCAGGTTGTGATTGCACATCTACAACAAGTGATTTTTGTATTTCCAAAAAATAATAAAAAAAGAATAAATTTTTCCAACAATCAATGGTTCTCTTACCAGTTCTAAACTATTGTTCTAAGCTGCACCTTAAAATGATTATATTCTTGTTCTGCCATATTTTTCCGCCTTATTTATAAAATAATTTTTAACTTATGTTCTAGAGGCTGGTTTTCATGAGAAAAAAAAATTTACGAAAATGTTAGAGCATAGGCAGAAGATACAAAAATGATATGGGTGTGAAAGAGATAACCCGATATTTATAGTAAAATATCCATGAAACATTTGAAAATATCCACGAAAGTAACCATAAATATCCACGAAAATATGTTCTCTGAAGATATTTAGCTATAAATATCAATAAAAATTTTTAAATTTTTAGCTAAATATAAATATAAAAATTAATAAATTAGGTTATGTACATTTTTTACTGTCAAAGTGTTGCTGTAATATTTTGTAATAATATAATTTTTTTTTCTCCCTCTTTCCCTCTGGTCTATACACTATATTTTTCTTTCCCTCTCTACGCAACTTTACTCTTTCCCTCTCTACACTATATTTTTCTCTTTCTTAAAGTTGCGATAATATCCACGAAATTTCTCAATAATCATACCTTAATTTCTGTTTCCATTAAATTTATTTATTGCCTTGAGTCTACATTTTATTTAAAATAAAAATTTCCTTCCTCTTTGTTTACATACACAAATCGATATAGATTTCTAATTTCTAGACATCAGTGGGAACGAAATAGTTTTAAAAACCATCTCTAGATTTCGCATTTTGACTTTTAACAATTATGATTTGTGAATAACAATATAA
This sequence comes from Poecilobothrus nobilitatus, assembly GCA_947095535.1. NCBI lineage: Eukaryota > Metazoa > Arthropoda > Insecta > Diptera > Dolichopodidae > Poecilobothrus > Poecilobothrus nobilitatus. The sequence goes on along the minus strand of OX352773.1, from coordinate 81,335,169 downwards.
TATCAAATATAAGTGCAATGGTGCGAACACTGCTTTTTTTTTATATCATGTCATGTAAATTTTTTGTCTCTTCCTTAAGTCAGTGTGTCACATTTTTCCTATAGGGCTGTTAAAAAATATTTTATAGAAAAAAAAAGAACTTTTCTGAAAAAAAATAATTAAAAATGTCTTCAATTAGTTTATTAAATCCAAAAGCCGAATTTGCAAGAGCATCTCAAGCTTTAGCAATTAATATTTCAGCGGCTAAAGGGTTACAAGATGTAATGAAAACAAATCTCGGCCCAAAGGGGACCATGAAAATGTAAGCTTAAATTTAAAAGTCATCTATTTTCTAGACCAATTTTAAAATGAATCTATATTTTGATATTAAAGTATTGCAAAAAAATTAAATATTTGCTAATTTTTATTTTAGTTTTTTATTAAACATAGTATACTGTTACCATTTGTTTTTTTTGAGGTTATGTTTAATGTTACTCATATTCTAGGTTGGTGTCTGGAGCAGGTGACATTAAAATAACTAAAGATGGCAACGTTTTACTTCATGAAATGCAAATCCAGCATCCAACTGCATCAATGATTGCTAGAACCAGTACAGCCCAAGACGACATTACTGGTGATGGAACTACAACTACAGTACTTCTTATTGGGGAAATACTTAAACAAGGTGATATATATTTATCAGAGGGATTACATCCACGTATACTCACTGAAGGTATTGATCAAGCTAGAATCAAGGCACTTGAAGTTTTGGACAGCATGAAAGTTCCAATAGAAATTAATAAAAAAAATCTAACAGAAGTTGCACGAACAAGTTTAAAAACTAAAGTACATCCAATTTTGGCTAATTTATTAACTGATGTTTGTGTCGAAGCTGTTTTAGCTATTAGGCAAGAGGAACAACACGTTGATTTGCATATGGTTGAAATAATGGAAATGCAACATAAAACTTCTACTGATACCTCGTTAATTCGCGGTATTGTAATGGATCATGGTTCCAGACATCCTGATATGCCGAAAAGGTTAGAAAAATGTTATATCTTGACATGTAATATTTCTTTAGAATATGAGAAATCTGAAGTAAATTCAGGATTCTTTTATAAAACGGCCGAAGAACGTGAAAAGTTTGTAAAGGCTGAACGTGATTTTATTGATCAAAGAGTAAAGAAAATAATAGAATTGAAAAAGAAGTTGTGTGATGGAACAGATAAAACTTTTGTTGTTATCAATCAAAAAGGTATTGATCCAATGTCTTTAGATGCTTTAGCTAAAGAAGGCATTATGGCTCTTCGCAGAGCTAAAAGGAGAAATATGGAACGTTTAGCTTTAGCCTGTGGAGGTATTGCACTTAATTCTTTAGAGAATATCGAGGAATCAAACTTGGGGTAATTTTTATTTTTGAAAATCAATAAAAATTCTACAATCTTGCTATTTATATTTTAATTTTAGTTATGCTGGTCTAGTTTATGAACATGTTTTGGGTGAAGATAAATTTACTTTTGTTGAAGAATGTTTGAATCCAAGATCTGTAACAATTTTAATAAAAGGACCTAATAAACATACCATTATTCAAATAAAAGATTCCATTCGTGATGGTTTAAGAGCTATAAATAATGCAATTGAAGATAAATGTTTAATTCCTGGTGCTGGTGCATTTGAAATTCGTGCTTATAATCAATTGATGAAATTTAAAGATACTGTTAAAGGAAAAACCCGTCTTGGTATTCAAGCGTTTGCTGAAGCATTATTAATTGTGCCTAAAACTTTAGCTATTAATAGTGGTTATGATGCCCAAGATACAATTGTTACTTTAACTGAAGAAGATCGTTTAAATCCAGATCCAGTAGGAATTGATCTTGCTTCTGGTGAAGCTATGAATCTTAAAAATGCTGGTATTTTTGATAATTATATTGTCAAAAAGCAAATATTGAATTCGTGTTCCGTCATTGCTAGCAACTTACTTTTAGTAGATGAAATAATGAGAGCTGGTATGACAAGTCTTAAAGGTTAAATTTAAAATTAACCAACCACTCAGTTATTACTTTTTTTTTTGGTTTTATTATTAATTTAATATTATTTTGTAATGAAACAAATTTGTCTCAATATAATCAAAGCCTTTTCACTTAATGTATTAATTATTCATGTCTTTATATTTTCACACAAATAAATAAAAAATTAAAAAATTTTATTAGTTTAATTTTTTACTTCACAATAAATAGTTCACATCCGAAATAAAATATAAAATTATACTATAAGCTGTTGCACAATAAAAAGTTTCTAAAACCAATGATGTATTTATTCTTAATTATTGCTTAAATTCATCCCTTAATACTCGATACAGTTAATATTTATAATGGCTTTAGAAATCAAGGAATTGATGAGAAATTCCATACAAATATCCTAATATATCATATGCAAAAGTTTGACTACTTTAGCACCACAAATTTGTTAAATATTTTAACAATGCATACATAATTAAAATAATTTGTGCAAAAAAAAGTCCTTCTAAAGCCAATTAAGCCAAAATGGGTTTACAACCAATATGATTCTTGCAAAAAAGATAATTCAAAGTGTAAATAAACGATAATAGCGTTAAAATGCAATGAATCTGAATATATACTGTACATAAATATATTTTTTTTGTTAAGATTTCAGAATTCAAATATTGTATTTGGTAAACCCTTGCCAAATTCAAGACTGCTGGATATTATTTTTTTTAATTGGACACAGAAAATTAAATGGTTAAGTAAGTTAAATGGTTTTTAAGTAAAATTTAAACAGAAGTAAATTTATGAAATAAATTCTCTTTATTTTTTTTTTTCTTTGTTTTTAAATTTTTAAATATATGTATAGTTATTTTTCTATATTAATTACTTTTTATAATATTTTATTTATATTTATATATGTATACATATATGTATGTATAATGTATATATATTTATTCTTAATTATTGAAATTCAAATACAGAATAGTTATTTATTTTTTCTTTTTTACTTTATTTGTAATAATTTTGTTTTATATACTTATATATATATATTTATATATAAGTATATTATAGGTATTATTTTTTTTTCTTGAAATTTTTATTTAATTTTTTTTTCTTATTTTTTTGTAATTTAGCTCGAACACATGTTTATGGTTGGTAGCGAATTCGAATTAGAGATTTTTTCTACAATTATGTGGAATACGTTATGTGAGTGAGTTTTTATGAAATTTAAATATTATGTAAAAACAAAAAAAAAAAAAAAAAAAAAGAAAATTCTTGTAAAATTAACAAATTAATTAATTTTTGAAGGAATTTCTTTTTACGTTCTTTATGGTTTTCTTTTTTTATATTTTTTCATTGGAATTAATTATTTTTTTTTTAATATTTTCATTTTATTATTTTAATTAATTATTAATTGAATTAATAATTTATTTGATTTTATATTTGTATTTAAATAGTTTAGAAGACATTAACATTTTCGGAATTATTAAAAAATAATTATAATAATAATAATAATAACAATGTTTTGTTGTATGTTTCAGTTTAGTAAGTATAGGTATTAAATTATATTATTATTATGGTAATGATTAAAATAATATTTTTTTTTTTTTAATTTTATATTTTTTTTTTTTAATTTTGTGTAATTTTTTAGTTGTTTATTGTTGTAATTTTTTTTTTAATAATTTACAGTTTATATAATATAATGCTTTTATTTTATGTTTTAAATAATTTTATACCAAGGCATCTTAGTTTTTTTTTTTTTTTGTTACAATATTACTTAGGCTTTATTATTATGTATGTCAAGTATTATTTTGTATGTTTTACAGTATGTATATATACATAAAAATTGATTTCTTTTTTAATTAAAAGCCAAATACTATTTTCTACTTTTGTTTTTTTATAAATTCATATCTATTTATTTTATTTTTCTCTACTTATTTATTTATTTTGGACTGTAATTTATTAAAAAAAAAAAAAAATAAGAATAATTATAATTAAGAATCGAAATAACGATGTATATATGTATATATTTATTATAATTATTTAAATTTCTGTTCAAAAAAAAAAAAAAAAAAAAAAGTACATAGTTATGTAATCGGAATTATTTAAATCATTACTACCATTAGTATAAATTGAACATCATTTAAAGTGTTTATTTTTTTTTTTTCATAAACAAATCTGTGTTACAAGCTTAAATTATGATCCCAAAGTGTTTTAGTTTTAGAAAGATATATATAACAATACCATAATTTTTAAATAATAGCGTGTATTAATTTTTCTATTTTTTTTTTTCTTTTGTATTTATATAAATATTTTTTTTTTTTTTTTATGAAACAGGACATGAATTTTTAAATTTATAGTTAAATTTTTATTTGAAAGGCAGCTTTATTTTGTTAATTAAAAATTGTCTTGTTTAAAATTAAGTTTTGAATACGAATAAATATTTTTTTTTTAAATGTTAAAAGTATATTGGGTATTTTGAATTATTTAAAAAAAAAAAAAAAAAAAGGAAATTTAAATATTTGACGATAGAAAACCAATGTTTCTATATTAATATTGAAATGTTCACATAGAATGTTTGTGTGCATATTTTAAAATTATTGCTATTTCCCCTGATTTTATAAGCTACAACAAAAAAAAAATTGGAAATATTTAAAACATCACGATTTATTAAGGTTATACAATATTTTATTTTTAAGTTTTTTATTTATTTATTTATTTTTTTTTTAAGTATCTTTTAAGTTTAATTAAAGATTAAATCGTCGTAACGTTCTTAATTAATTTAATAGATAATTTTTTACTGAGAAAATTGGTTTCTTTCACAAAAATTATTTTGCTTAAGACAAAATAATTGGAAAGTAGTTTTTATTATTTTTTTTTTTTTTATTTTATTTCTTTAATAAAAAAAATTTATTCAATTTATGTTATTTCAAATTGAATATGTGTAGTTTATATGTATTTATTTTATTTATTAAATGGCAATAATCTCATGCAAATATAGTATTCAAAACATTGTTTTACACATTTTACAATTAAAAAAAAAAATTTTTTTGTTATTATAACCAACACAGCTTACCTCTCAAGCAGAACAATACCACAAAAACAATTTTTTTTTTATAAAATCAAATATAATGTATTTGAAAATTCGTAATATCTAATTTAATTTTATAATATTTTATATATATATATATATATATATTTTTTATTTTTAATTTACATACATTAATAATTTACATACAGATTTTTATTATATTTTATTTTAATTTTTTGATTAATTTTAAATTTTTTCTTTTTTTTTTTTGGTATTGCAAAAAATGAAAACTTACTTAAGATTGAAATTTAAATTTCAGGTATAATTTTCTTTTTTAAATACATTATCTAATATTTTTACATCAGTTTTTATTAAATAAAAAAAAAAAAAAAAAAACAAAAGAATAAAAATGTCACAAAAACTCATTTTTTTTTTTTTTTTAATAGTTATAAATTTTATGAGCGCATTTTTTTTTCTGCAGTGTTCATTTCGAAATGCAGCAAATTAATTTTATATATGTAGTTTATCATTTTATTTAATCGAATTAAATTTTTAATACCGTAAAAACTGAAGAAAAATCAAAATTTTTGTAATTTTAATATAAATTTTGACTGGGCCTACATTTAAAAATCCAAATATACTTAAAATTAAAAATAATAAAATTTTCTAATATTTTTTTCTAAATTTAAATTACAGCTGATGTCTGTTTTAATTAATTTCGAAATATAATAAATTAAAAATAAAAAAATAAAAATTCTGCTACTAACCACCTTAGAGTCACGTGTATAATATATAGTTAAGCTAAATTACAAACGATTATAATAAATTGTTTTATTTTTTTTTTCTTAGCTACGTGAAGTAAAATTTAAGTATTAATATTTAATTTAATACAAGAAGTTTTTGTTCTTAATTTTGTGAAATCGATAATTAACCATATTCCTATTTGATTTTAAGAAAGAAAGAAAATAAAACAAATCATTTTTTTTTTTTAAATTCGTTTAATATTATGATTTTTTTTTTTTTTACTAAATTTTAATATTGAAAACGAACAAAAAATAATTTTTAATAATGAAAGCGATTGTAACTTGCAAATAGTGAATTGTTTTTCTTAAATAAAAAAAAAAAAAAATATAAAATCACTTTTGTTTATTATGAAAGCAAAACAAAAAAAAAAATAAAATAAAGAACAAAAGAATATTAAAACATATTATTGTTGTTGTTTTTTTTCTCTTCCCTTTTTTTTGGTTTATATGAAATTGTGTTTTTTTCGTTTTTTAATACAAAAACTATTTTACATATGGTTTATCATCTCCGTAAATTTTTTTTAGTAATACTTTAAGGATATTTATGTGTAACTGATACATAAATTTTAGTAAATAGTAAATTAATTATTTATAATTTAATTTAAAAGAAAATATTTGGAAGAATTCATGTTAATTTAAATTTAAATTTGTTTTTTTTTTTTATTTTATTCATAGTGTGTAGTACAGGAACGAAATTTTCTTAAAGGACAAAATTTAATTTGTCACCAAATTAATCTCTTTTCTTTTTTTTTTTTTTTTGAACTGATTATATTCTGTATAATCAAACTTAACTGTTTAATAAATTAATTATTTAATTAATTCACCAAATTTAATTTGATAGAATCATAATATTTAATTTTTTTAAAATTTTGCATGGACAAAAACATTATGTATATGTATGTATTTTTTTTCAATTAAAATTTATTCACTAATTCATAAATACCCTTATAGTTCTTATAAATATTTTAAAATTATAATGTGTGTTTTTCTTTTTTGTTTCCTATAATTTTTTAAATAAAATGTGTAACAAAACGAAAAAAAAAAAAAAATAATAATTTAAAAGTAATATTTAATGATTTAAATTTGATTTCCTAATACATATATTCTTCTATTTATTTATTTTTTCACCACTCATACATTTTTACGCTCAAAAACATAAACACAATTATTAATTATATTGTTTTAAACTACAAATTAATTAATTAATTAAAAAAAAAAAAATAGATGTTTCATATAAATAGTATGTAGTAACTAAAAGTTGCCTACAGCAGTTAGTTTTTTTTTTTTTTCATCTTTTATACAATGTATTTTTAATATTGTTTTAGTCTAGAATTGAGAAAGTAATTTTTCTTCATTAATTTTTTTTTTTTTTTTTTTTTAATAATTTATTTTATACATGTTCACAGCGCATACACATTTTTGTAATAATTTTATTTTATATATATATTTTTTTAAATTTATTTAAAATTGTTTTATTTATTTTTATTGGTAACTATATTTTCTTTTTTAATTTTTACAAGATTAAAGGCAAACATGTATATTTTTTTTTTATAGATATTCTTTAACCTGTACAATAAAAATATGGAAACGTAATTGCGTGAAATATTTAATGTAAAAATATTATGTCGCACCGTTAATCTTAATTTTGACTAATATCGCAGAAAAGAAAATTAAAAAAATATGATAGGTTTTATAGATATCAAATGTGTTTGCAAATTGCAGTTTAAGTTTTCAAACAATTTTGTTCGGAATATATCTTCAACTCTTGTTTATCATTGGTCGAAAGAGTTCAGCACAAATAAAATTGTCATCAGGTTTAAGATCAACAATTTAAATCTTTAATTTTCCTTTCTATATTTTAATATTATTTTTTAACATGAAATTAATTAACTAAAACAAAAATTCAGGTTAAATTTAAGTTTTTAAAAACATTTAAAAGAATGTGCATTCAATTGCACGGTACTATTTATTTTTAACATTCAGTTAAACAAAAAAAAACTTAACATTAATTTTTTTTTTAAAAATATAAAGTACAAAAATAAAAAGTTAATAGAAAAGTAAAAAAAAATTGTTTAAATAGTTAAATGTTTTTCATATTAAAAAAAATTATGTACAGTCTTTACATAAATAATAATATCTATCTTCTTTTTTTGCCTTTAATCTTATGAATTTTACTCTGTTTATTAATAATATGTAAAAACAAAATAAACATTTTTTTTTTTAAATTTTTATTGTATAAATTTCTTTATTTTATTTTAATTCAATTGAATCAAATAAAATAAAATTAATTTTTAACATATTTTTATTTATTTATTTTTTTTTATAAATTTATATACATTTATAAATAACATTAGTTTATATATATATATATATATATATATATATAATATTTATATGTATACACATACATATACATATATAAAAACTAATTAAAATAATATAAGTATATCATTAAGTATATTATAATTATTTTATTATTAAATACATATTACATATATATTTATGTATATTATTATAAATAAGATATACTTATATTTTTCTTTTTCCTTTAAAAATATTTTAAATGACTATCTAGAAGCACTTAATTTATACTAATTAATTCAACATTATTTTCTGAAATTTTATTACAAACTCACATTAAAAATATAATAAACTACAAATAAAAATTATTCATTAAAAAAAAAAAAAAAAAAATTTATACAAAAAAAAAAAAAAAAAAAAAAACTGTTAATGTACTCAAAAACTTAATTAATTTTATAAAAGATCATGGCAGTGTATATAATTTACTATTTATATTTATATAACTTATAATTTATTTTTATTCAAAAATAATATTATATTTAATTATATTAAATGTACTTTATTTATATTTTATTGAAACTAAAAATAATATGTCATTTAAATATTAAATTAAAAATAATTCTTTGTAAACTATATTAACAACATTTCTTATAATAAAATTTTTAATTGAGCAAATTATCGAATAAAATTTTAATATCATTTAATAAGTGATAACTAAAAGATAGAGGGTTAATTAACTAATACGTATACGATGATAAAATAACATGGTATATAATTCTAAAATCATTTTTACGGATTATTTTCATTTTTAAAGCCGTATTTATCGTACACTGTTTCTTGGTAATTTATTATTATTTTAATAAAATGCTAATTAAAAATCTATTTTGTAAGCTTTTATAAAATGTATTCAAAAAGCTAAGCTATTAACAGCAAAAAAAAAAAAAAAAAAATAATAAAAAACTGAAAGCTTTAATTTGTTTATTTAATTAAATTTTAATAATTTTAAAATATTAAATTTTATAATTTATCAAAAACAAAAAACATACACCACCACATCTGATAATTCTGGATTTAGTTTTTGAATACATAATTTACATATTATTTGTTTTTTTCTTTTTTTTAAATAAAAACTTATAATAACAATAACAATTATAAAAAAAAAAATAAAAAATCAAAACAATTAAAAATATTAAAAAAAATTTTAAGAACTTCAAGAGGGTTTTTTTTTTTTTTTTTTTGTTTTTTTCTCAATTCAAAAATGAAAATATAATTAAAATAATAAATAATAATTTTTTTTTTGTTTTTTCTTTTTCAATACAATCATTTCTAATTTTACGTGTTATTTCAATTTATATTATATTTACATAAAAAATTTTTTTTTTTTTTTTTTTTTATTAATTATATTTTATTTCATAAAATATGAAATAATAAAAATATATTTAGATAAGATTAAGGATATATAATAAATACATGTATAATGTAGAATTTATAATATTGTTTATTTAAATATGAAAAAAAAAAAAAAAATTATTTTGTTATTCTTATTACAAATATAAGCAGCCAAAAAAAAAATAAAAAATACAGCTTTGCTTTTTTTTTTCATTTTGTTTTGTTTTTGTAATTAGCTATATATTTTTAATAATATATAATTATATATTTTTTTTTTTAAGATAAGAACTCAAAATAATATTGTTATAGTTAATATAGAAGAACAAGTATACCAATGATGAATTGAGCATAAAATGCTTTCTTTATATATATGTATAGTAAATATTAAAATCATTTCAAAATTATTAAATAATATTAATTTTCTCATCTACGAAAATTTAACTTAAGAAAAATTTTTTTTTAATATGAATGTAACAATTAATTGTTAAAATAATCGACTTAAAAAAAATTAAAACAAAAATCGACTAATATAAAATTTAAAAGTTGATAAATAATAATAAAAAATGTGTTTTTAGGGGAATGTTTCCTACTTTTTAGCAATTACAAAAACAAAAAATCTACTTTTAAAAAGATAAATAATTTTAACAATGTTACGAGTCAAATCAAAGTAATTACGATTTTTTGATTAATTGATCATTGGTGTATACTGTACTACTATTATTAATTAGTTTATTTGCATTAATAATAATTTGTTTTTATTATAAATAGTTGCTGAGGTATAAAACAAGCAACACAATTAGTATTTCAAAATTAATATACATATATTATATATATTATATTGTTTTAATTATATTCTATTTTGCTTTAACCTCAATTTCATTTCTTTTTATTTTATTTTTTTATTTATTTTTCATATTTAAAAAATTTTTATTTTTTTTTTTCATATGTTTTGGATTTCTTTTGTTTTTGCATTCATTAATAATTTACCCAATCATTCAATCGCACATGAAAGAAGGTTCATTCAATATTCTTAATTTTTGTTTTCTTTTAATATGAATATATTGATTTTCTTTTTTAAATTGTATATTACATATTATATCTCTATATTTTCTATTTTCAATTGCATTTATCCATTTCTAATATTTTAATTTAAAAGTATTCTTGTTTTTTTTTTTTTTTATTTTTTTTCTTTTTTTGTTTAAATAATATTGTATTTAATTTAAATTATTTATTTAATTCTTTTTGTATTTAATTATTTTTTTTTTTTATGTATATTAGCTATAAAAAATTGTTTAAGAGTAATTTTAAGAATAAAAAAATTTATTAATAATTTTATTTGCATTTTTAACTAAATATTACAATAATTTTTTTTTTTTTTTTTTACATATTATTATAAATATATTTATTAAGAATTTAAGATTAAATATATTTCAATATTATGTTCAGTTTTTTTTGTTTTTTAGTCCTAGTTAGTTTTATGCAGTATTTTTTTTTTTTTTTGTATATAAATTTAATTATTTTCTTTGTTTTCATTGTTTTCATTTATTGTCCATCATAAAATTCAGTACCTTCACGACTTCCACATATTTCTTCCCAAGCTAAAAAAAAAATTTTGGTTTTTTATTAATATTTATAATATAATATGTGTATTAAAAAAGTTTATAAATTTTACCTTTTCCAACAAAGTTAATAATTTTTTCAAAATTAATAGAATTCAATTCATGTTCGATATTTGGTGCAATATATTTAATATTAACATCCCTCTTTATTTTCTTTTGGTTGTCTATAGTGATATTAATGTCATTAGTAGCAGTATTTGCAATTAAATTTTTAGAATTTAAGCATAATGGTAAAGTAACAGCAGCAGTTGTAGCCGCACTAGTTGTTATTTGTGTTGTTGATGTACTAACATCTTGTTTTTGATTATTATTATTAAAATTATTTTTTTGAATTTTTTTACTATTATTATTATTAGCAATATAATCATTATTATTATCAATCATCATATTATTTGTTGATGTTGAAATAGAATTGGAAGATTTTAATAATAAAATTGGTGGTGGTGACATTGAGGTTGATGTTGAAACTGATTGTTTAGTAATTGTAGTAGTACTAGTAGTATTTTGTTGAATTTTATTATTATTATTATTGCTATTACTATTAATATTATTATTATTTGTTGCTGTTGATTGAGATATTGTTGTGACCTTTATAGTTTCATTATTTTGTAATAGATTATGTTGTTGTTGTTGCATACTATTTGTTGATATTAAAATTTTACTACCTTTTTGTTGATTTTTAAAAATTTTATTACTATTTAAAACAGATTTATCTGCATTATTAACAACAATATTTGAGGCAACAGATGAAGAAGTAGTAGCAACAATATTATTATTATCAATATCTACCATATTATTATTATTATTACTATTATTATTATTATTTTGTATAAAATCTTCAACTTTTAATGTAGAAGATAAATTTATTGAACTATCATTTATAATAGGATTATCTTCATTAATATGACTACGATATCCTATATCGGAATTAGTTGATATATCAATATTATCATATGATTGAAATTGATATTTTTGTTGAGTAGTTGAAATTTGTTGATTAGGAGATGTAGAAATATCACTATTATTACATATTTCTGAATCTATACTATTAAAACTATAATGACCGCCAGAATCATCTAAATTTGTTGAATTTGGTATACCAGTTGTAGTATTTGTTTTAGTATTATTATTATTGGTATTATTTTGTTGTTGATGTTGTAAGTAATTTTCATTTATAATATTAGTTTCTAAATTATTTGGTATATCATTTGTTGTTGTTGTTGAGCTGTTATAAAATCTTAATTCTTCTTCATTAAAATCTCCAAAAGTAAATTCATTTGTTAAATTTTGTTGAACAGATGAATCATCATTTAATATAATCACAGCCGGCCTAGTAGATGAAAATGATAATGATGTTAATTTTGTGTGTAAATTTGCCAAAGAATTTTCTTGATTTGGCGTTGTATTTGTAATATGACTGACAATTGTATGACTAATATAAGTTTGAGGTGCTTGTTGATATATTTGATCTTTTGGTACATTTTGACCATCATGGTTTTGTGATTGTTCTTGTTTTTGTTGTTGGTGCTGTTGTTGTGAGTGTTGTGGATGTTGTTGCAATTGTTGTTGTGGTTGTTGTTGTTGTTGTTGTTGATGATGTTGTTGTAAACTTTTATCACGCTTTCGTTTATTATTAATCGATTGATTATTATTAATATTAACAATTCCTATTGCGTTTGATAAATTTTCTTCATTTAATTCATTATTGGCATAAGAAACTTTGGCATTAGATTTTGATTTCTTATTACTAATATTTATAATATTAGAAGTAATATTATTATTATTAATACTACTAAAATTATTATTATTACTATTATTATCATTACTATTAGTATTATTATTTATATTAGTACTATTACTATTATTTGTATTATTATTATTAATAGTATTACCACTGGCACTATTATTAATTATACTATTGCTATTATTATTATTATTATTATTAGAAGTGGATAAAGAGGTAGTATTAACTAAGTTAATATTATGTGACATAGAATCATTTGTTGTTGTTGAATATAATAAATTATTCGCATTATTATTAACTACAACTAAAACTTCAGCTTTATCACTATTAAGAATAGGATTCGATGCTAATGATGATAATGGCAACTGAGATGCTGGATGCATAAATATCACATGAGATTGTTGTGGTTGTTTTTGTTGTAATGCAAATGCAATATTAGCCGTAACACCAGCATTATTCAAAACAACTGTCGGTGTTTGAATAGCAATATTTTGCTGTTTTGGTGTTGTAATTGTAGAAGGTGGTAAAGGTGTTGAAATTGCTACTGTTTTCATAACATTTAAAACATTTGTGGCTGATTGTTTTAATTGTTGTTGATGTTGTGGTTGTTGTAATATCACCGCCATTTGTGCATTTTGTTGTTGATTAATGTTGTGTGTTGGAATAACAGTAGAATTTGTTACTAATCCAGTATTTGTATTTTGCCTTTTAACTGTTTTTCCTAAAGCAGGATATTGATCAATATTATTATAATATGTTTCATTTTCAACACTTTTAGATTTTTGTAATGTTTGCTTTGAATTTGTTGTATTAATATTAACGATTGCAGCAACAGTTCCAATATTGCTATTGTTTATATTTGAAGAATCTGATAATGTTGAAAGATTTTTATCATTTTTATTAACCGTCATGATAGGTTTTTCTAAATATTTACTCTTATTTCCTGATATTGGATTTGTGTTATTGTTTTGTTGTTTTTTATTTAAAATTTGTTCATCATTTACTGATACACTATGTGAATAAGAGCTTTGTTTCGAATTGTTATTGTTAGAATTATTATTACAAATTAGTTCATTGTTAGCCACAAAAAATTTATCAGTGATTGTATTGTGTTGTTGTAAATCTGGGAAATCAAGTTTATTATTATTTTTCTTATTTAATTTATAACTATATTCGGATGTGCTTGCATTTGAAGAAACGCTTGGCCATTTTTCATTAATATTAGAATTCAGAGCAATATTTGATGTTGCTGTACTAAATCGGGCCATATCAGCATAGGATTTAGTTGAACTACTACCACCTCCACCACCAGCGAAATTTTTACTGCTTGCCAAAGTTTTATCGGAAGTTGATGAGTGTGCTGATGAACCTGTACCTGAAATTAAATTGATACGAGAAGTTGTTGATTCTATAGGTAAAGAATGTACTGATTCAGAATCACTTGAATCAGATTTTTCTGATGGTGGCATAGATGATGTTGATTTTCTTCGTGATTTATCTTTGTTATTACGAACATAAACATCACGATCATTATGAAAATTTGAATTATTATTGTGATATCTATTATTATTATTTTTATTATATTGTTGATTATTATTATCTTTATTATTATTATATGATGATATTTTACTACTACCACTTGAATTATGATTATTGCTGGACCCAAATGAAGAAAATTGATTATTACGATTATTTTGATTATTTGTTGTTGTATTTTGATTATTTTCATCTACATTTTGACGCTTTTTTGATTTTTTCTTTTTTGTAACAACATGAAAACCAGCTGTTTCATATTGTAAAGATTCTAAATTATTATTAATATTACTATTATTTCCTAAATTCGATGTGGTTGTTGAATAAGATGATGTTAATGTTAAACCACTACTATTACTTACGTAATTACTAACTAAGGAATTGTCATTATTTTCTTTAGTTGATTTTTTATTTAATGTTTTCTCATTTTTATTATTTTCATTATTTATGAAATTAACATTTTGAGAAGAAATATTTGTTGAAGATACAGAAATTGAACCTATATTGTTACTATTAATATTTTCTTTGTTTTTTTTCTTTTCTTTTTCTTTAGCTTTTTCTCTAACTTCTTCAATAGCATTATTTTCACCTAAATATGTTAACTCTTCTGTACCCCATGATCTCCGCTCACCACGTTTATGTTTATTATGACTACTATTACCTGTACTACTATCTTTATGAGTACTATTCTGATCATTATTAGAATTATTATTAATATTATTATTATTATTATTATTACTTATACAACTACTGTTGCTACTACTGCTACTGCTACTGCTGCCACCAGTTATATTACTGGTATTATTATTGTTATTATTATTTTTAGTAATTTTATTTCTATTACGCAATTGAACAACATGCGTTTCCATTTTGTGTTCTTCTTCATCAAGTTTAGTACAACTACGTAATTCTTCTAATGAATTTGATTTTTTTAGTTTCTGTTGTACATCTTTATTATCTTTTTCTTTTTTTCGTTCTTTTTTATTTCGATTACTATTTGGATCATTTAATTTTGTTGATTTATCGAATTTTTTATTATTATTATTATTATTATTATTATTTGTTGTAGTATTTTCCCCTTTTTCATCATTTTCAATATATTTAAGTAAATCATCAATAGGATCATTGCCACGAAAACCTTCTAAATTTTGAACATTTATTGCTGTTGTATTACGTTCAGATTGTGGTTTTTTCTTTTTAGCCTTCGCCTGCGATTGGCTGGTCGGTGGAGCCTGAATACTACTAATGAAGTGTGTGCCATGTAAAGCATTTCCATTCTCATCAAACTGTTTCTATGAAAATATTATTATTAATAACTTGTAAACCAAATGTAATAATTAATTATAAAAGAGCTTTTCAGAACAAAACAAAAATAAAATTAATTATTTTAAATTACTCACCGGAATATTTTTAGTTGTTGTAAACATTGGTGGTTGTTTATTCAATTCGGATTTTTCACCTAATATTGACTTACATGACGGATATTTTTCATCTAAGGGTATACAAGAAGTAGCATCTACACTAATTTTACCACCACTGTCTAAAGACGGAAATCTAATTGTTTCATCTACATAACATTTTGGTTCGGTTGCTGAAAAATCTAATCTATTATTAATAACTTGATTCGTAATAGCACGTGGATGTCTTTTAATTTCATCATAATCATCGATATCCATAGGTTCGGGATACCCCTTAAAAAATAAAGATTTATTAATATTAATATGTACTTTCTTATATCAAATTTTTTCAATAATTACTTGTGTAACAGAATCTTTTGACAATAGTAAAGATTCCTCTGTTATATTATCTCCAATATCAATAATTGCATCACCGCTATTATTTGTACAATTATTTGAGCCTAAAATACCACCACTACCACTGGCACCATTATTCATATCAAAATCTTTACATATACTGTTGCTTGAATTTATTGATTCATATCCGAACGTTGACATTGATGATCCACTTGTACCAGAACATGTACGTTCATTTTTACCACGTCTTTCAATAACAACTTCATTTAGAAATGGTCGATCGTAAATACTTAAGTTGCAATTTGAAACGTTCACATTGCTTGGTAAACTGCCACCTTCACGTTGTCTTGATGAAACTGAACTATTTTTTTTATGACGTGAATTATGATGACGACGATTTTTACTAGTACTACTAAGATCGTAATCAATACGAGATGCTTCAAATAAATCTTGTAACGAACTGCTACTTGTACGATCACTTCGTATACGACGATCAAAATTATCTTCTTCCTTTTCCGCTTTTTGTAATAATTGCTAAAAAAAAAAAATAAAAAAAATAATAATAGTATTTAATGTGACCCATAAACGCTATAGAAAATGAAAATGTTCAATTTTTATGGAATTTTTATTCCAGTTTTAAAATAATTTAAAAAAATTTCTTTTCTTTTTATTGTCAAAAAAAAAATTAACTTTTCTTTCCTCCGAAATTAGTCCAATGTAGTGCAAGAGAACTCTAAATATTCATTCTCGCTGTTAATTATCTAGAAATATCTAGAAATAATATTTTTAAATCCAGTTCAGATATACATACATTAGGAACTGTAATACACGTATGCTTAAATTCTTTTATAAATCTATAAACCTAAAAGGTAATTATTTTTTCAATATGGATTAGACTTATTTTATATTTTCAAAAGTTGTAGTTTTTTTTCAATCTACAAATACTTTACAAATACTTTCGTTATTTTTTTTTATTCCTTCTCCAAGAACCACCGTAATACTTTATTATTATTAAAATTATACAATCATTTATTTCGGCTTTAATAAGAATCCGATTAGATTATAGAAATTTAATTGGGATTTCTCAAGTTATTAAAGGAATGTTAAGTATATGATTTTATAAAATTAAACAAGCTGCTGTTAATGTTTCTTTTATTTATAATAAAAGAGTAATCATATATAAAATTATATTAAAGTTAAACTTACCAGAAATATTGCACTTTTATTTTCTTTATCGGCGGGATTTTTATAGGAATAAGCTTCTTCTAATAATTCTTTTAAGCTAAAATCATCCAAATTTTCTAATTTCTAAAAAGAAAAGGAAAAAATTTAAATTAAATTATATATATATATATGTGAAGACAAAAATATTGTATATATATTTATTAAACATTTAAAAAAACTTTCGTATACCTTAAAAAGTTCACATGTAATAAAACTTAAAACGAGATACGAGTAAATTCTAACATTTTTTTCTTACACACAAAACTAGACACAAATAGCTTTTTAAAAGATCATTAATTAAACTTAATTTATATATGTAGTTTCTAAAGATAAATACTATGGAAAAAGAAAAATGGTAACAAATTTGATCTGATATTTAAATTTACCGTTATATGAAGTCGAAATTATTGTAATACATATTTATAACTCTCCGTAAATACATGGAGTTTGGGAATTCCAAACGCTTAAAACTGAAAACTAAAACGAGGAGTAAAATATTTAAATAAAATATCATATCATCATTACCTTAGAAAAAATTTTAAAACCTAACTATGGTATACATATAACTATCCAG
Source organism: Poecilobothrus nobilitatus (assembly GCA_947095535.1). Lineage (NCBI taxonomy): Eukaryota > Metazoa > Arthropoda > Insecta > Diptera > Dolichopodidae > Poecilobothrus > Poecilobothrus nobilitatus. Next base: position 81,317,212 of record OX352773.1, on the reverse strand, counting down.
TCGCCAGATTTTTAACATAATTTAAAATTCTTTTTTAATTTCAGTAATTTTACATTTATATTTGTTTTGATTTACAAAATAAAATAAGAAAAAATTTAAACAAAATAAATATAATTTAAGAATTTGTAAAAATCTTAATTATGCCAAGGTCAATTTATAAAAATTTTTTTTAATAGATTTTAAATCATATAAAAGTTAAATTGATCAATTCTGACAAACATATTATATGCATTTTGACGCATTATGACATTCATGCATGTACATAGATCTATGTATACGTATATATGTAGGTATGGTCTATGGAAATAAGAAAGAAGATTTAAAACATAATAAAATAAAATAAGTAACTAATTATAACTTTTTGAAATATAATTAATTACATATATATTAAATTAGTTTTAAGTAATTTATAAAATAGATATAAATATAAATTTATGTTATTTATTTATTTATATTTTTTTTGTTTAATTACAAATAAAATTTATTTATTTATTTAAATGCACGAAACAAGTGATGAAAAAACCAAGGATTTTCAAAAAAGCCTATTTCCAAAATTAAAAAATATTCCACTATAAGTTTTGGGTAAAGGGTACATAAGTAAGTAAGTATGAATAAAACAAGTTTAGTCAATTTTAAGCAACCGTATATTAAGAAAAGTTGTTAACAGAAATTAAAAGATAATGTTGGAGCTTTAATTTTTGTATATTACTTCAAAAAACTTTGGTCAAGTTTTCAAGTTACAAGTATTGTTTTTGAGCCCTTACAGCTCTTAAACAGGGGGCAACACAAAAATATTTTCTGAAATGACTCATACTTATTTTAAAAGATCTAACTCCTCTCAAAGTTTTAATTCTGAAAATAGAAGAGGTCAAGAATTTTGCAAAAATTCATATATTATTTACTTATTTTTATTATTATTTTATTATTTATATACTTATTTAGCAAAATTATATACTTATATTTATTTTGTATATATACTTATTTAGAAAAATATATATAAATAAAAGCAGCTATCATATTTAGCGTTTCTAGATTGAAGATCTTATAGAACTTGTGTTAAATTACATAACAATTTAAATATATGGCTTTTTCGAACTTTGGGGAACTGTAGCTCCTTAACATGTACGGTTACAAAAAAAATTGTTCCACAAAATTAATTTTTTTGCGATGTTTATAATTAAAATTTCATTGTAGAACGGGTTTTGTAAACACCTGGACAGACAAACAGAGTGAAACTTAATAGGCAAATGTTTTTTGTGCTAAAACGATTAAATATACTTATGATAAAACAGTCAAAGTTAGCTAAATGAACACAATGAAAATAGACGTTCTGTGTTGCATCTTTTTCTATCTAATATTATATTATATAAGTAAGTACTTATTCCTATAAATGAAGCAAATTAAATTTGTTTTTCAACTTTTCATTTTTTAAAAAAGTATTCTGTCATTTACTAACTCATATAAATAATCTTTTTAGGAACAAAACTTATTGAATTTTTTTTTATTATAAAAAAAATTAATTTTTGTTTTAATTCAAGGTCTTTAAGTTCAAGAATCGTATGATTTATTATTATGATCCTTTATTATAATCCATGATTAAGTTATGACTTGTTGTTTGGTAGAGGGTATACCAAACAACAACAAGTCATAACGCATCGCTTCTAACCTCATTCCTAACGCTGTTTTTCAAAATAAACTGATGACGAAATGTTAGCGTGATTTTATGAACAAATTTAAATTCGGTATGTAAAAATTATGAAAATGAAATTGTGAACAAGCAATATAAATTAATAAAAAAAAAATTGATTCTCAGCGCGACTTTAAAGTATTTAGAAAGTTGCTTTACTCTAGCGTGGGTTCAATGCGACGCTCCTTGCAGAGCGTTATATTTGATCAACTCATATTTAAATTAATATATTCTATTCAAAAGTTATCACCTTTAAACTAAATTGGATTATCATCTTTAAAATTTAAGCCTTTCCACACAATGTACACAGCTGCTAATTGAGTGCGTCAACGAGTCTGTCGATTTATGATTGTCAGTTTCTATCTTACCCCTTCCAATATTGTTAGTCTTTGGAATTCAAAACTTGAACATTGAGCAATAGGGCACATTTTTCTCTTTCCGCTTTTTGCCCGCAGCTTATTTTTATGATTTACTTCTTGAGTAAATAATAAAAATTCTGTTTTGTTAACTACTAAATGTTTAAAATTAATACACTGTTTTTTGCTTATTTACAAATTTATCATCAAGTGTTCAATTGAACATACTTTGACTGTATTTCTTTTTTAACATAGTAAATAATATATTAAATTAATATTAGTTTTATTATTTATATATCAATTTATTTTTTATACAATATTTTTATTTTTTAATATTATATTATAAATATTATAACTTATTACACAATTTAAATTTGTATAGAAGGTATGTGTAATTTCATAAAAATTCACTTATTAAATAAAAAATCAATGTATCTGACCAATAGTGGAGTGCGTAAGTCACCGGTCTTTCTGGCGAAAGCTCTCGGGTTCAAACCCTAGTCAGGTCAAAAATAATATATAAAATATAAAAAAAATAATGTAAACAAAATATTAAATATAATTATAATTGAATACTTGTACCGAGATGGCCCACATGCTAAAGGCAAAAGTTCCTAAAAATATCGGCAGATATTTATATCTGGACGATATAATATCAAAAAAAAAAATCAATATATGTACATAGTATTATTTCAATTAAATTTAAAAAATATGAAAAGTGGCAAGTTTATAGTTTAAATTGAAGAGTCCTTTAGTGTTTTAGAATTTTATCAGAGAAATAAAAAAAAAATAGTTATACCTATTTGTTATAATTATGGTTAATCAAAAGATTAACTTTTATTGCAGGATCTTTAAACAAAATCTTAAAATATACCATGGTTTAAATTTATAGATGTACAATATAATTGTTACTGATATATTTTAATCTATTTCAAAATAAATCTCTTTTGCAAATGCAAAATAAATTTCGGTGCAAATGCGCAACATTTATTTTAGCAGCGCATGGCTTCTTACTTTAGCGCATTTTATTTTTATTAAGCGCTACATGATTGAATATTTTTTTAAAACCATTTTTTTTTTTTTTTTTGAAATTATATTTAAAACCGCTACTAAGTAACTATAATAAATTTTATGCACTATATATTTTACACTATATATTTTTTAATTTTGAAATATTTGATTTTAGAAATTTATTTAATGGAATATGATAATATGATTATAGCCTTTGAACAAAAATCAAACAGTTGACCTTGCAATTAATGTGTCTCACGGTGTTTTTAATATGTTCTAGTACTTATGTGTATAATATTGCGAGACTGAATGCATATATCAAACACAATATGCATAATTATTTGATATTTATAAAAAAAATATTGTAAAATAAAGTTGAATTTTAATGAATTTATTCTTTTAATGTATAAAAAATCAATTTAATTATTTAAATAATTTATTAAAAAAAACAACAAAAATTATAAAACAATTTCTAACAACAAATTAATCGAATAATTTAAAAATTTTCTAATGTACTGCGTCATTAAGTATATGTAAGTAGAACAAATTATTAAGAAATTTTAAAGGAGCCTATATAGTCTTACACACACAAACATATAAAAACAAAAAAAAAATCAATTTTTACTTTATACATAGTTAGCATGTGCAACCAAAATTATTAACACCATAATAATAATTGTACATAGTACTATCAGTTTGAATCTGCATGCATTAATGTGTAATGAATTTACCCTTTAATTTACACATTTAAAATAAAATTAAAAATAAATTAAAAAATGAGCTAAGACAGAAATTTTGGAAACATTTTCTATAACTTTATGAAAGTTTAATCTGTTTGTGAAAGGTTTAAAGTCAATAAAATTGTTAAGGGACAGTTACGAATATAAATTTTAAATACTGAAACGTTTGTCCTGTTGTAAAAAAACACAATATTATAGTTAAATCTTCATAAGGGAAAATAGATTCTTTCATTTATGTGTCTTTTTCTCTATTTTCCTTAATTAGTGTTCTAATTTTATCCAATTCTTTTAAGGTGGCTCTTTATTCAATATATTAAAAACTTATTGAAGTTTAATGTTGTATTCACCGCTTCGGATATTTTAGCCGCATTCATGCACGCGCGCATGTTTTCTATATGAAAATTTAATTTCTTTCATTTTTCAAAATTAGTTCAGAAGTTTTTTTTTTTCAGCCGATTTAACTTTAAGTTTTTGTCCGAAAATCTTTTTCATCTTATCAAATATACAAAAATTTAAAATAATTTAAATGTTATTTTCAAATTTCAGGTGTGTACATTTTTTTCTTCTGTAGAAAAATTGTTCTGAAGCGGTGAATTGTTGTTGAGAGAATTCTCTTTTTTTTTTTTTAAATTAGTTCAGAAGAAATAATCCGCCGAAGCGGTAAACTAAGCATTACATTTTTTTTTTTTTTTTGTTGATATAAAACCATTGGAATAGCTGTACACTCGGACACAGACATTTTAATACTGAACGAAAATAAATTATGCATGAGAAAATTTAAGATCAGTATCTGGGACTCTGGTGTATGACAAATATCGTTATAATATGCATGTGCAATTATAAAATAAGCATGCATGCATGCATATGTAGTCTATAAGGGTCGTCATAAAACATTCTGAATGTCCCATAAAATATGAATTTGTTAGTTCAAAACTATTAGGAATATTCAAATATATATGTATATAATTCAGTATATATATATATTAACAGTATATATTAAAACTGGTTGATATTAACCATATGCATACAAATGTACAATTTTACAAACGTAAAAAAAAACACAATAAGTACATATATATAAATAAAAACTTAAAAGTAAGTAATATAATTAATATTTATGAAATATTTCAATTCCAATAATAAATTTTTGATTAAAAACATCAAACCCTAGATATAAAATCTAATATCTAATAGTGAATACATTTTATGGAGATAATCAAGTGTTATAATAGAAAACAGGCAAATATATAGTTTCAATTTAAATTTAAATATGTTTGAAAATATAAATCACTGTTTAATTTATATTAAAGATTACACTAAAATAAAATTTACAAAAAAATATTTTCTCATACTTAAGAAAAAAAAAAACAAAATAAATTAATATTTTTACTACAATATTTTTTAAACTGACTTTACAACAATCTAACAATATTATTGAATTTTTTTTTTTTGTTGGAATAAAATTACTAAAAAAAAAAAAAAAAAAGGAAAATTTTATGTAAAACATTTTAAATTCAAAAAAATAATTAACTTTAAATTAAAAAAAACAAAAATATATACATAGGTGGTATTTAAATTTTAAACTGATCATTTTAAATTTAAATAACTATAATTTTTTAATTCCCAAACTCTATGAATAATACAAAACTTTATAAGAAGCGTGGGGGTTGGTATTTTTTTTAAATATTTTATTTTAATATTTAAAAAATTTAATAATTTAAAAAAATTTTTTTTTTTTTTTCATTTAATTTAATTTAAAATTACTTTAATTTTAATCCAAAGTTTTGAATTATACATCACACAATTTAAATTTATATTAAACATATTATGTACGCACATTTATTATATATAACTATACAAATATTATATCTTATATACAAGTACACTAAAAATTACTTTTCAATTTAAATAGTTTTTTCTTTTTTTTTTTTTTGATGTATCAGAAATATTAAAATAAACAAAAATAAATATATTCCATAATTTTAGTTATGATAAAATATTATAAAAATAAATTTGATTCTTTTTTTACGTGGTCTTTGTCTAAAACCCCAAAAAAAAAAAAAAAAATAAAAAAAAAAAAACGAATATAAAAATGTTGATTCACCTGAATTATTTTTTTTTATAAATTTTTAATTTCAAATAAAAAATGTATGAGCGCCTTTTTTAAAGAATAAAATTATTGTTATAAAATTATAATTTTTTATTTTTTTTATTTATTTTTTTTTTTTTTATAAAGTAATATTGAATAATAATAATTTATTAAAATAATAAATAATAAAAAATAATATTTAATTGCAATTAAATTTGAACACGTTTTTCGATTAGAAATTTATTTTCAAAATGGCGACAATAAACTTAAAGTGTAAAAAAAAATCATAAATGAAATAAAAAAAAAAAGTGTTAAATTGAGAATAATCAAACGTACTAGTCCAAATGACGTATTGTTTGCATTCAAATAAAAAATAATTAATTAAAAATAAAAAAAACAATTAATTATTTTAATATATATTAAATAAATAAAATATAATATAATATAATAAATAAAAAAAAAAAAAAATAATTACTAAAAAAAAATTATATGACTATAAAAAGATTTTATATTTTTAATTGCGTTCTTTACATTCAAACGCATAAAGGATCTGAAAGAAGAGATATTTTTAGTACAGAAATTTGTCGGCTTAATTTATATAGATTTTATATTTAGAGCCCTAATAGAAGGGCTAGGTGGTTGGCTGAAATTATAGCGAATATTAGTATAAAGAATTTTATTACTTAAAATTTTTTTCAACAAACAGTTTAAATTCAATATTTAATAAAAAAAAGCCTGCTAACTTAAGGGTAGCCCAAAACTCGTAATTTATTTAACCGCCTTTTTATAATTAAAATATTTTATTTTAATTTTTATAAGGCTATTAGAACTAGAGGCTGTTAAATATATTAGAAGTTTTGCTCTAATCCCTAGATTAACGGTCAATTACAATTCAAATACATGTTTAAAAACAACCACTATTCGTTAATGATTACATTAATAATGGAGATTTAATACAAAATACTATTTTCTTGCAATAAAAAAAAAATCCTCCATGGAAGGAAAAGTAACCTAGTTTAGAAATGTACCTCCTCATTTATCTTAGGGGGGGGGGGGGGTGAACGGTGAAAACTAATCCCATTTTTGAAAGCTTCTAACATATTCTACATCTAATTTTCAAGTTTAAAGAGTGTATCTTAAAGTTTTTTGTCTGACCACGCGGTTTTTTAGAATAAATCATATTTTATTCGAACATTATCAGGCGGTTCCACTACAGTTTCCGACCTCAATCCAGAGGTCCTAATTACAATACTAACCTCTATGTCAAATTTCATTCTAATCGGATAAGAATAACATGAGTTATGAGCCACATTACATGAGCCATCCCAACAGTATTTATACTACTAGTAAAATAACCAAGTTAATGGATTGCCATTTATTTTTCTCAAACAATTGTAGAGTAACATTGCATTTGATTTTCGCTAGTCACTTACTTTAAGTGTTTCAACATCAATTTTGTTTTTTGATTTATAGTTAATAGTTACTTTTCGCTTTCATGTAATATTTATAGCTTAAAATAATATAATATATTAGTTGCGAAGCCTAAAATTAATTCAGTTATTTTATGTTGTGGTGGTATTTTTTTTTTTTTTTTTTTTTTTGTAATACAAATTTAAAACTTCAATATACTTTCCTAGAATACTAAGTTAAGAATTGAAACGATGATACACGTTTTATCCTATTTAATACGAATAAAGAATTTTGGGAGAGAAACACTGAAAGAAATTTTCTGCGGTACTTACGTAAGATCATTGGATAAACTCATTAAGAAAATCGACTTATTCAATGTTGTGTTATGATTGATTAGAGACTCACTGAGTGTTCAGGTTAAATGGTAGCTAACTATCCTTATATTATTATGAGATAACAACAAATAAATTTAAATTATTTTTTTTTTATTTTTTCAAAAACCTTTTTAAAAGAATTTAAAGGAACCTCGGTGTATCGCTTAATGGTTAAGTATGTGGTTTATTAGTCGAGAGGATAGGGATTCAAATCCTGCTCAGATAATAAATTTTTTTAATTGTAAATATTTAATATAAATATTGTAAATAAATAAATAAATAAAGAATTCAAACATAGTAAAATTATCTTATGATATACTTTTATACTTTTTGTGATAGTATTCATAATGTCTCACAAAATTGTAACGAAAAGCAAAGAAAAAAACAAATATAAAGGAAAATAAACATAAAATATGTGAAAAAGTAAACATAAAATATGATGATATTTTAATATAATTACTAGAAAATTTGTTAATTATTACATTGTTTTCTGTTCTAGTTTTTTTTTCAGATCTGTTTTGCTTGTTGTTTTTTTGTTTTTCTTTTGTTTGCTGTCCTATTCTGTTCTAACCTAATCTGCTCTGATCTGTTGTTAAAACTAATAAACAAACCTATTGTTTTACCTTCTCACACACTTCTGTAAACAATAACAACAACATAACCCCAGTCAATAATTACTAATACATACTTATATATTTGTTTTAATTACAATTTTAAGAAATTAAGTAAATGTTAACTATTACAGTAGTTACTTAATTCAAAATAATAATAGTTAGTTATAGTTATTCCTTTCAAAAATTAATAAACAAAATAAACTCGGTCAAAACAAAACTTACAAATATTTCTATAAATCAACTCAATATTATCTTCTATAGTTATAATTTATTAACAAGGGTCAAGAAGAGCCTTATATTAATAAGATCTACAATTACAATCTATAATTATACATAATATATAATAACTGACTAGCAACAAACACAATAAGAAAAACAAGCTAATATCACAAAAAATTATACTTAATATACAAAAATTTAAACTTAAATAAAACATAATATGTATAGATATTTACCTACATAAGTAAAAACAAAATGGTGAAGGGATAATTTTATACATAGAATTTCCTTACATATACTATTTTTATTTTGACTGAAGTTTTTTTTACTTTAAGTGAAGATATTTTTACTTTAAGTGAATATTTTCTACTTTAAGTGAAGACATTTTTATTTTAAACAAAAATAATTAATAAATCCACGAATATCATAATAAAAAAAATCGATCAAAAAGTCACATTTAACAACAACACTTTCAATTTTTAAAAGAGTTTTAAAACCTGATTAATTTTTAATAATGCAATAAAACTGACATTTGAGAATTGTTCCTCTTTTTCGACAGGTAATTAATTGGTAATATTTTTTTTTTTGCGTACTAATTGTTCAACAATGAGGCTTACAAGCCTATCTGCATCCCAGATACATATTAACAAACAAGATGAAAGGCATACTAGAAAAATGGGGATAATTATGATTTGGCAATAAAATTGATCTTTATAATATACTCGCATTTAAGTAATTACCTTCAATTAAAATAATAATTGAATAAATTCAATTACTTCTTGAGGCAATACTTATTCAGTTTAGTTCACTACTTAACATGGAAAATTACTTAAATTATAATTTACAAATTAAATTATAATAGACAATAAGTATATTTTATTTGTTTACATTTTTTTTTTTTTATAATTTATATTTGCGTATATAAGGTATTATATAGTAAATTGTTTATTTAAATTAGGATATTTGGATATCTATGAACTATTTCATATTTATTTATTTATGTATCAAGTGTAAGTTAAAATTGCTTGTTTATATTTGATATTTATTTTGGTTAGTTAATGTTTATAATTGTCTTTTATTGATACACATATATAAATAATACTTATATAAATAATAAAATATTAATTTTTGTTTTTTCCTATTAAATAGAATTTTGTTGTAATTACACAGACCAAAAATTTAATTAAAAATTTTTTATTTGGATACAAATTTGTCTTGCCTTGCCCTTTCTCTAATCTAAAGTTACCG